>OY735212.1:55320537-55383037 GCA_963457665.1 Thysanoteuthis rhombus | reverse complement strand
GTTAATGTGTTATTTGATCTGCTTTCCTTGATGAATACGTTTTCTGTGGCTTTTTCCTTTAGGGTGGACTAAATAAAGGCCACCAGGCAAATATGGGATAAAAGCTAGTGAAGCTCGGCCCTTTCAAACGCTGTGATGACGTCCAGCCGTACGGATAATGGTCACCCTACTGGTCTCGAAGATCATTACAAATGAAGAGGGAGTCTATCAAAATCTTCATAAACGCACACCTTTTTCAACTTTATTGGTAAGGGTGACGGATCAGAAAATAAATTTAGACGGGACATGTATAGGATCGCTAGATAATATTTCTTCTAGAATAAAAATCCTCTTCCATATACGTGCAGTAACAGGTGTTCGTGAGTCTGTTCGGCAGAAAATTACTTTAGATTTAGTGCTGCAACGACTTACGTACATTATATATGTATATATATATATATATATAGAGAGAGAGAGAGAGAGAGAGAGACAGAGAGAGAGAGAGAGACAGAGAGAGAGACAGAGAGAGACAGAGAGAAAGACAGAGAGACAGAGAGAAAAGCAGTTAGGGGGACAGTGGAATTGGGGTAAACAAATTTTGGCGCGATAGTTAGCTGTCTGGTAGGCCTTTCTCTTGTGCAATTGGTTTGATCGACACACAGGCCTCACTACTACGACCCTGGGCCAGATTTAGCAGTAAGTTGCCTGCTGGACAGAGGCCTTTCTCAGCTCCTCCTCTGACGACCGTGTCTCTGCTAGCCTATGTCAGATCTTATCGGCTAACCCTACTATTTCATCAAGTCATCATATGTCTTGTCTTCTCCAACTGTTTTTGTTATCCTTTGGACACCAGCTAACTATCCTTTGGTTCAATCTGTTATCTTTCTTTCTTGCTACGTATTCAGCCCATCTCCATTTTTGTGGATCCATCACTTTTATGATATATCTCAGGTCCACAGGAATCTTTTTTTCCATCATTAAAATTAATCTTATACATTTACACTTCGTCTTTATGCACACTTTAGTTAAATAAGATCTCAGATCACCACGCATACAAAGACGTACGAGCCAGGGGGCAGTGGAGGTCAGTGTCCTTGCAATTCAGGCAAAACGTGTTGAATTTCGGGCAAATCAAGAGTCATCATTTGCCTGTGCACACATGTGTAAGACATGCACGTATCCCCCAAAAAAGATCCCATGGTGCTAGAATAAATCATTCTCATTTTTCCTTCTGTCATTCAGATATGCGTGGGACGTGTTGTGCAGGATCACCAATAACTTGTATGCTGTCGACTTGTAGCCATCAAGACCAACAAGGGGCCGGTTTGGAAGGTTTCAATTTATGGTCAGCAATAGGTTATAATCACGCTCAATGTCACATGGAGAGATCACGAGACGGCACAATATATTAGTGAAAAAACTGGGATTAGAGTTATCAAATGATCCATTAGAAAACACAAATGGCAATGGGCTAGTCATATCACAAAATATCAGATAACCAAATCTGGGTATAAAACTCACTGCGTGGATCCCCAGAGATCATATGTGAATCTGTAGCCGGCAAAAAATGAAATATCAAGACGAACTAGACAGGTACAGAAAATATTAACCCTGCGACGCTCACGATAGAGAAGTTTAGTGAATCGGGGGGTGATGGGTCCTAAAGAACTGCTGTTGCTGATATTGATGATGATGAATTACCCCTGATTAAATACGAGGATGTCATACTTGGGAATTAAACATTCAATCGAGATCAAGAAACGAGCATACAGTCAGAGGCGTAGCTGAAGGAGAGCAAGGTCTATTTGAAAATACCGCTGGCCCCCCATTGATGGGGGTCCAAAAAGCTTTAAAAACAGGTCTGGTTAGTCAGTCAATAGAAACTGCCACGTAACCATCGTCTTTTGGCAGCATGCCATATTTACGCGATCAATCAGAAATTTTAAGGCGGGGATGAATAATTAATAGGTTACTTTCTCGCCCTTTGATGGGCAGTGATCACAAAAAAGAGTCCAAATTTTAAATACAAAAAATAGGCAAACAAAAAGGGATCAATTTGACAAACCTACATTGCGAATTGAACCTTGCACTCAAAACTCATTTAGAGTGGGAGTATTTGGCTGAAACAGATAAAATGTTTCCTTTCTAAACATGAGGAGTAAATGTCTAAATTTTCATCCCTCTAGCTCCATTGCTGCAGCCTGTACGCGTGAAACATGCATAACCAGCCAGACCAACTTAAAACTGAAGATACTAAAGTTGGCAATTTTCCTGACAGATATGGTTGACAGTTTCTTTTAATAATACACATAATACATTTTTACTGACACACAATATTTGTAAATATTTCAGTTGCATTAATGATGATTTAGCTTCTGTGGTTGTTTTTCACCAATTAAGTGATAATGTACGTCTATTAGAGCAAATTTCCTCTCCTCATCAAAGCTTGCTAAATGTTCAAGGGACCCACCATGAAGATCCCTCGGGGCCCCCAAGTCTTTAGCTACACCTCTGCATACAGTTCACGTAAAACTGTTACTGAACATGGGAAGAGCAAATGAATGATTTATACACCTACACTCATGGATATGATTCTCAAAATGCTACATTATATTTACACACCAACATATGCATGGAAACGCATATATTTTCAACAGAACCTCTCGAAGTCTATATATCTATTATATACACCGATTAGGTATATACTCTCTCTCGCACACACACACGCACACACACACACACACACACACACACACATATATATATACATATATATACGTGCATATATATGTGTGTGTGTGTGTGTGTGTGTGTGTGTGTGTGTGTGTGTGTGTGCGCACGCACGTAGCTAGGCCGGTATCATTAGATATTTATGAATTTCAGCCTATATATAGAAATATATATATATGTATGTATGTATGTATTGAATAAACTCAGTTTATATATGTACATATACACACACACACACACATACGCACACACAAACATACATATATTCATATATATACATATATATATATATATATATATATATATATACATACATACATACATACATATATTTGTATATATGTATATATGTATATGTATATATATGTGTGTATGTAAGTGAGTGTCTTTGTGATTGCTATACACAAATACGAAGTCTATGTATATTTCTGCTCGAGGAAAAATAATGATTATTATTTCAAAATCCATGCTCATTAGGTGTACGCGTACGGACGCACACACACATACACACACACACTATATATATATATATATATATATATATATATATATATATATATATATATATATATATATATATATATGTATATGTATATAAATGTGTGTGTGTAATTCACATTAGCATTTGCAGTCGGTGTTTAAGCCCATGCATAACTAGAATTTTTTCGCCGGTTGAGAAAAATATCATCCGGAAATATTTGTGAGGTATAAGTTGTTACATGGTATTTTTCTTGTTTTTTTTTTGGGGGGGGGGAGGCCAAAGAATCACACACCATATATCTGCTCATATGAAATGCAATGTGTGTCCATATGTGCATTTATCCATCTATCTATATATATATATATATAGATAGATAGAGAGAGAGAGAGAAAGAGAGAGAGAGAGAGAGATTGTGTCTGAACCTACGCAGAAATGCTGGGGTTTGCATGAATTGCACTTAGATCCTCAGCAAAATTGTGGGGAGCCACACTTTAGTAGAGACAACTCTACACATATTCTGACCCCCAGCAGAAGTGCCGATCCATATGTAAATAATCCTGTCATCTTTTACGGGTGCTATGCTAGTAAGAAATATAAAACAGTAGACAAAAGTTTAAATGAATTATTTTGACTTAATTTGTTAACCACTTCAAACAAATATTATCCACAAAAATGGATTATTATACAATCAAATGCGTAACCATCTTCCGGAACCGACGTCTGCATAGATCTACACGTACATCAACACGAAAGCGGGATATTGAACAGATAAATCCGGAGATAAGAAAAATGAGTTGGTCGTCTACCATAGGGTGATAGTTGGCAAGCTTGATTTTCAGACCAATATGTTAGTGCAGTGAGTTTGATCTCGACTGACTGCCTCTATATCGTTGCCTTGTGCCAGACTGAGATAAGCTTAACAGAGAGTAATGTGAAAAGAGAAAGAGAATAAGGGTAAGAAACGGAGGAAGAGAACAGTTATTATACAGAGGAGATATTTACTAAGCTTAGCTTAGTCTGGCACGAAGTCCAAAACTGTACAACACCCGATGAGGAACGAACTCATTACAGTCATGGACGTCCACTGCCACTTTTACAGGGGTTGGGGGTCAAAAGGATGTATTTTTGGTGGGGTGGCATTAGGCTTTAATCAGAATATATCGGCAACCCTATCAGCAGAGGAAAATGATACCATAATTTCATATGGGTACATTAAGTTGAGAACACATAAAACAATTTTATTGCACCATTATCCTTCATTGACTATAGGGTTCAAACTTTCAAATCGTCTCACCTTAGGTGAGAAGGCCTGATTCAGGGAAGGAGAGGTGATCCCTCTCTCCCCCGGCCAGTGGATGCCCATGATTACATTAGTAATGATCTGCGTTACTAGCTTACAGAACCGTACCCAAGGACGAAGTACCCGAAGTCATATCATCCTTACTCAAAATAATATCCAAAGATTTTTTCAATTTCAAAAATTAAGAAAAATGCTTTCAGATGAAGAAAAGAATTATGATTAAATTTAGACAAGGTTTTCTCTCATCTTAATTTTTGAAAGCTTTTTATTGCAACTTACTCAGGCAGACATTCGACAACAGCGAGTAAACAGCGTGGGTCGGGAAATAATGCATAAGCTTTCAACGAAATTCGAACTCACAGCCGTTTTTTTACCTCAGTGAAACCTGGTTAACCGTACCGGCTGCTCTTACGAACTGGGCTTCGCAGACAGTAAGTTGCGATAGAGAGGAAGTCAGAATGAGAATGAGAGAAAACACTAGTCGAAAATTAATGAACATGATCATCGATGCTTTCTTTTAAATGGTAATACTTCAAACACATTAATAAACATCCATATCATTTCTTTATTTTAATGTATTTCTTCATGAAAAATGTTGGCTTTGCTGAGTGGCACCTACCTTTTTAGCGGCCGCTCGAGCGAGTTTTGTAGAAGGAGAAACTCTTGTTGATTTTCCGCTAGAGCGTCGCGACAAAGATACTTGATCGGGTGATGTCACATAAGGTTTGATGCAAGTTACCTCTTCCATACTGACAACGGTAGCTTTCCAACGTAATCACTTAAGAGATTTCGTACCGTGTAGAAAAAAAAACTAGATTGGTGTAGAGCTGAGTTGAATATTAATAAATTTCGATTTCAATCACGCTGATAATCTTTTTTTTTATATTTATTAATATTATTATTATCAAATATTATTATTTTAAGAATATTGAGGATATCAGACCGGAGTTTAGCTGGAGACAGTGGTTTGTAGAAGACACAGAAATTGCAATCTGAACTTTTGCAGAGACAATGGACTTTTTAACAATTATTTCTTTGAATTTTCTGCATTTTCCCCGACTTGGCTTTATTTCACATATCTTTTAAATTTTTGACAAAGCCCAGAAATGATAATGCTTTCATTCGTTTTCTTACTTTTTTTAACAATTTGTACACAATTTTCTTTCTTTCTTTTTTCTCTCTCTCTCTTTCTCTTTTTCTCTCTAATTTCAATATATCAAAGCATATAATATTTTTGGGTATTTGATTCTTTTTTTTTTCACTTCTGATGATTTCAAGTGCCTGGCTGAAAGAATGGCATCTTGATTGGAATCAACGTTTACTTTCGTTTATTTCTGGCAATATTTCCCAATAACGATAGGTAATTTACAATTAAATTTAGCTTCCAGGAAACAAGAGTTAAAACAGAAAGAGAGAGAGAAAGGAACTACATAATGGAGCTAGAACCTTTTTAAAATTGAGAACGTTGTAAAATATATTTCAACGAGTATATATGCGCGAATGTGTGTGTGTGTTGGTATTATTTAAAGTGTATAAAGAAAAGGATAATTTCGAATTATTGCAACCATATCATTTTCTCAATATGTACTTTTTATTATTGGATTATTTATAATTACATGCAGACATATACGTACACGTGAACGGGTACACGTTCATGTATACGTATATATAATTAAAACATATGTATGCGTGGTATATGTATATATGTAAGTATATGAATTAATCTGTGTTTGTTAATGTGTGCATGCGTAAATCTGGTAGATGTGTGAGTGTTTACGTCTTTCCGTATTTTCCTCTCGATTTTTTTTTTCGATTCGGCTTAAAAAATTGAGAATGCGAGAGAGAGAGAAAGTGAAAGAGAGAGAGAGAAAGAATGAAATGAAGGAGCGAATAATTAAATTGATTTAAGAACCACGAAGAAAAAGTAACTTTCCTTCTTTTTTTCTTTTCACACTAGAGGTTTTTGGTTGAGTTCCTTTCCGACGTACTTCGCGTACTCAATTTTTTTTTTTCTTTTAAGGATCAATTTTTTTTTCTTACACCTCTTTTTTTTCTTCTTGTGTCTTTTCTTTCTTCTTTTTTTTCAGTCGTTCTTTATCTCTCGTTCCCAGCGTTAGTTTTCTGCTCACTCCTAGTGATTTTCTCGTTCTCATTCACTTGCCTTTATTCCTGTCAGGTATGGATACTTTTTTCCACTCCTTTTAATATCTTTATGATAAAATGTATCCTTTTTTGCAATTTTTTAATTCTTCAATTTCTTGTAGACTTATAATTAGTGTTAAAATAGTCTTAGTTCTTTAAAATCGTTCACACCTATTTTTTTCTTTCTACATTCCGTTCGCAAACAAGCTCTCACACTTAATTTTATCGGAAATTCTTGTAAATGAATGAAGTATATCTCTCAATTCAAGTCAATCGGAATAAGTTTGTTTTTTTTTCTTAAACTTTCAAAACCCTTATGGTAATTCTTCCGACATATCCGTCTAATATATCTAGGCAAAGCATACCAACTTCTTCCTCGTTTCTCTCTCTTTCACACCACACACACACTCACACACACACGCTTTCTCTCCCTCTCTCTTCCTTACTCCCTCTCTCCACCCCTTAAAATAACTGTTGTTACTTCCTTAGATTTTAGCTTTTTTTTTTTTTTAAAGTTCAGTCGTCTTCCTTACTCTTTCTCCGGTCTGCCTCCGTAAATATTTTTTCTCTCTCAATTCCTTCGGTTCTGCCGTCTACACTATTCTTTGAATTTTCAGTTTGTGAAACAAAACCTTAATTTTGGCCGAATTGACCGTCTCCGAACGAAGTACGGGTCCGCAAGCAACTCGTCTTAACGACAATGTTGTACAAGGAGCTGTCAGCGCATGTTGTCCCTCTCGTCGGTAATGCTTTCAACTATTTTGAATACGTCTACAAACAGCGTGTGCCGCCTGCCTCTACGCACTCCGCTCGGTGCGTGCGTACGTGTATCAGAAAGTGACGCCTTGCGCGCCTGTACGCGTGTGCAACGACTCTAGCACATGTGTGCGTGTGACCGTCGGAAAACGAAAGTGAAACCAGAAGTTGCGTGTGCGCATGTGCCACACGAATATGCGCCTACATCCGCTTTGCCTGTGTCTGTGTGTCTTCTACAGTCCATTTACGTAGGCTCTAGTCTGATATCTGTAAATAAGTGTGTGTTCGTGCATGTGCGTGTGTGTGTGTGTGTATGCAATTATATATATATGTATTTATACGTGTGTATGTATGTGATTGTGTGCGTGTTTGTGGCTTTGAGCGCTAGTTTCCGACTGTTTCTCGGTAGAAGAGCGAGCACACGGCCATACAATCCATGCAGTGTCCACTACGTAGTAGTAAAACACAGTCACATATCGACCCGATTGCAACAAGACTTGTGCTACGTGAGATAAGAGAAAGAGTAGGAAAGGCAGAAAGAGAGACAGAGGGAGAGCCGGACAGCGAGTGAGTGGAATGGTTGAGAGGGAGGCCTTGAAGACAGAGAGAGAGAGAACGAGGTTAAATGAGAGGTCAAAGTTGAAAAAAAGAAAGAGGCTGAGAGATAGAAGTAAAAAGAGAAATATGCTGAAAAGTGGGGAGAGAGTATAGAAAGGGGGCGATAGGAAAAGAAGATAGAGCGATAATTCAGAAAAAAAAGTGATACGTTGAGACAGAAAAAGGGTGAAGTGAAATAGTGAAAGACAGAGTGAATGAGAGAGACTAGGATTACAGAGAGAGTGAGCGAGAGGGAAAGGTTGAGAGAGAGTATTTGTTTGTGAGGGGTAACAAAAAGAGAGATTAAACCGGGTAGAAGAAAAGAAGAGACTAAAAGAGATTGTGAAGAATGAAGAGAGATGAAAGAGAGATCAGGATTGAGATAAACTTTGGAGGAGAGAGAGAGGGGGGAAATAGATGGAAAATCAAAGAACCAAAGAGGATGCACTAAAGTGGGTGTCAAATAGAGAGAGGGGGAGAGCAAAAAGGCAGTGGGAAGCGAGAGAGGGAGAAAGGAAGAGAATGAGGAAAGATAACCTGCAGATACATATAGTATCGAAAGAGAGAGGGGGATAGAAAAAAGAGATAGGAAGAGTGAAAAAGATACGACAGAGAGAGGGGGTTGAAAATGAGGGAATAAAGGGGAACGAGTGTAAAGGAAAAGAGAAGGTAGAAATCAAATCAAAGGGTGGGGAGAGAGAGAGGAGAAGAAATAGAAAGACAAAAGATCTGTCGAGAGAAAAAGAGAGACACAAGCACACACACACACAAAAAATGAAAGAGCAAGATGTTATTTACTAAGCTTAACTTAGTTTTAACACAAGCCCATGGGCAAAGGGCACCCAGTTTGGATCAAACCCACTAGTAATGATCTGTGTGACCAGTTTGCAAACCATTACATAACGATGACGTGCCAAAAATTTAGTGAGATGCGAATATAAGTAAAAGCAAAACAGGTCTGGATAGTCACTCAATAAAAACCGTCACATGACCAATTTATTGGCAGCATACAATGTTAAGGATGATCAATGAAAACATTGAGGAAAGGGATGATGAATTTATAAGTTACTTCGGTTGCCCTCTGTTGGACGGCGATCATTGAATTTTCAAAAAACGAGTGTGACTGCTGCCAGATCGACAAAGGAACCAATTCAGTATAGAATTGCATTGTAAATTGAACATCCAACTAGAAAACTATTTAGGAGGGGATTTTTCATTAAAAAAAAGAAGTAGTTTTTTCTTCTAGACATAATAAGAAGAAAATGTTCAAATTTCCAGGCCTTTAACTCCATTGGTACGACCTGTGCGCATGATACATACGCAGCCAGCCAGACAGCCTGCCAGACCCACTTAAGAACTGAGGAAACCTATGTTGACAGTCAAGCTGACAGTTCCGGTTGACAGTTGCTAATATGGAAAATCATAAACAACGTTCGAAAATTAGGGGTAAGGCGTGCGTATTTGAGAGGGTAGCAAAAAGTGATCGAATAAAAAAGGAGGGGGTGTATAGATACGAAAGACACATTCTTCTTTATTATTATGAGCATAATTAAAAAAAAAACAATGACAGTAACGTCAAAGAAAAAGAGAGAGAGATGTCGAAGCTAAGAAGAGAGAAGAATATTCCGTATATCAACGAATGTTTTTTTTCTTTTCCAAGATAAATGCGGAATCTACCAATAAGCAGGAAAATGAATTACTCAAAAGGAGAGTAAGGCTCAGGGGAGGTAGAAAAAAAGGAGAGTAAAATTCCTAAGAAGAGGATGATATATGAAAGCGGTGAGGCATCTTGCCGAAAAAGCAAGAGCAAAGAAACAGGCCCTCACATACTGCAACAGCTGACACCGGCACAAGCGACGTTGATAGAGACAGCAGCGCTGTATTACGCTAAGTGCCGGCATTCGTGGGTTTTTTTTTTTCTACTCATTCGCTTTCTTCTTGTGAACGTTGCACACATTGTGGAAACAGTACAGAGAGAACATTATTATTATTTCTTTTTCCTCTCTCTCTCTCTCTCTCTCTCTCTCTCTCTCTCTCTCTCTCTCTATCTATCTATCTATCTATCTATCTACTTATCTTTCACGCACACACACACCACTGAGCTCTTTGGTTAAGGGGGATGCCCCTAAAATTACAGTACAGTTAACCGTTTTGCCCGAAATTTTCACACAAGTTCGAGGGCGTAGATTTACAACGCCTACCCCTGGCTTACGACTACGCTTCTACCCAAATCATTTCCCCCTCTCTCTATCTTTTTCTGATTTATCTCATCTTCTCTTGGTCCTTAACTCCTCTCTTTCTCTATTTATTTTCCTTCTTGTCAACTCTCTATTCCTCCCCTCTCTTTTACACTTGTCCTCTCTTTCACCGTATGTGTCGGTATATGAGATGGAACTTGGACCTTCAACATCAACCCCAGGCCAGAACTCGTCTCATTTACGAAATAAAAACCTTGAATATGCTTTTAGATTTTTAATCTTAACTGGGTGTTTTGTTTTTTAAAATATTGTGTATTAATATATCAAAAACATATATGTGCTCGTAATGGATGCATTGGTTGAATATGTCATCGTTAGCACCAAAATATTAATGAAGCATACATATTGTTGTCATAAAATGAATTAGAGTATGCGAGACCGATGACTGGTGTAAATAGTCCTAACGCATTCCTACCGATAATTCCATGAAACAAGAGAGAATTAATGAAAGACAAGCTTGGCTGCTGTAGGGTCAAACTCAAGGCCTACTTCTATTCTGACTGAAGGTGAATATTGAAACTTTTGTATAGCATATAGAATTTTAAAAAAGAATTCGATATATACATATTTTTTTGTATAAATATATCAATTTATTTTTATGAAATAAGCCTTTGCATATCTACAATGAATGTTAGTTAATAACTAAGACTGGTCAGTTGAGCTCATAAGACAAACTTCAGTTGATCTTGAGTTCAAATCACGGGAAAGGAGTGCAGATTTAACGTATCAGTCCGCACCTTCTCCATTTGATGAGGGTTGTTCTCGTTCTTGTTTCAAAAAAAAAGTGTCAATTCCTGTTTGGGAATTCGACAATAAACAATACCTAGGTGTAAACAGTCAGAATGCAGTCCTACTGATAGTTTCGTGAAGCAAGATTTAATAATAAGTTAAGAAAATATATAAACCGAAGGGAATATATTTCTCCTGCCTCTCTCTCATTCCCTCTCCCTCTCTTCCTCTCACCTCTCTCATTCAATTCCCATACACTTGTGACCCTGTGTCAGACCTAGCTGAGTTTAATGAATATTTGGTCGTAACGTCGAATACGGTAGTTAATATTTATCCCGAGGGCCCTTGTAACTACAACAATAACTCAAATAGTGCGGTTTTGAATTTTGCGTGTTTTGAATGGTGTCGGTTTTTACGTACTACGGTTACAGTATGTCTGTTCACATTAATGTAAATAGATTTAAGCTAAAAAAAATACATTAGATTATAATAAGACCTTGAACAGTTGGGTTTGAACAGTATAGAAATTTGGAAAAAATTAATTACACTATACCTGTATATCAGAACCATTGACTATTATTTCTCTATGTGTTTACATCTTTTTCACCCCTATCATTCTCATATACATGTATATATATATATATATATATATATATATATATATATATATATATATATATATATATATATATATATGCCTCTCTTCTCTGGTGTCCTAAATTTCACTTTTCTTTATTTTCATCAATTCTCTAGTGCAAGGTTAAGTGAGTGACGCCACTTCGGATGCATGTCACCTCTAAGTCTATTTTACATATCGCAAATAGGTCGAGTATATTGTGATGTGATATGAAGTATGACTGAAGTAGACGCCAACGTAAGGGGTGTACTTACTCACTTACTCACCTCCTTTTCTCTCTTTCTCTATTTGCCTTTCTCTTTCCCCTTTGTCGCTTCTCTTCCCCATCCCATCACTCTCTTTCTCGCCTATCCTTGCTATTCTCCTCTCTATTCGCATCTCTCACCTTCTTTCTCCTTATCTCTATTTATTTTGCTTTCCTCTTATTTCTCTCTTAAACCAGTCTCTCGCTATATGCCTCCCGCCACATACGGTATCTGTTGGAGACCACTAACCAGAACTGTCACCAAATTTATCAAAATAGGTTCCTTCAATTGTTTAGTTGGTCTGGCTGGCTGGCTATGTATGTATGAATCACGACGCACCAATGGAGCTAGAGGACTGAAATTTTGAATATTCGAATCTCATCTTATTTACAAAAAGACGTTTTATTTTTAATTCCCCCTGAATAAGACATTCGATTAGGGAGTTCAATTTGCAACGTAGGTTTCTGCTAAATTGACTCCATAGTTTGTGTCTGGCGGCATTCATGTTTACTCTTTTAAAAGCAAAGTCTTTTTAGTGATTACTGCCCAACAGAAGGCGAGAGAAGGAACCAATTCTTTGATCAACTATTTTCAATTGTTTTGATTGATCACCCCCAACATGGCACAATGCCAAAAAACATCACGTGGCGGTTTCTATTGAGTGATCAACCAGACGTATATTATTCACTTTTCTCATATCTCTTTTAACTAGACTTTTTCAATTCACTTCGCTTTACCAACCCGCTCTCTATTTAACCCTCTAACTTTTTTTGATTTGCCACTATCCCGCTCTCTCTATATATATCTTCCTTACCCTCTCCATTCATTTCACACTCTCTCCCTCTTTCTTTCTGTCTCTCTCTCTATATATATCTATCTTATTATCTCCCTCCATCAACTTCTCTTACCAACTCCCTTTTTTACCACTTTCTCTATGCACCTGTATCCCCTCTTCCCTTGTTGACGTCACTCACTCACCCCCCTCTCTCTCTCTTTTAACACCCTCTCTATTTACCATTTTAGCCTCCTTCTTTGTTGATGTCTATTATCTTCACGCTGACTCTCTCTCTCTCTCTCTCTCTCTCTTTCTGTCTGTCTTTGTTTCTCTTACTACCTTTCTCTCTATATCTTTCCATTTTTCTTTCTCTCTCGCTTTCTCTCTCTCTCTTTTCCCTAACCACTTCTCTCATTTTCTCTTTCTATTACGACATCTGTTTCTTCTTCCGTTTTTTCTACAATCTCCCCCTCCCCTCTCTCTCTCTCTCTCCGTTTCTCCTACCTACTCTCTTTCTGTATCTTTTTCTACCTCTCTCTCCCTTCCTGTTTTCGTTCTACCTTTCTTTCTCCCTCTGCTCATCACTGCCTCTCTCTCTCTCTCTCTCTCTCTCTCTCTCTCTCTCTCTCTCTCTCTCTCTCTCTCTGAAATATGACTATGCACTTGGTTCAATACTTGTTTCCTCCTTGCTCTCCTTCTACACAAAAGCTCTCCCATATCTACATCGAGGGTCAAAGTCAACAGGCTCCACTCAAGCGCCTCGCGCCTTAACACTGATCCACCCATACACCGACTAGCATTGGCATATTTACATACAACGATAGAATATTGATTGCTTACGAGGAACACGCACTAAACTGACAGCTTACGGATAGCCATAGTGACGAATGCGAATGTAGCTGTAACTATATGGTCGTATTCATAGGTTGACAACGGGTGCAACAGCTTTTGGGATGGACTTATGGGAGAGTACTCACGCATCCACTCTCTTTTCGATCATTACTGAGTTATAACATCACAGTTATAACAGTTTATATTTATTATATAACAGTCATAATGATTAATATTTTGTTCATAACAGTTACAACCGTCAATATTAAGTACATAACAGTTACAACGGCTGATAATCAATTCATAGCGGTTATAACAGTAAATGATCAGTTTATAACAATTTTTGCAACCAAGCACCGGATTGCATGGAATTTCGAGAAGTAAATATGCATATGCACTTCTGCACATATATAGACACACCATGTAAATGCTACAATTTAGTTGGTAATATATATATATATATATATATATATATATATATATATATATATATATATATATATATATATATATATATATATTCTGTCGGATTATATATTATTTCTTGATTTTAACTTTGTCCGCATTGGAATAAACAAACAGAGTGGATATAGGCCGTGAATAAACAAAATGAGAGTTTGAAACAGTTTTTTGGTCTTTGCTTATCAGCGGCTGTTTAGATCGATGGTAAATGAAATGCTACGTTGAAGCAGCTACTATTCATATATATATATATATATATATATATATATATATATATATATATATATATATATATATATATATATATATGTACATATATATATATATACATATATATATATATATATATATATATATACATATATATATATATATATATATATATATATATATATATATATATATAATTAGAAATGCAACTTGATTTTGAAATAATTTTGAAAAATGAAAATATGATAAGATTTAATTATTTCCATTAGATTAAAAGTAATCAATTTATCAATCATATGATACAGTAATATTTACTTCGAATTTGAGAGAAAAAACACCTGACACGTGTTCCTTCATCCAACCATCAATCAAGAGTAGTGGATTATTCATTGAAAGTTATCTGATTAAACCTAAAAATAATAATCAACTTTTCTTGGTGAACTATTGAGCCAAGAAATACATGGCAGGTGTTTTCTCTTCCAGTTTTCAAGCACATACGTGTGTGTGTGTATCTCATATACGTATCTTCTACTTATACAATGAAATCTGTCATTGTCTTGGTTTGCTGTCCGTGACAACGTACCTTTCAAATTAAAGGTTATAATTTTGCTGAAGAAATAATTCCAACCAAGCATTTGAATGCATTGACTCATTGAAACGAATTCAGTTTACTTTTCTAAAAAAAACATTACAAATTACATTATATCCCTGAATTTAATCACTGGGATGAGATTAACTAGCAAAACATATGAAAAAAATGGATCAGGATGCACGTTGTATTGCAATGACGACCAAATCTTGATGTTGTTCCTGGATTTGATCAACTTTGAACACCCTGCTATTGATTGTCTGATACCAAAGTGTGCTACATAACTTATTACTCACAATAATAAGTTAATGATGCTGAGTTAAATCACATAAAAAGAGCGGATCAGGACGCACATCGTAGAGCAATATCCAACAAGCCACTCTTGTCAGCCATTTCTTTTGGGGTTCGGTCCTCATTGAATCTTGAGTTATCAACGATCAGACTAAAGACTGATCTGTTAATAAACAATATGAAAAATTGGATCGGAAGAGACTTCGTGGAGCAGTGACCAACGAGCTAATATTGATTGCTGTTGTCGGTGGATACAATCCTCATTGGATTTCCTGCTAATGATGGTGCGATAGCAAACTATGCTAAGTTATTATGCTTATGTAGTGAACAGCGTAATGATTTCCTATCCGTAACAATGCACTCTTCTATTTGAATGTTGATTGAAACTTCTGTTTCGCCATTGGAAACTATGGACTCTACCACTGAAAGGAATTCATTTTTTTTAATCATTTGAAAAATCATCCCACAGGAATTTTCCTCAGGGTTTAATCAGAATGTAAAAATGTATGCACATTACACACACACACACACACACACACACACACACACACATATATATATATATATATATATATATATATATATATATATATATATATATACTAAAAAGCTTTATGGCTTTAAAAACTAAGAATTAAAAAACTCTTTCGATAGATTTTTTGTGTCGCTTATAAATATGTGTGTATGCATTTTTATAAAATACGGTGTGCTTTGCAAAAGTAACTGTAATTCGATCAGATAGATGAATCCGTTTTCGATGTTTCCCAACATTTCCCGAGTATCGCAGGGTATTTCACATTTGTCTCGAAATCACTCCACCATGAATTAAAGAAGTTCATTTCTCATCAAAGTTTTCTTTCCTTGATGTGACAGATACACAAACAAAATTAATAGCGGTGGATTTTAAACGAGTTGCAGACAGTTGGAGCTGCTGAGTCGTACAACGCTGGACTAGAAATGTCATATATATATATATATATATATATATATATATATATATATATATATATATATATATATATATATATATATAAATATATATACGTGTGTATGTGTGTGTGTACAGTTATAAGAGGTACAATTTGTATATATATATATATATATATATATATATATATATATATATATATACATATTAGAGATGTCATGATCACTGCCTCTCGATACTAGCATGTCGGTTCCTAAGAGAGCCCCAATGCACTGTCATGTTTCCTCCCTGGAGCTGCATGTGTGTACAAGAAAGTACCGGCTGAATAGTTCGGCCCTAGTTTGACAGAGCCATCCCGTCACTGAAAATGAATGAGTAATCTCTCCCTCATCCCTATCCGTCATAACACTTAGTACAGTGTATTGCAACAATTACATTTTTCAATTAGTTGTTGTACTTCATTCTTTTCATTTTCACTAATTTAGGTATCAAACTTCAACATTGGTGTCTATTCGTAGAAAATGGTACATTTATGGTACGCTGCTACCTTTAATTTCACGCATCATCTGAGGGATTTCGGAACAGATTCACGTGGATAAGGTGAGGACAAATGCATTATGTTCACTTGGGTGAGCTTGTTTCGACTTAATCGAGGACACGAGGATAGGAAAATTGTTTTACGTCTGTGTTTCTCTGAATTTTTGAGATGAGGTATTATTATTATTTCTATTATTATTCGGACTATCCTCATCTTGATTGTTTTTCATACAACGTTTCGGCTGTTGTACTCTACAGCCTCCATCAGGTATCATGGACACATAGCGTAGTGGTTAGAAAATGAGACTGCAAGTAATCTAATGGTTCTAGGTTCAATCTCAGTGTGAGACAATAATGAAAGAATACTACTACTGCTAAGAAAGGGGTGTGGTCTAACAACCCCCGTCGGTTAAATAAAGGGTTCGGTTTGTTACTTCCCCAACACCAACCAGATGATGCCTGATGAAGGCCTTAGAGTACAACGGCCGAAACATTTTATGAAAAGCAACTAAGATGAGGTCTGTATTATGATGAGGGAATCCTGTCAGTCTTCTTTGACTTTCAGGATTTAGCTGAACATGGAACCTAACCAAAAGATTGACCCTTAACCCGGGAACTACGCAATGTGCACAGGATGGAATCATGCCTAACCCCACATGGAAAGATCACAACACTGCACAGTTCATTGGAGAGAAAAAACGGGAGTCAGAGATATCATAGAATTCAGTGCAAAACTCAAATGGCAATGGGCTGGACATGCTGCAAGTATATCAGACAACACGATATCATAACTAAAAACATGGATCCATAAAGTTCACAGATGAAACTGACCGGCAGAAAATAAGATGGCGTGAGGTACAAGACAAGTTCCGAAAGTACTGGCCCTGCAAAGCCCATGACAGAAGGGTCTGGCATATCATGTTGAAGGTCTTTGTCCGGTGATCAACGCTACTGTTGCTGCCGTTGATTCAGAATATTTGTTTTTTATTCGTGCTCTATAACCACCTTTTGGTCCCCATTGGTCACAATCATTGATCACAGCTTCAAGCCAGTCCTAACTATGATGTTTACTGAATATAATTCCGTACAGCTGAAAGAATCCAACTGAAAAAGGAAAATTGTGCCGCACCAATTTGTTGATTAGGGAGGGCCAGTCTATCATAAAAAATACGCTACATTTGAATGTTGTCTAGGGTCGACTAGTCACCTCTGAAGCATTAGAGAAATATGTCTCATATTCATCAAATTTTAGTATGGTAGTAAATACCTTTATGTTGGCCACGGCAACAGCTCCCCTAGTTTCTCGTCATTTCGAAGTTATTCAAGTTTTTTGCCATATGGGAAAATAGACTTGGAGTCAACAAGTGGCGTCATCCACGTCGCTATACGCTATATCACCTGAAGTTAGGGGGTAGGAGTGGTATTCATGCCTTTCCCAAGAGCATTAGTGCTGGTCTCAATTGGAGTTTGAACTCACCGGTCTATTTTCTGCGCTGTTAATCGATCAGCCACCGACACTTCTCATTTGGGCATCGTTTAAGCTCAAGTTCGTCTGATTCGAACTCACTACCATTCGGAGTAGTGTGGAAGTCGTGGTTGCTAAACATCAGTACGATGCACACCCCTTCGTTGCTCTCTCTCTCTCTCTCTCTCTCTCTCTCTCTCTCTCTCTCTCTCTCTCTCTCTCTCTCTCTCTCTCTCTCTCTCTCTCTCTCTCTTTCGATTTCTCACTCAATCTCCAAACGTTTCATCACTTATTATTTCTGCTTGGTTACTTTCACTTTCGCTTTGCTCAGCGCACGTGTGTACATTCATGTGCGTGCACATGTCGATGTGATCTTTGGTTTACCCACTCACCTTTCGCTGGCTTCTTTCCTTCTTTCTCTCTCTTTCTCTTTTTTTAACATTCGTCCGTTGTTTTCACTGCACTCTTCTCACTTTCCTTCGAAGCTGCTGCAACAGCCGCTTTTGTACTTCAGTCAGGCACCTCACGTTTATTTAATTCGATATTGTCTGTTCCGTCTGTCTCTTGGTGCGTCTGTCTGTAAGAACCCTATTATTTGGACTCCTCTACTTAGTTGTAACCTACATACACACGCATGCACACACACACACACACACAGTGGTACACACATACATAAGTAGATAGAGACATGAACATATAATTAGATTGAGAATGAGACAGAGATATGAAGCATATTAAGATATATAGCTTAATAGAGAGATATGAACATAGACAGATAGATAGATAAATAGATAGATAGATATGGATATGAACTGATGGATAAATAAGAATTGATAAATATGAACAGATATATACAGAGATAAACAGATATGAACAAAAGTAGATACCGTGAAGGTAGATATGAACAGATTGATGGATATTGACATATATATATATATATATATAAAGAGAGAGAGAGACAGAAACAGACAGACAGACAAACAGACAGACAGACGGACAGACAGACAGATAGATACATATATAGGGACAGAGACAGAGACAGATAGATGACTAAATAGGTAGAGAGATAGAGAGATAAATGTGAATAGATAGATGGATAAATAAAAGTGTTAACCAAATAATTGAGGAATTCAAACCAAGCGTTTCCGGTATCCTTTCAGCTATTTCCCAGATTTCTCAAAATTACTCCCCCAGTTGAAGAAGACCTTAGCCGACAATTGATTTTCATTTTTATTTTTGAAGAAATAATTTCCCTGACTCTTGGACAGCATCTCCTGCACGCTTGGCCCAAGTAAAATAGCAAGGATAAAGGTTACATGGGTCACCTGGTTGTAATCCCAACAAAAGGATCACTGGAGTAAGTAAACAAAAAATCCCATTGAATCATAATGTAATAATAATAATAATAATAATAATAATAATAAATATCATCATCAATATTATTATTATGATTATCATTATTATTATTATTATTATTATTATTATTATTATTATTATTATTGCATCGAACGTTTATAAACCTTTCTTGCTGCAATTTTTTTTGTTTAATTAATTTTTGCTCTTCCCCCGGTACCCAACACTGATTAACTATTGTTCAGCGTTTGATTCTTGCAAGTCATTCCAAACTTATGACCATTAGCCGTATCAAACTCCAATAAATAACTCTATATTACTCCTTTGTCTTTACACTCAATACGTGCATCCACTCAGACACACTTATGCACACAGACACACACACACACATACACACACATATGTGATCATTCATATATACGAGGGCAGTGTCCGTTCCAAATGTAGATGTTTAGAAGGAACCTGACTTTATGGTGCGTGGAACAGCCATAATTGTAAGATAATTTTTTGTCCGTCCTAACTACAGCTCTGAAGATTTTTGGTTACTTTTCTTCATCGGTGCCAATTTAGATATTGTATATCGAAGGTCAGTTGATCTTAAAGACTAGAAGTCAAGGCAAAGGAACTATGAAAAAAGATCGATAATCTTTTTCTTTTCTTTTTTCAAATCTATCTTTAATGGAGTTCTCGAAAATTACTTATCCAGGCGACTTCAAAGTCGACGCTACACTGCCTTGTGTACTGAATAATATGTCAGGTGAATGTCAGTTTTGCACAAAGAACATTTGTTGAGTAAATGTGATGCTCGCATACATACAGATATTTCTACAATATATATATATATATATATTTATATATGTGTGTGGGGGGGTGTATGCATGTGTGTGTGTATCATATATCATATATTCTTACATATATATTATACAGGAAGAGGAGAGAGAGAGAATTACGTGGGGCGTGTCGTAACGGTTGCTTACTTTCAGTGATGCCTAAATGGAAAGTTTGAACCCGCTTCTCCCTGTGCTTAACCCTATCAGCAGATGTCTTGAAAAATTATCACGTCACTGGCAGACCTGGTTGGATATAAAGAATCAAAAGGTTGAAAGGGTACCTGGGAAAAGCACCCTAACAAGACAACTCTCCCTATCCAAGTTATTGCAGAGAAAAGCTATTACTCTTATTGTCAAGTTTAACGGAAGTTTCTTCATCCAAAACCGCCTGCATCGAGCAAAAGAAGAGATCTCGTATAAGATCGTCTAACAACTTCCATGACTGTGTTGTAATGTTCTCAGTCTCTGCTTCTAATCATTAGCTGCTCAAAAAAAAAACTGACAATGACTACTCCTAACTGTATGGATTGCAGCGCCCCTCCACCGAAGTACTTCCCACATAGTCATTTTTAACGCTTCACTGGTCACATCTATATGCCTTCCCTGGACAGATTCACGTCAGCAGATGGCGCGAATTTAATTGGCCACGTGATTATACGACGTATCGTATCTTAATTTACCCACATCAGGATATTGATTGTATTGGGACCTTTGATCACGCAATGTATGACCCTCTTTGGTCAAGAAGCGGTAGAGTTGTTGTGTTGAATATTTTAGAAACGCTACATTGACCTTTCAATCATTTTCCCATTAGATTTTATTTATCTAGCTCTTTGTTTTGAAAACAAAACATGCCCAATAGCTGAACGGACAACCGTGCCAGCCTTCTTTTGGTGCCAGCCAAATCTAACGATTATCATGCTTTGATCGTTGTTGGCTTCCTGGGCAAAGTATCGGCCTTCGTGGATCTCAATCTCTCTCCATCCATTTATCACTCTTTCTCTCTCTCTCTCCCTCTCGCTCCCTCCCGGTTACTGCTGTTCACACAACTGGAGCCATTGATAGAGAAATGATAGGTGCAGATTATTGTCAATCGCTTGCATTTCATCCTCTATTTATAAAAGAATGTCAGAAACTTAGTTAATTTCTTTGTATTCCATATCTATATAGCTATCTACATAAATGTCTACGTACATGCTTCGGTATGCATTCATTAATTTTTCATAGCATACACACACACAAACATATATCTATATCTATATCTATATCTATCTATCTATCTATCTATCTATATACATATATATATATATATGCACAAACATATACACATATGTATACATACATATGCACAAACACACACACATATATATCTATCCTTCGTCAAAGATGAATATGATTGTTATAGCTTTTAGTTCCTTATCTCTTATGTATTCATCAACGTGTCCATATCTATCAACTGCATGCTGATTATGCAATTTTTGTATATGGATATTACTATATATACATTCAATAACTAGCCTACATATATGCATATATACTCATACACACACACACGCACATATATATGTGTTAGAGTGTGTAGAAAGCTTTTCAGCTTTGAACACTAAACATATTGAATCACCTTCCCATTTTTTTGCGTTCCACTTCAGTTACTTGTTTCCCAATATCTTTTTATGCAGATTTATGTAATTTCTTACGTTTGTTTTATGCTTGAGATATACATTGTTTTCATGGTACTATACGTAAATTCTCTCTTGTTGAGATCATTTATTGTTAACCATGTAACTGTTTCGAGGATAAAAAAGTAGTTATATTAACGACATACTTTTTTCATATATAAAGTTATATTACAATTAACATATCTCTCTATATATGTAATTAAGAAATGGATGTATGATCCTAAAGAATGATCATGAATTGTATTATATCATATTGAGACTTTTATTTGACAATATCACCCGTTATTACACGATAAATGTACAAGTTGGCCCATGCATCGTAAATAGATTCAACAATAAAAGAAAATTGGACTGCTGGAGCTTCCTAACATACTGACGTTATACAGAATTTAACATGATTAAATTCACTTGCATTATTTCATTATCATCGAAATACTTATTTGCAGCATTCTATGCATTTTTTCCATTTCACAAGTTCGCAGGCAGGAATTTATCACTTCACAAAGTATATTCCCAGTAAACATGTCATTCTGTACGGCATCACATGCATAAAATCACGTCAAACACACTGGATCGTCTTGGAGATCTCTGCTATTCATATCAATGCATCGCTGACAGCATGGCAGAATATTCCATCGAATAGGAATCAATGGTGTCCTGTCAATGTCAAATTTCGAGCATATGTCATTCATATTCATATATATATATATATATATATATATATATATATATATATATATATATATATATATATATATATATATATATATATGCAACTGGTGCTGCGAAAACAGCAGCAGTGCCTCTCACTAACTCCCCATCAGATGATGAGTTTCATGTGCCAGAGGATCATTACCACTATCTTTGGAAGCTCCAGCAGTACCTTACAATAACAGGAAGGCTTTATTGGTTTTCGGTTATTCGCACACACACATGTGTGTGTGTGTGTGTGTGCGTTTGTGCTTTACGCTGTTCATAAGTATGTACCAAGTTTTGCATCGTCTGATACACGTGTATAACGATGGCAATAGCAATTATTTCCATCATATTTGATGTACACAGCACAATTAGATTGCAATTTAATACACTTATCAGACGCCATATTGAAAATCACACCATGGGATCAAACGTGAAAACAAATCGTGAGTTATTCGCATCAGATATCCCAATATCACTTCGCTATAAAAGGCGCAATATTATTCAACGAAAGATTGTCTCTGAAGAAGATAGGATCTTTTATTGTATTCCTGTTCTGAACACCTCACTTTGGAGCGATAATCAGTAATATAGTCTCGTTGACTTGAAGTACAGCTCGGTGATCACTGAGTGCCTTATTCCTGTGCGCTTGTGTCAAGCTTTATAATTTTTGTAGAGAGAAATATGTGAGCGTGTGTGTGTGTGTGTGTGATTGATATATTGATCACTGCTTATTTTAATTTATGTTAATAATTGAATTAAAAATTCAACAAATCTACTCTATTCATGAAAGTTTTTATCTAAATTACTAGAGCAGTATTTTCTATCGGATATATATATATATATATATATATATATATATATATATATATATATATATATATATATATATATGAGAGTCTGGTTGGCAGTGACTAACCATGCTTGGGGGTTAGGGAGAAATGGCTTGGGTGTGAATCCTCCACTGGTTGCATTTATAAATGCCTTCTCCGTTGAACTCTACATCATCACATGAATTTGGTAAGTAATTAGGTATTTTCGTGTTCCGAATGTAATTATGTAATCTCAAATCACAATCACCGCTTTAAACCTCCTGAACCCCAGCTAGCATTTACAAGCCTTCACTGCATCAGGATACATTTCCCAAATGTTTCTTATTGCCTGCGTAGAAGTACTTCACTTACGAAATCCAAATATTAATCAATGGCGAATATTTTGCTCTCTAAAGCTTCTATCCTCCACGGGGTTAAACTATACAATATAAACGACACTTTATCGGATAGAAAATCCAGACGCCGTTTCATACCATTTAACCCTGGTCTAGCCTTAGTTGGTTGGCTTATAATTTATCGCAGGGAAATACGTAATTACTTTCTAAACACTCTAATATGTTGATATTCGAAGTTGGTGGTTACTCTCCGTACCGACCAATCACACTGTCTTGTTCCTGACTAAGCTGAGCTTAAGAAATATTTGGTCGCCTTCCTGTGCGGCAGTAGTAGGTAAACTCTCAAGCTATCAATATTTTAGTGCGTTTAAATTGTACAAAGTTGTACATATCATAAAACTAAGTTACTGGGATAGTCTTGAATTTTATTATTATTATTCAGATAGGGCATCGTCAACCATTATTGATTTTTCACAAATATTTCTTTCATCTGAATTTCCGTTACTCTCCATACGACTACTCAAACCGCCATTTTGCGGACATGGAGAAACAGTGTGAATCCGAAATTGAGTGCTTTTTTTTTTTCCTCATCTATGCGGTTTATTAATGGACATAGAATGACTATCTTCTTATTGGGAGAAATGGGTGTGTTTCTTCAATTTTGATCAGCGTTGGTTATTAAGGGACGTAGAAAAACCGTCTGATGGCAGTGATGGAATCATTATAGATCTGGTTAGTCACTCCATAGATACAGTCACGTGAGCAACGTGTTCTGGCAAGCAATATGGAAAAGAGTTGAAAAGGCACTGACCAATGGATAGGTTACTTCGCTTGCTATTTGTTGGTCAGTGATCATTAAAAAAGTCCGAACTAAGCGAACAAAAACAGCTGTGAATGCTGTCGGACATAAACTAAAGGTGTTATTGAGCATAAATTTATTTGGTAAATTTAATCTCTGACACAAACCTGTTTAGAGGTTATTTCGAAAACAAGAAAAACATCCGTCTTTCTGGTCAGAGAGAGTAAATGTTTAATTTTTCAGCATAGGTGCGACCTGTAGCCAGGCAGACAAATCTCAACAATTCCTCATAAAAATAAATATTAAACAAGTTTTTCGTTTGTTTTTTTTTTTTCTATCTGAAACGTTAGGAGCTTTATCGGTATTGCAAATGGTGTTGATATCTCTTCTAGGTTTATTGAGAAGTGGCTGGAGCATTGAAAGAATCAATGTATAAAAGTAACAACACCAGCTCTCAGAAACCCAGACGAAATTTGACGCATTTCTTTACATTTCATTTCTTGGCGCACAAACTAACTCACTCCCACCTGCATACATTGATTTCCTTTTAGCGAGAGGCCTAATCATTTCAAAATGCCATTTACGAGCAAAGAATTGAAGAATCCTGTAAAAAGGTTAATTCTGTTGCTAGCGAGGCGAGACGAAACAAGTTGCTGCAGACAGACACACATTCATCAATGCCAGACTTAATGATAATCCCATGGTTTTGTTTTTATTTTTATGCTTTTTTTCTTTGTTTCTTTTTTTTAGGGAGGGGGGGTCTTTTTTCTGTTGTTCTTTCTTTTAGTTTCATTCAGTTATTACTCTCCTCACAACCTCCCCCCATCCTAACCCATGTCCGCTGAACACGGAAGGAAAGCTGATAACCGATTTTCTCGCCGCGAAATTATTTTTTGCTGGCTTGTTTTGCAGACCATTATTAGAGTTCAATTCTCATGGGTCACCACTCACTTACGGCCTTTGGCCATACTAATCCCAGTGGTGAGTTTGAGCCACGGATGCTCTTTACTCGTGTTGACCAACACTTGATGGTTCGGGCCACACTAAAATTACCACTTAGTTCGATCCCAACGGGTGTTGAATGCCCTAGGCCTGATGTAACGAAAAAGCTTTAAATCGTTCGATCCTCACGGGTAATCCATACTGATACGAACACATAGATTTTCATATTTATATATATACACTCATATACATTGACTAATAATACGTAAATACGTACATAACTTATATGTGCATACAATATATATATATATATATATATATATATATATATATATATATATATATATATATGTATATATATATATATATATATATATATATATATATATATATATATATATATATATATGTCTGTGTGTGTGTGTGTGTGTGTGTGAGTGTTTGTGCGCATGTGTGAGCGTGGGTGCGAAGAGAGAGGGCGAAAGAGAGAGAATAGCTGTGCATGATAAGAGCCAAAGTTTATGTATTCATTATTTTTAGACATCAGTTTTTTCTTCATTCTGAAGATTGAACACCCGTACATTATGATTCATAGAATGTTCAAGTCAAAACTTTTTATATATATATATATATATATATATATATATATATATATATATATATATATATATATATATATATATATATATCGAAATGTATCTTTAGAATAGCTTGACGAATTGCTGAAAGAGTGCAGTCAGAATTTTATTGACAGTTCTTGTAGACACTGTCCTCCGACATCGTTATCAAGATAAGGAAACAAGAATGATTAATAAAAAAAATCTCTTTCTATGTTTTTTCATTCGAATTTGTGTTGACGAATGATTGCTACAAATATTCTCTGTCAATGTTTAATTCCTATTCCTCCCCAGTCAGTTTTCTGGAAGATGTATTGAAGGTTTGTTGTAAATAGGTTTGATGATATTGTATCCCCTAGTTTTACTCCTTTCCTTATCTTCATTTTGTCTGTATCTTCAGACAGTCTAAATGTTTTAGATTTGCTGAAGACGTTTTCATGAAGTCATTAGCATTGGAAGAATTACGAATTATGTTAACTTACATGAATAGAGAAAGTAAAAAATGTAGGCGTAAAAGTGGACATAACAAAGACAAAAGTAATGTTTAACGAAAATCCCAGCGAATCCAATAAAAATAAGCATGAGTCTGTAGAAGACATTGACGAATACTTTTACCTCGGACAGATGATAAATTTAGAGATAGAACATGAAAGCAAAATAAACTGACGAATAAAGATTGGCTGGAAATCCTTTCGTATGCGTAGAGGTATATTGATGAGCACCTCGCTAATGTTCTTAAATGCATTATACCAAAAATGACTTCGAATTGCATAATGGGATATGGGAAGGGCATAGCAAGGCACAACTTTAAGAGACACAAGAAAAGATCAACATGGATCAGCGAGAGGGGACCCGATTGAAGGATATTGTGCGAATAACAAAGCATCAAGAATGGAGATGAGCTGGACACTCAGCAAGAAGAAATAAACACTGAGAGAACAAAAAGGTGAGCGATTGGTGCTAATAGGATAGTATGCACAGTAGGGAAAGACTTGACATGAGATGAATAGATGAGAGAAAGAGAAATATTACAAATGCAGCCTTGTGCTAGATTAAGCTGAATTTAGTCAATGAATCTATAGATATGTATATGAGTCTTAGAATTGATATTTGTTTATGTGTGCGTATGAGCGTTTATTTAAATGCGTACTCGTGTTTGTTTGTTTGCGGATGCGAATATTTTTTATTAAGCACTTTTAGATATAACCTTTCCGCCGCCTTTGATCTACGAATAGCTATACCTGGGTTTTTTTGTTTTTTTTTGGAAATATATCGATAAGTATATATAAGTGTCCATATATGCATTTCTTCGTTTATAAGTACGTATATTAATGCTTATGGCAGTGTGTGCAATTGGATGCATGAATAGGTTATGAGTGAGTATGCATATCATTTCATAATGCTGACAGGTGTACATTTCTTTTTCACCCATGATTCTCTTTCCCTGTTATTTTTTTCCTAAAAAAATCCCAAATCCGTTTCTATTTATCGCTATTTCCCAAGTTTTCCCGCACATGGATCTTCTTTTCCTCATCGTTTAGTGACGTCGAAAGCCAAACAAAATCCCTCAGATTCCCACGATCAGTAATTGCTCAGTCGACACGTGATGCACAAGCCACGTGTCCAAGCTTTTTTGTTCCATTTATGACACTCGCAACTTTTACTGAGCATAGTGTAGTGTAGGCAAGCACAAGACCAAATAGGAGTAAATTTGGGGGAAAGAAGATTGTGTTACGCCAACCATCAAAGTAGAGAGCAATTATCTGCTAAAAAATAAGCATTTAGAATCTCCGTTATCTGTCTAGGCTCTAATACCGACCATTGGCTGCTGTTGGAGATATGTAATCATATCAACCACGGGGAAGTCAACAATCCTGTTTAGCATCTACTTATTAACAAAGTTAAGTGTGGCACAAGGACATGGAAAATCTGACCATTAGCATCTGTGTCCTGCATCGGTAATTTTTTCAGCCACAAAGTAAGCAAGAACACCATTCATCATGTCGAATTTTACAAATCTTACCTCACTAAAGCGGGAAGTTCAAAGAAACGATGATTGGAAAATTATGATAATCATGCTGTTAACAAAAAATTAACATTGAACTGCTCTTTATATTGCGTTTGCTGTAACTATGTTTCGGTCGATTTAGTTTGCGGCTTTCTTCACTTGTAGAGTCTTCAACGAAATAAAAGGATCACTTTTTTCTTAGAGTAAACGTAGAATGGGTGCGTTATGAGTTACTTAATGTGTTACATTTGGTAAGAGTCTAACAAGTCCATGTCCCCGTTCTTTCCACCTATTCGTCTTTGTGCCGTAAACTCGAATTGGCTTAACACAATCGTCTTGCCAATATAATACCTTCTCCTCGTTTTATCCTAAACTAATTTTAGTAGATATGGGCGTTTTGAACAGGATTGTGGCCTACAACATGGCTGAAATAATAACATATTTTCCACGGGTGCTGAGGGTAGGTGTTCGATCCAATATAAAGAGGTACTATACCGGGTGCGAATTTTCTTGACGTATCGGATATCTTTGACTGTCAATTTTTTTTTCTGTATCATCTTGGAAAATAGTACCGGAGAGCTAATACGAAAAATCAATTCCCGTGCTTTACATAAAATGTATTTTCAATGCTTTGTGAAACCAATGGTTTTTAACGAATACAATCGAAATGTGATCATAGGTTCATTAGGTACTACCAACAAAAACTGTAATCAAAACTATCTACTTAGGTTTATTCAGATTTTAATTTGATTTTGCGACCTATGTATGTATACATGATAAGTGCAGGCCACTACAATAGAGCTAAAGGGCTGAACATTTAAAATTCACTCTTTATTATATCTAGAAATGTTCTGTTTTCCCCTCAATTTTTTCCCCTTAATAGCTTTTTAGTGTGAGTTCAATTTGCATTGTAAGTTTAGGTTAAATTGATCGCTCAGTTCATGTCCCACTGCCATCACTTGTTTTTTTGCTTTTTTTTTGAAAATTCAAAATTTGAGTGACTAACGCCCAACAAAATTCGAGTGAAGTAACTTTTTCATTGATCAACCTTTCTTCCAATTTCTTAATTGATCACCCGAAAAACGGCATGCTGCCTAAAGCTGTTGGTTACATGAGAGTCTGTATTGGGTAACTATTTAGATTTGATGTTATAATATCTATTTGGAGTTTCACAATTAAAAGAGACGGACGCCATTTTCGAAGCTCGTCAGAAACAACAGTTCTCAGCGGATGTAATCAAAATATGATCTTTTGTTAATTTATCCATTATTAATTCGTAGTCGGCAGACGTGGTCTAATAATCAGAGAAAACGGGCGTCGCTTCCTAAGCGCTGCAGAAACAACTTTTTGATTTTTTTTTCAATGTTTTAGCAGCTTTTAGAATCAATATAACATCTCTAATCGTCCCAGTTTCTGTACTATTGGAATAAGTTGGTTGATTTGTGAATGACTGTGTACTTCTTGACGTGCAACAAGTATTTGTTAATCGAATTCACGCATAGGAATATTAGTTCAGTGTAGCGGAGACCACCATCTTCGACTTCGAGGGTTAGCCACAACTTACGACAGAAAAGTGTTCCTTCATATATACATAAGCAATGAAGCAAGAGCATTTTTTTTTTCAAATGTGGACGAACAATTTTGGAGCCGCCGGAAGTTATTGGGAAAAACTGAAAAGCAGAAATGTCAGAAATAAAATAACTGACCTGATTTCCATTTGTTTTTTCTGATTCAGTTTTTGTCTTGGAAAGAATCTAATAAAAATTGTACAAAATTTGATTGCCTGTCATCTTTTCTCCCTCCTTGCCATATTTTATTCGCCATCAATCAAGTTATATTAAATTCTTTTTTGCATCCGACCCTCAACCAAAAATTCCGTCAACTACTCTTGTCTCTAAATCTATGTTTACTTACATATTCAATCACAGTAGCTCCTTTATTTGGCTACATAAAGACTCGGAGCCCTCCTGGCTCTAAAAAAGGCTAAGGCAAAGTGATCCCAGCTCATCCGTAACCCTTCACAGCCAGCGTCTTCCAAAACCTAGACTGGGAGAAAAGGGATTCAAAATAGACGGCGAATATATGAACAACCTCAGATTTGCAGATGACATAGCCCTTTTCACAGAGAACCTACACAACTTCTAACTAATGCTAGTTGAACTAAACGAAGAGAGCAAGAAAGCTGGCCCACACATGAATTTTATAGAGACAAAGATCATTTGCAACAATCACGTTGGAAATTAGAACATAAAGATCAAAATCGAAGATGCCAAACTGGACAAAGTAGACCATAACGTCTACGTAGGACAACGAATCTCCATGAGACCCTCAAAAGAAGAAGAAATCAAACAGAGAATCACTCTAGGATGGCAAGCCTTAGGCAGCGCAAGCTCAACCTCCAAAAACAAGAAGATCCCACTAATCCTATACAACCAATGTATCCTCCTGATAGCCACTCATGGAGCTGTAACATGAAACCTAAGAGAGAGACTCGCAAAGTGACATACATTCAAAATGCACACGAAATAATGGCCTTTTCGGCATGGATCAAAGTGTAGTATCTGTTCCACCGCATAGACCAGACCCAATGCTTGCCTGCCGAATGGGTTGGAGATTGCGGTGTTGCGAGCATGAAATACCGAGTGCAACGCCTCAAAGTGTGAGTCAATGAGGTTAACCTGAGGCTGCGCATTGCATCGCGCATTGGGAGCCTTTGGATTCGTCCTTGGGCTTCCCCACTTTTACTCAGCCCAGCTGCGAGAGATCAATTCGCCCCGAGGCAGCACTGTCCCATTTCACTCGTCCTGACGCTTTCGTGATTGAGTTGCTTTAGCAACCACAGTTGTTTAACAAAGTTGCGTCGGCTGGAGCTTTTTTGGATGGGTTGCTTCTATTTTCCCCACGTAAAGCCCTGACCCTATGTCGCATTATGCTCTGGTGGGAGAGTGGATGAATAGATGCTCAACCTCACATGGAGAAACACAAGACGGCCCAATATATCCAGGAGAAAGCAGAAGTCCAAGACATCATGGAATCCATAAAATAAACTCAAATGGCAATGGGCTGGATATATTGCAAGAATAGCAAACAACTGATGGACATAACGAAACACAACATGGATCCCAAGAGACCACATGTGCAACCGAGGCCAGCTGAGTAAGAGATGGGGAGACGAATTAGACAAATTCAGGAATTACTGGCTCCGTGACGCCCACGATAGAGAAGTTTGGCAGATCCAGTGGAACGTTCAAGTTCAATGACCGTTATCAAAAGAATGATGATGATGATGATGATGAATAACAAGAACAAGTACAAGAAGCTTGCGTAAGTACTGGGCCAAATCTGAGGAAATTTGGACAAGCAGAGGTGTAAGTGTGGGAATAGATGTGGTCGATTTTATATCCACCCCAGGTCTCCAACGGATGGGGACTCCAAAAGTTTTTATAGATATTATTTGATCCACTGAATTTCTTCAAAAATCATGTAATAAAAAACTTACTAAATGTCAGAAGGTGCCTCTCAAAAAGCCAAGTCACTGCGTCCCTCAAATATCCAGCTACGCCCTTGTTGGCAAGAAAAATTACAAGGCTCCAAGTATAGATTATCTGAGGAAAATTAAACTCATTATATACACTTGCCTCGCATAAATAAATATCCACAGCCCCTTTGAGTACTTGAACTAATTATCGAACGAATTATCAAATATTTTCTCCACAAATTGATCTAAAGAAAATAGATCTTTTATCTGAAAATATCAAGAAAATATCAGCAGAAAAATTGGGCATTGTTGGCCCAAAATGATCATGGAGACCCCTACAAAGCACCTAAAAAAAGATGTGTTTAGTGGTGCACTCATGCAGATCTTCAAAGTTGTAGGCCAAAAACTGTACCAAGGAGCCCCCAGAGACACACACAAAGAGAGCTCAATGTGCAGCCCACATAGCCCGTTGGTCGGGTAGGCCATTAGTGGGGCTACGGTGATTCGTTTGTCTGCTTAATTGTCATATAGAGGAGAAGCGATTTGGGCACTTATTGAACTTATGCTAACCTAGTACAAATCTCTAGATGCAGGACATCCAGTAAGGATCGTACTCTCTGAGGTAGCCATGCGCTGTGAGACAAAAATGCTGATCAGTGCTCTGCAGATATGCACCTTTTGATACCTGTTAAACAAAGGGCGTGAACAAGACTAAAGGTACAAAAAATGCGTTGTTGCATTTTTTTTTTTTTAGATTTATATTATATATACCCCCTCCACATACACACACACAAGTGCACACACATATAAAGGACGACCCGATTGACGATAATGCCAGTTTAAGATTTACCCAATTTTTTTTTCATTTTGAATAATCCAGGTAGCATCTTATTAATGAAATTACTCTTTATTCATTTCATACATTAAATTACTAATTTGTATCATATACATCGGTAAAATCTCATACAATCATGCCAATATAATTGATTTATTTTGTGTTTATTTCGTTTACGCTGCCTCTTCTTAGCACACGTCCCAGGCGTAAACTCGAGGACTGCTTGTAAATACAGAACCCTTTGATGAGCCAACATTAACTGCATTAATAGATATTTGGAAATAATTGATTGACATCGCATAGATTTTGAAAAAATCATTTAGTGTAAAGCTGTAGAGCACTTTGATATATATATATATATATATATATATATATATATCATAGCTGAAGAGAAAGGATGTTTGCTCAACAGTGCTTGTTAGTCATGTTAATATAAGAGTTTGTTTTTTAAATCCCCGAAACCGTTACATGGTGAACAATCAATGATCTCAACAAGAGCAATTCACACGTAGTAACTTAATATCAAATTTTGTGTAAAATATTCTAAGAATACGGAAGAAAATTACATAAATTACACGATATGTAGGGCCTTGTAGACTATATATATATATATATATATATATATATAGAGAGAGAGAGAGAGAGAGAGAGAGAGAGAGAGAGACGGACAGACAGACAGACAGAGTCGGAGACAGCATCTCAGTGTCTACCTCTAAAGTTTAAGTTTGTCTTTCCCAAGAATCAAGACATCCAGTTGAATCTATGCCAGACCTTAGGTACCAAATTGAATTTCACAAGAAAATTATTTCCTTTAAATGATTTTACATTTCCACAATGAATCTTTCTCGAGGCTGATTGTCTCTGAACTGACTTTTCATCAACTGAATTGTCTTACATCGAATTATCAGGGAGGTACATACTACGTACGAATTTCTGAAACCAACTTTGACGATTTTAAAAACTTAAAAGTCTAAAGGTCCCCGACAGAAAACGATTGAGATAGAGAGAGATTACCAAATAGTCGTTTATATGGGTGCTTATCTCCGAGAAACCTCATTTTCTTCTACTCAAACCATAAAAATTTTTTCCCATTGGTCGAGCGATCCCAACACATTTTGCTTCTTGACAAATGGTTATTTACTTATAAAATGTGAATAATTACATCGATTGTAACTCATCATTTTTCCAATTCCTGGCGTTTTGTCTACAATGTAGCCAATTCCATTTGGTCAAGATTCGAGATATTTTCAAGACATTTTTGCTTATAAAATGCGAACGCACAATCGGATTAGCCACAACTCACCGTCTCTCAGGTAGATTCTTTCCATAAGCCTATATAAGTCATTTAAACATATCTAGGAATGGCGAAGTTATCCAATTTAGGAAGAGGTGAAACAGCGACCACAACGAAGAAAGACAACCATACTGAATGAATCCCGAGCTCTTTTTTCTGCTGGGGACAAAAAGTGAGATTATATTAGAAAGCTGGGACCCAATATTGACGGTGTTTCAAGCTCGTATCTCCAACCTAGCCTAAACAGTTTCACATAATTTTTTTCGAGTGAAGTGAATTCGATCCTGACAGAATCACACTTTTATGGCCCTGTGCCATGATTGAATTAAGCTTAGTTAACACAATACGTAGTATAGTATTTATCAGCTCATTAAACGCACTTCTTTTCCACTGAATAAATTATATGAATAGCAATCAAAGGAGTTTGAATTAGAGGTGTGCCACCGGAAACCTGAGGCTTGCAACGTGTAGGTTGGCTTTCGGTTGGGATAAGCAGCAGGCTAAAAATGAAGAAAATGATCAAACGTGCGTCTTATATGCCCGAAAGTCTATAACTGATCTAACTTCCTCGTTCTTTCCATTTATATCTCCTCCTTCATCTTTCAGTTTCTATCTTATTCCATCTCTCTGCATCACGCCCAAGCTATCTTTCCTTCTCAATCATTTAATGAACGCAATGAATCTCATTCCCATTTCGACAATACACACGCATTGAAATACAAGTGATTTTTGTTCACTCGTTCAGATAGTTCCTTCATTCCCTCCTTCCTTTCCTCCTTCCCTTCCTTCCTCCTGTCCATCCCATCAAACAAACATCTTAACATTACCCTCGCCACGCACAACAGTCACGGATCGAATTGAGTAGGTACTTGTATCAATGAGGAAGCCGGTCGGGCTATGGCCGTGGGGTTGGTCTGGTGGTAGCACTAGAGAATCGCGTCTCGACAGCAGAGGGGGTGGGGAAGCTTGAAACAAAGCGAAACAGATCAGTGCCAACAGTGACAGGAGCCCGTTGGGGATTTTCCGGCCTTCAGCCGGACTCGTGTCTGTGGAGAGACACGAACACCTCTGACTGACTGACTGGCGAGCAGCAGAACTCTGCCATGGTTTGAAATGGGAGTCTCGACTGCCGATGATTCGAAAGCAAACCAGAAAGAGACGGCTTTGGTATCACGTGCCAACAAGACGGGTGAAATGTAAAAAGAAATGATCGAATTTTGGTAAGTCTTTATCAATCATGGAAATGGGATTTTGGAATTATGTTCACAGTGAAGCTTGGTCTTTGGTGAGACTGAGAATGTAATAAGGCTGGATTTGGAGGAACTTAGTATAGAGTAAGGCTTGGTTTTGGGAACTACGTATCGGGTAGGTCGTGATTTTGGGAACTGGGTAGAGACAGAAGCCTTAGGAAGTTTGGGTTGAGGACGCTTATGATATGGTGATGTCTCTATTAGTAGATACGGAAAATTTAAAACCTTGTAACTTGGAAGTAAGTACCAGTGCGTACCTCCCCAAACCCTGCATTGTTTTCAGTGTGCAAGAGGGTCATGATTTTTCATATCATCTTATATAAATAACTTTCTCATGTTACGTTATTCCATTGGGTGTCAATGCATCTAATTCAATCATAATTATTACTAACCCAGCTCAAACATTACATGATGGAGATTTCAGATTGAAATTTAGCAAATGACTAGTCAGTCAATCTCTCACTAGCCCTCTATCCATCTCTCTCGATATATATATATATATATATATATATATATATATATATATATATATATATATATATATATATATACTACAAATTGAAAAAAAACTTTTTCAAACATTTTTGTGCCACATCAGGCACTTATTTCCCAATATTTACCAATGCAATTCATGTCATTTTCGTCAATGTTTTCCTTTGTTTCACGTATAATCTGTTATCATAGTACAATGTACAAATTCTCTCATTTCGGTATCATCAGTTGTTTACTATGTAACCGTTTCGGGGATTTTAAAAACACAGCAGTAATATTAACATGCGCCCCAGTGGTGTTGATCAAACACCACTTCCCTTTCTTTCTATACAGCTTATGTCATACACGCAGTTTGCCATTTTATGTAGGGTATTAGAAACAGACATCCTTAAATCATCCTCCCCTCGCTAAATATATAATATGCATTGATTTCAGAACATTTAAAATCTAACACGCTTCATGCCTCCAGCATGAGCAAAAATGATATTAAAATATGATAAAATAACATCAAAGGCAAACATGGACATGCTTTTTTAAATCGTCAAATCATTAAAATACACATTGTCGGAAAAATCTTCATATATATATATATATATATAAATATATATATATATATATATATATATATATATATATATATATATATATATATATATATATATATATATATATATATATATACATTCTAGAAAGCTTTGCAGCTCTTAACACTAAACATCAAGAAAACTCTTTTCAAATTTTTTTGTGTCACTTTAGTCAGTTATTCCCCTAATATCTTCCGATGAATAATATATATATATATATATATATATATATATATATATATGTGTGTGTGTGTGTGTGTGTGTGTGTGTGTGTGTGCATACTCACTGGGATAAATACATATTCAAGTTAATCATAGTTTTAGAAATGATGTTTGAGTGTGTGTGTGTGTGTGTGTGTGTGTGTGTGTGTGTGTGTGTGTGTGTGTACATGAACGTCTGAAAGGTGGGGGGCAATCGATCAGGCTTTTTCACCGAAAAAGGGGGGGTTGAGTTATAGCTTCATAGCGAATAACGGATAATGAAACAATACAATTCTTTATACAATCCCAACTTAATGTTCCCATATAAAAAGACTGTATTATTATTCGGCGTTGCTTGCTGCATCATGCCACCCTGGGGTCAGATCGTGAAACACCGTTTATGGTCAATTGCACCATCTGACACCGAGATCATTCACTTGAGTATAAATGGTGGTGAGTGTGGCACCTTCTCCGGCGATTGGAATTTCTATCGTGTAACAGGGTTGCTACAAAAATATATGCTGAATATTTCCTTTTGCCACCCCTAGAAATTTGAGCTTTCCCCTTTCCCGCAGAAATAGCAGTGGACACCCATGTGTGTGTATGTATAGAAAAGATTATAAGGTGAGATACCATTGAAGCTCTACTTCTTCTTCAAGACATTAGCCTGTTAGAAAGGTCTGTCCGAGGAAAAGAGCAATAAATTTTAGTGATGGGAAATCGGCTAAAACCGATAAATTCCGGCAACGATTTGATTTATATTGTATTTAAATGACAGTAGTTTCTGTTAACAGCACCTTCTATCTATATCGAATCATTATTTGCATCAACTTTTACCGTAGGGTCACGAAATGAGTTGTTTGGTGATTTGCAAACAGGACAGTCTAGAGGAAAGACACTCTCAAAACAGTGATATCTCTTCTTTCAACAATATCTCGATCTAACATTTGTCTGGAAAACTATATTGGCATCTGAGAAAATTAAAAAGTCTTCCATCTGTCCTTACACCCAAGAGCTATATCGACAGACTTTGTGTAAAGAGAAAAGAAGAAAGAAGGTGTAATCATTAGTATCAATGACTGTGTTCACCCGGCTAAAATTCAATTTAGACTTTGTGCGTAGTGCAGCAGGTGGAATTATGATAAACAAGCATGATATGCTATTCTAGGACAACAGAGAAACCAATTCACGTAACAAAGACAGAAAATTAGAGAAGAAAATGTCCACGGGATGAAAATACAAACAGGAACTATAAAAGTATATATATATACATATATATATATATATATATATATATATATATATATATATATATATATATATATATATAATGAGAACTATCGAAAGTGAGACGGACTCAGGAGTGAAAGTGTATGGAAACTGGGTTTAGTAATCTGCAAAAGATTTCATTGATGAGCTAGACATGTTTCAGGGAATAATGATTTGAATATTACTACTGCTAAGAAAGGACTGCGGTCTATCTACCCTCGTCGGTTAAATAAAGGGTTCGGTTCGTTACTTCCCAACACCTACCAGATGATGCCTGATGAAGGCCAGAGAGTACAACAGCCGAAACGTTGTATGGAAAACAACCAAGATGAGAATAGTCTGAATAATAATAGAGATCACAATGCCTCATCTAAAAAAATTAAGAGAAGCATGGTGTGCTTTATATGAATGTTATCATAAATATATTATCTATATACATCATTTATGTATTTCAAACAGGGCTGACTCACGTAAGTCACTCAAAAAACATATTTGACCATGAGAGATCAGCAAGTATAACAACTTGTTGTTTGTGTCACTTCTATCGAGTGTTTATCCATGTGAATATTGAATTTGGTGAGTCGGTATCAATTTCAGATGGCATGCAAACCAACTTATATATCTATATATATATATATATATATATATATATATATATATATATATATATATATATATAAACTCATATTCACTATCTTCCGGGTCGAAAAGTCTGTTGAATCTTCTTTCTATGTTTGCTTAGCAAACTCATAGATTCTGTTTCTAGCCATTGAATTTTTTTTGCACTGAACTTAAAAATCAGTAACAGCGGGTGCAGTTATCTGAAATATTCCCATCCACGAGTAAAATGCATTGTGAACTAGTTGATATTTGAGAAATCGAAAAGAAATGCTGGAAATATTCTCCCTGAAGCATTTTTACATATTTTTACATATTTTTCAAACTTTGATAGTGAAAAAAAAAAAGGTTTTCGTATATTTAATTCAACTTTTTTGTCCCCTCTTAAATAAATATACTTGTAGTTTTGAATATCGCATATCATCAGTTATGAGCAGTAGTTGGTCTTCGCTTGTAGCATCTGAGAAAGAGAGGCCAATGTTTTTTTTCTGCACAGCAAAAATTCTATTACACTTTGTAAACTAACAGGCCCCCCGTGGAACAGCTCTGCACAAATTGGATTCAAAACGCAGCGGCTGAGAAAACGTAGTAATACAATTTCATCACTTTGCCTCCAGGAAGACAGACTTAAAGAACATTTTAATATTTATAAATCAAAACTCCACCCGATTGAATAGAAATGCCGGTACAATGTTTGAGTATTTGCTCCACTAACTTTTTTCACATACATGCACACACGCACACACGCACACACACACATATATATATATATATATATATATATATATATATACATTTGTGTGTGTGTGTGCGTATATATATATGTGTGTGTATATATATGTGTATGTGCGTGTGTATATATATGCGTGCACATACACACACACACACACTCATATATATATATATATATATACATATATATATATATATATATATATATATATATATATATATATATATATATATATATATACATATATATATATCGACGGGGTATGGTGCTTTCTATCTTCGGTGTGTTGTGTGCAACGGATTCACAGAAACGTAAAAAATATTTTAGTGTCTCTAAAAATCAATGAACAGTTGAAACCTTTTTGGCGCACTGAAAAATCCACTTATTAAGGGCAGGGCGGGGTTGGGGGTCTTATATTCGATGTCATGCTCCCGACTTATCGATACATCGTGAAGCTACTCAAAGTTTAGGTGAATTTCACCGTGCAAAAAGAAATTTCATTCTAACAAGTGTTCTCTTCAATTTTGTTGGACGTGTGTAGAACAATTATATTAACAGTAAATATTGATTTACTGGTTGTTCATACAACCCGTGATATCGTGGGTATGAATTATTAGAAAGTGTCAAGCAACCATGATCGTCAACATTTCTTTCAGTTTTATGTAGGTTTGGCTGAATGGCTCTGTTTATTCTGGCCGTATAGTGGGCTGAAAATATCAGTAGGCATTTTTTATCATGTTTGGAAAAAAAAAGTTTTGTTTTTCCAATTTTTCCTCTAAAATGGCTTTTAGAATCAATTCACAATTTAATTTTATGCTAAATTGATACCATACTTTATGTACGATGTAGCGATTATGCTTGTTTATTTATTATCTAATTCAGATATTTTCTGTGCTCACTGCCCAGCAAAATACGAGATGAACTATCCACTAATCACTCTTTTTTTTCAATTGTTAATTGATCACCTTCCATACTGCCAAAGAATGCTGTCCATGTGACAATTTCTTTCGAGTGACTTACCATACCTATCGAAACAATATGGTAAAACATTAATTCATCCTAATGGTTAAACACACTGTGACAGTGTAAATGTGATCGCACTGTAAATGATTATACTATCAGAATGCATTGGAAATGATTATACGATAGGAATGAATTAGAAATTGTTATATTATAGAAATGCATTAAATGCATAAATGGCTATACACTTGAAATGTATAGGAAAATATGATATGGAAGAAATTATTTGAAAATTATCATTCTATAGAAACGCATTGGAAATGATTATATCATTGAGGTGTATATGAAATGATTATATTATAGAAATGTATTGGAAATCAATATTCCATAGAACTGCATTGGAAACAATGCTACTATGAAAATGCATAAAAAATGATTATACTATAGAAATGCATTGGAAATCGTAAGTAATGATCGCTGATTGTCCAATTCTAAGGCGATCATTCCCGTCAGAATAGAGCTATTATATGCATTGACAGTCGTTGGGGATTAATGCACTAGTTAGTGTCAAAATGTACAAATAAGATACATTGCTTATGATATTACAATAGAAATGTATTGTAAATAATCATTACTACAGAAATCTATTGAAAATATTGGTCATTAGCTGCCATGAATTAATGTATGTTTGACAGACAAAATAGGACGAGGCGAATATAAGCATAATGACTTTACTTCAGAAATGCATTAAAAGCCAGGCACAAAAACTATTGTCTGTGGTTAAAAATCAATGCAAGCACCATTGACAAAATAGAACTGTTGAAAGTTCAATGCCGAAACCATTTATTACAAAAATTATCTGAAAATCAGACGGAAAGGGAATGTCAATGATCAGGAATTATTTCCGATGTTACTATCAGGATAAGGTAAACAAACCTATTTTTTTCTTAAATCTCAACTTAAATGTTTTAGGTTTTGTACAAATATTGTATTGGTCACCAAGTCTGCATCACACGCAACGGGTGCTGGATTCGATTCCCAGTTTGAGCAAAAATAGAGGAAAATTCTTCATTTGGACAAATTTCCCTGTGCACTCAGCAGTTAATTGAGTACAATGTAAGCAGTCTGATCAGATAAGGGCTATCCCTTCAGTGGATTTACATTTTTTCAAGGGGATGGTCATAAAAAAAAGTTGTAATTCTAAAGTCCTGGTCTTGACCAGACTTGCAAGGACCACTAAGCTGACATATGCAGTAAAAACCTAGACTTCCTCAGTTGCCTACGTACTACATTGCGTGTTGTCTCTTAGAAGACGAGCCTATTGTTTATTTGTTTTTTTTTCAAGAAAATTGTTCGCCATAAGCGATGCATTTTTACCAATTCCATGGAGGTATGTATTTGCAAGTCAGACAAAGAAATCCTTCGACGAATTCCAGAGCGCAATGTAATTTGAATTAAAGGAAAACTGCCAATCTCAATGGGTAACATCTGTACTGAAAAAATACTTTTTGTTTCTTCTATTGACAATAAGAAATAGAAATAACTCCAACTTCATTTTTTGTCTAAAGATAAATGATTTCTATATATTGAGTAAATTGGGTTTTTTTGGGTTTTTTTTACAGATATCCTGATTTAGAAAAAAACGAACTGGCATAAATAATGCCAAATCCATCATTCCAAAACTGGCCAAATTTTCAAAAAATATTTGCATATATGCATATATATACATATATATATATATATATATATATATATATATATATATATATATATATATATATATATATATATATATATATCATAAGACATTAAAATTATATATATATATATATATATATATACATATATATATATATATATATATATATATATACATATATATATATATATATATATATATATATAATCTGTGTGTGTCTATGTGAGATATATTCCCCAAACATAGATTTTTTATCTATTTATACAGCTCTATTTTTATCAAATATTCATATCTGTATTTTTAGAGATGCCAAATCTTCTCCGCGTATATATATATATACATATATATATATATATTTGATATATGTATATATACAAATACATATATATATGTACACATATATATATACATGCACATGTATACATATTCATACACATTTATAAATAAACATACGTATATATATACTAACGCATATACATCTACGTGCTCACAATCATACACATACACATACATTTCATATTAACTTTTTTCCACTGAATAGACTTTATATATATCTTTAAAATCGATTTATACATATATTCTTTGAATATCAATTATTTTTTAAATTTAAGGGACGACTGACTTCCATAGAACACTCGTGGTTGGGTGGATAGATGCATTGGTACGTGGATATTGCCCCTACTATATATATATATATATATATATATATATATATATATATATATATATATATATATGTATGTATATATAGAGAGAGAAATTGTGTAGCTGCCAATGAATTATTGAAGATCGACCGAAGGTTTGCTTCATGGCTGTAACATGATTCCCCAACCAGTGGTCGGAGTTTTGAGCCTTGGTAAGAGGTCACAGTTCAAAATTCAGATTTTTTCAGGCAGGCAAACTTATTCCATTTTGAAGATCAATGACTTTTTCCTATCGAATTTCTCCCCATTATGCCATTGCCATAAGCTAAACTCAGTTGATAATATTTTTTTTTTGCTTTGGTGTCAGTGGTCGGTATGCAAATTCTACTTCAAGAAAATATGTCAAATGCTGATTTTCTGAACAGGCATCCTTCTCTCATCCGGAAGATTGGCGTAACATGATCTTCCAATTTCTATTTCCAACAATTCAGTCTTGCGTCTTGCTAAAACATCGGTAGTAAATATCATGTTTCATACTCCATATGAGCTGTTGATTCTATAAAAAAAGAACTAGGATCACGAATGCTAAATGTCAAGGAAAACAGTCCATGTCTTGAAGATTGGCAAGATAAAATTTCATTTTCCTATTTGGCCACATGATTTGCCGGGCTAGTCTTTGTTATAATTATGTTGACAATTTACAATTTTGTTTACTTGTGACAACATAACTAGAGACTTTCTATACAAATGGAATTTTGCTAATCAAATAAGGAGACAGTTTTCTCAAGTTAATTGCTTTACTTTTATTTAGGTGTCCGTAGAAACAGGAGTTGCTATATGCGCATTTCAATATTCAAGAATAACCCGTTTTACAGAAGGTCGCTTTCCAACATCGTAGTTTTACGGAAGATCTGAAGTCACCATAGCTTTGATCTGTGTCTGTGAGCATATGTGATTTAACACGAACTGTCATCCATTCGTTCGAATCATGTCGTAAGGTATCAGGGAAAGCATGAGAGAGCTCGTAAGGGTGTTACGCTTAGCGTAAGAATGGGAGACATGGGAAAGATTTGGGTGTCTGGGAACACTCAAAGATTTTTTTGATGAATTGATGGTATGAGCTTCGATTTACTCCATTTCAACATACAAAAAATTCTGGAGGAACCTTCGTATAGTTGTTCCCTTGGGTTTTATACAGCGACCCCAGTGGATTTTCTTTTCAAATATTCCATGCAAAAGGTTGTGCTATACTCAGTTCTTGCGCTATTCCAATTTCAAAAATTTCGCGATACCACTATAGGCATAGACATTTCCCTCCAATCTTAGGAGTCAGATATGATGGATTAAACACACCAGTTTAGAATACATGATTTGGTTCTTCAAATCCAACCTTTTCGCACGCACAGATAATTCTGAATAACACGTGAATGAGCGATTCGTTATTAAAAATTGATGGGAAAGTGGACCTTTGCCATTCGAACAATATATCAAAGACTGACTGACGAATAGACGGACCAGATAAGTGACAGAATAACTGTTGATTTGGGAGGCTCGTTCCAATCCATACTTTTTATTCGTTAGCGAAACGTTGGAAAATTATTCATTTGGTTGGCATAAGTAATTCAGGCGGAATTTTGAAAACATTAAGTCACCTAAGTCAACATCACTGGTGAGCACAGCTAAAGAAAACGCCAAACTAATAAACCGCTAAGAATTCAGCAGAAGCTAAGATAACCGCTAATCACTATTATATGAATTTAGCTCCTGCTCGTTTTTACTCCCTCTTAACCCCCATGAAAATAGATCTAAAGACCTAAAATTTTAGTATTTCGTTGCTTCCACACGGAACTTTAAATAAACTACATGTTGAATAAAAACTAATGAATAATTTCATTTTTTCATTTAATAATTCATGTACTACTTGATCACCAGGTGATATTGGCATGTTATACCTTTTTGGGGGAGCTCTATGTCTAAGCTTAGATATAGGACAAAAGTTAGCGTTCAGCAATTATCTTTATTACTGGACATTTTTGTTAAGTATGCCCATCACTGGTCATCATCTACACGATTACAAGAATTTTGGGCGGGGTGTGCCCATGCATACTTCAAGCATGTTTACTACCAGATATCTGACGAAGGAACTATGGTGGAGCATAACAATCTTTTTTAATGAAGCTCCCGTCAGGGAGAAAAAAGAATTCAAGAAGAAAATTGTATTCGTTTAGATGATTATATATGATACAAAAAAAATTGACGAAATGTGAATTGATTGATACTAAAACGTAAAAGCTTTCATATAGCCATAATCTATCACTACATGGAATGCAGTTACACACACACACGCACACACACACACACACACACACACACAAACACACACACACACACACACACACACATATATATATATGTATATATGTATATATGTATATATAAGAATGATTATGAAATATACAACGCGCGTGTGTATATGTATACAAGTATAAAGTAAATCTCATTTTTTTTTAAATGCTCAATACCATCAGTAGAGCGATTATTAAACCATTAAAGATTTCTTCAATGATTCATTACAGATAGTACATTCTGTTTCACTTAAAATATGAAAATCTTCTCTAGTGACTCATATAGTAGAATCTGTAATGAATCATCGAAAACTTCATATTCATTATATATATATATATATATATATATATATATATATATATATATATGCTTCTGTGTACTCGTGTAATTATTTTAGATTTCGATGTTCATTGAATACAGGATCGAAATCTTGTCTATGTTTGGGATCGAAGCCTAATCTTGTTTATATGCTCCAGGCTTATAGATCAATCGATATTTCCTCATAATTCATCTTGCAACTAAAGATCAGGCTCGCTTGTACACTGACAAGGAGCCTAGTAAATTAGATTCCGGTATCATGCGGGTCGCAGACGCCTATTGTGGTGAATCTGACTGCACGAGAATAGGGCTTACCTGTTAGAATGAAGACAATGGCGGAGAGAATTGGTCAGTTTTATCCAAGAATCGGAATGTTTCGTTTCTCTTTCAGAACTTGCAAATATTCGATTAGAATATGAAGAGTTACAAAGTCAGACAGATATTGATCCGATTGACTAATCATTGCGAAGTACATTTACCAATTTCTGTAATGGTGAATCAGGATAAAAGGCGAAGTAAGAAAAATCACATACATGAAAGAAAGCACTTAGGGGGTTGTGGTTATACCTTGAAGGTACATGTTTACTCACGCTCTCACTTGAGCGAGATGTGACACAAGGTTGAGTTCAACGTGGGATGGAGCACCCTAAAAAATTGACCTAGTCACCGCAATCGAAGTTGGGAAAGCGTCCGGACGAGCCCGACCTGTCCCCATCAGTGCAATGGGACAGCTCCAGCCCGGGCCGAACTGCTTCCCTGCAGCTGGGCCGAGTAATAGAGAGAGAACCCAAGGACGAATCCAAAGGTTACCAATGCGCTTAGCAATGTGCAGCCTCAGTGTCCCCTCATTAGCCGACGCATTGCACCTGCACACTTAGTCTTGATGATCACCCACCACATAATCACTGGCCCATTTGGCTGGCTTGCGTCAGTACTGGCGCCTGGGACGATGCCGTCGAATGCATACTACTCTTTGATCCAAGCTAAAAAGGCCAAAAAGGCGGGGGCTGGTGTCTTTCCGCCTGACTCCCCAAACACATTGTACAAACAATTTTTTTTTTTACTCTTATATTTACTACATGTATATAATAAAAAAACAAGAAAAGCAAAAAGAAAAAGAAAAACTAAGATTATTAACTTCATGAAAAAGGCAATTAGATTAAGTATGTGATACAAAGTCATCCAATAAAAACATTAATTCAGAAATAGCTCGATGAAATCCCTTCGAAATCAGATAAAAGGAAATCGCATCAGGAAGATTTAAGTTATATTCACATTTCAACCAGAATTGAGGAGAAACATTTCATCTACTGGTGGAGTAATAAATATTTTCTACACTTTTGTTTGAAAGTATGCTCTAAAATATTGATTGTATCAATTTTTTACAAAATTCTTAGAATTTTTTGCTAATGAACAAAAGATAAGGACTTCTTGATTTTAGTTTTAGAATATGGGGGATCAATATAGAGATGATTTCTGGTGAAGAGACCATGAATTTAGTTCTGACATCGAATGCAGTTACAGAAATATATAGGTCCTTTATGTTTTGTTTCGTTTTTTCGGGGCGGGGGTTAATACTAAATATTAAGGTGAGACTATGAAAGTGAGATGCAGGAACCAATTTAGAAAAATCAAATCTGTAAAATACTTGTAAAATAGCAGCTGATTTATCAACGCTAGGAATGGAAATGTAAAGCAGTGTAATATCTGAAGGAAAAAACCGTCACGTGAACTGCCCGAGGCGACCATCCCTGGAACTTGACCGAATCCTCTGCTCACAGACACTCGCAAAAGAGTTCAATACAACCTCATTCTACTTTCTCATCTTTTTTTTTTTCGTTGCGAATGAGTTCAGCCGTTCTCATCTAATGAAAATCTTTATGTTTCACCCGCTAGTCTTTTACGTACACCTATCCAGCTTTTCTTTCTGTCCTTTTCCAGATCGTTGAAGTGCAACGATTCCATTCTCCAAACATCTCCACTTACCCCATATCTTTCGACGTAAAATCTTCTATTTCAAAGTGAAGGCATATTGCTCTCTTTCATATAGATTAAGCATCATCGTCCTATCTGTCTGTCCAGTAAAAATGCACGAATGATATGGCATCAGCTTGGATCTGGCTTAGTTAGGGTGGCTTGGGAAGGGGGCTAGGTATCGTTTTTAAAATATGCTCATGTCTGCATGTGGTGATGATTACAGCCGTTGGGGTCAATAAACAATTATAGATTTATACTTACTTTATGCTTTCATTGCTTTAAAACCTAAAAGGCAACTGGAAACATTGTATACAACCAAATGTTTAATTTCTAACTTGCGCTGATTAGTTGGTAGATCCATAGCCCTAAAACTCTCTACCTAACTCTGATGGAAGAGGATAATTGAGCCCTATTCATTTAGGCAGATCAGACCAGAAAAGAGTTCCAAAGGACAGAACCAGTGATACATTCATCTGTGGATGAGCTTAGAATCCATGCATCTGGGAAGAGATGTTGTATAAGTCACACAATAACACTCATAGGGAAGAGCTGATAGAGTTCTTCATCCATACATACGACTTTGTGCGTTCCAGTATTATTTTGTTTATTAAAAATGAGGTTAACTCATTTTTTAAGGTTCTCGCCCCCAACATGAGACCAGGAGTGCCCAGACACACACCGACACACTGACACACACACACACACACACACACACACACACACAGACACACGAACACACACACACACACACACACACACACTCAATCAAAGAATTTGTAGCCCATTTGGCTGGATGATGGAATGGGTCATTTGTTGTGCCACAGTGATTCGATATATATACATATATATAATGGTTACGTGTGCATAACATATAGGAGTATACGCATGAAAAATATTTTTCTGTCCACATCTACACACAAAATACACATAGGACTTGCAATTAGGGATTTTCCTGATTCAAAATCGAACTCTGCCTTGATGACTTCCAATTGCCTGTAAATTCCTACCATCCTATATCTCGTTAGCAGTGTCTCGGGTTAGAATGATAGGCTTTGCTGTTAAAACAGACATTAAGATCCAATACGTAAAATGAGGCGAGTGGACACCGATCATAAGTTAGTTATAAAACGTGCCTAATTTTGCGCCTCGACTCGTGCAGCGGTGTCAATTCGGCCACGGCTTTCTGTTCGGCGATAATGATACGATCCCAGTTGTGAGAAATGTTCCTGCTCGTTGTTGGAAGGACGTGAAAACTGGGGGTGTCTCACTAAATGACAGGGATTTGTGTATGGGATACGTGAGTGGGGAATTGTCCGCAGTCAGGTCCGACAAGCTCTCGCAAAATTTTGATTGAGTAGAAAAACGATGGATGGAGAAAAGATTTATCATTTACATACAAAAATTTATGAAGATTTGACTCTGCTAACCTATTGAATGCCAAATAAACATCATTAGTAAGTGATTACCTCCCTTTTTTCTCAGCGTTATTGATCAGATCACTATGAACTTTGTAAAATAGGTATTACTCGAGCAGTAGGGTTATGGTCAACAAGCTAATTTTGCAAGCCCTTGACAAAGAGTTCATCAATCATTGGAAGTTTCTATGAAGGTAAACCACGACTAAAGTAGGTTGTGACCTTATGAATATTTCCTCCCAATGAATAAAGACCTTGAACTTTCCGTGCTTTTCACTCTTTGTCATTGGTCAATGAAATTTATCAAATTTTACAAACACAAATTTATCAATGATGGGAAATCTTTTCATGATTTATTCGTAGGATTATCAATATTATTCTTTTGATCATGTTTCGAACTGTGTTCTCTGATATTCTTCAAGTTTATCCGGTATCTTGGAATATTCTGGGAATTTTCTACAAACACAAGTCCCCCCTTATATGAGAGTACCACATTCTTGAGAGAACTAGTCGTAAGTCGAAATGGTGTAAAACGGAAATGCAGTCATCATTAATTTATATGGTGAAACCTTTTGAGCATTTCCAGAAGCAAAAAATGTGATAATGTTATGTTAGGTTGAGTTCTTGGAGGGGATATGCGGGTGGGGAACACGTATATAGATACTAGGTCATTCTATTTCTAATATCTGCATTCAGTGTGAGAAGAATTTTAATTAGATTCTATTCATTAACGCAGTTTCCATTATCTTCAAAAACCTACTCATATGAGACACAAGCTCCATCAAGTTTGTTTTTTATTTAAAAAAAACAACTTTTAGTTAGCAGGAAAAGAATGTCAGTAGGGTATTCACCATCTTATCACGTCTTTCAGGGCCTACTTCATCAAGATGGATTTGCAAACTCTGGAACAGAGTGTAATCGAATGGATCAAGTTCTGGAGAATATGATGGGTGTGGATTTATTTTCCAGCCCAGGTTTTTTCAGGAGTAATTTTAGCGTTAAACTATGAAGTATATGTCTGCTGTGATCTTGGCATTGAGTGGTAGCAATGCAAAGAGGGCCATGACTGCAACCCCCAAAAAACACCCAACAAAACTTTCCATGGATGGGGGTCCATATTGGGTTATGTTTTAGCCTGTCACCTCTGCTAATCACTTCTCTGCATCCCTTTATATACTTGTAAAATATCCTTTTTCATTATCAGTCCTGAATGTCGACAAGTATTCACGGAAATGCAGACATCCCCTTGCGCTTCACAGCTGCCTTTTCCCAGATCACGAGAACCTTATTTCTGGGTTTATGCGAAGTTGTCAAAAATATACTTTTTAACGATTGTATTTACTATATCTCTTCACATGCTACATGTACGATTAAAATTTCAGTATCTGCATATTCCTAAACTAGAAACTTTCAATATATGTTTCTTCAGTATTTAAGACTGGTTGGCTGGTTGGCTATGTATGAATCACGCATACAGGCCTCACCAATGAAGTTAGAGGGCGATAAATATCACCATTTACTCCTTATTATGGCAGAAAACGAGAGTCAAAGGCATCATAGAATCCATAAGAAAACTCAAATGGCAATGGGCTGGTCATATTGCACACAAAGACCACATGCGAAACTGAGGCCAACAAAAAAACAAGATGGAGAGATGTACCAGACAAATTCAGAAAATACTGTCTCTGCGATGTCCATGATAGAGAAATGTGGCGAATCCAGGGGGAGGTCTATGTCCAACGACGAACGCTAAAAGACTGATGATGATCATGATGATGATGATGATGATGTCACTTTTGTTTTTTTAAACACCACAAATAGATTTATAATCGGGTGTCCAATCTGCTATGTAAGTCTATGCCAAAGTGGTCCTTTAGTTCTCGTTTGGCAGTATTCAAGCTTTTTTGTTTTGCTTTAAATTCACTGATCACTGCAAAATAAAAGGTAACAAAGGTAAGTCATTAATCACCTCTTTTAAATTTTTTTTAATTGATCACCTCTAGTGAGACACGATGCCAAAAGACTTTGGTCACCTGACGGTTTCCACTGAGTGACTAATCAGACTCGTGTATTTTTTAGTATATTCTCTGTCTCTATATGCGTGATCACGTTGACGTGTTTGTTCACTGAATCCCACCCAAGATATACAGGGTTGTGTTACTAGTTTTCAAACGTTCAGTTCATGAAATACGATATTCTCTTAGAGTTCATCACGATCGACTGGAATTGACGTTTTCTCACGCAACATTTATATTTCTTGACTTCAGCGTCACACGCTGATATCAATTCGTACATTGAGATAAACAAACTTAGTTTCAGTCGGGAGTTGGTGCTAGGTCGAACTTGTTTCAGCTAACAATGTCAACAAAGGCTTAAGCAAAATACACTTATAGGAAAAAAAAAGAAATGCATGAGAAGGTGGTTTCACGGAGTATTACTAATATAATGAGTACAACACTCACCAAGTGCGCTACAGTTTTGGCCTTTGCTGTAGTATGTTTAGCTTGTACATGTCAGGATAATCTGTAGTGAAGTATTTGTTGACGATCAGTTCCAGAGGAGTGATACTCCTGTGTCTGCGAGGATAATGTAATTTGTACCACCTCTGCCTCACAGACAGAAGGTCCTGAGTTTGATTCCCAGGATGAGTGAAGAATGTGGAATTAAGACAAATGTCCCCGTACACTCAACAGCTAATTGAGAGTACTATGTGTGATAAGGGTAGAGGTATCCCTTCAATTTGCGTCCTGCATCTAAATAGTCATAATAACTTGTGGGTGTAAAGTCCTGGTTTCGATAAGACTTTGATATCTGCAAAGATTACTAAGTTGACGCATGCAATAGAAACTGGGTGTTTGACCCCAAAGGGGGGGCGCTTTTAAGAGACGGGGTGCTATTATAGTTTTTTGTTGTTGTTGTTGTTGTTGTTTTGTTTTGTTTTTTCTTTCTAGACACGTTGGTTAAAAAGCAAGAGATTTTTACTCATCCCATCGCAGTATGGGCTTGCAAGTCAAACAAAGAATCTCTCTAAGAATTACTAAATGCGATGTAATTCCAATCCGGGACTTCATCAACGGCCATTCATACTCCAAAAGAGACAGACGCTATACCTTATTACTACTGAATTTGGGTTAATGAGAGTATAAGTTTAAATAAAATTCCGAATGCGATGAATTAGAAAAAAAATGCAGATTTTTTCTAAAATTACCATCTTCCTGATGACTTCTGTCACGATAGGTTAGCTTTGACTGGCAAAAAGCTATAGGTGTGAACTCATTCAACTTGGCCTTGCCTGGCAGGAAGTCTTGGATATGGAACATCCAGTAAGAATCAAACTCATAATAGTTGTACTAGTCTAGAAGACTAGTACAATAGCCATGCCTCTGTTGACAATAATGGTAAAGACATTTGCTTGCTCTTAACTTTTCAGCCTAAGAGTATGCAATTGAAATCCGATTAACAGGATATCGGTTAGACCGACGCTGGGATTATAAGCTCTCTGCATATCAAAAGGCACTAGATATTTCATTGAAAGGTTTGTCACGACTTGATTCTATTGGATCACGGGAAAGGCTCAATTATTCGGGGAAGGCTGAGTTCAGCCCCACTTGTCTAGCGACACTGCTCAAGAACGATGACGGGTCAAGTACCGTTGATACTAATATTTCATTCATTTATGAAATAAAACAAAATTCTCCTACGATAAGTTTTTCTCCTCGATTTTTAAAATAATAATTTGCTACAGAAATTAGCATTGCGATTTTTATAGCTAAATCTTTGGGCAGTGTCCTATATGTTAAAGATCCAAGTAAAAAATTCGATCTCTTTTTTTATATCATTCTTCAACACCATTTTTAGAGACACATTGAGTTTTATAGTTCTGTAGCCCAAGTTTTTAAGATTATTGTAAATCGATTCTTATATTACGGTCGATTTTGTTTAAGATTTGTTTTTCTGTATTTGATTACGGTGATTTGTTTTAGAATCAAATTTCAAAAATTTCCAGTACACCACAGAAATTGATTTTTTTTACAGCGGACCATTTTGTATGTGCTACTGATATTCGAATGAATAAATAACATTTTTTTTCCTTATAAATGTTTTTCGAAAATATTTTTTTTATCCATACTGTTGGAAAATATTTGCCCAGAAAAATCTCTGCATTTAGTGCAAATTGCTTACTGCACAATGTAATGAGAGGGTGGGCTAAGTACGTCTTAGCTAGGCTTGTTGTTAGTCATGTGAAACTATACACTTAAGGCGCTGGAAAGTCTCCGGCTGGAACGGCCGCTGCTGTAACAGAGTTGCTTTATCGTGGATAGGTGGCTCTGTAGGTCACTTAATCCCTATCATTCCATTGTATACCTTTCTTTCTTCCTCAATCATTCCAACTGAAGCCGCTAATCAACTTTGTATATGGACACAAAAGGAGAATGGAGAGAAAAACAAAAGCATCTCTTTCTAAATTACTGTATTCTAACATAGGAACACAACTGATTTCCAGGTTACTGGTAGTCTGGTTCCCTTTTCAATCCAAACAAAACCAGGAGGCGGGTTTCTTTTAACTGACACAAAGGTCGGAGCATATTAAATAAATTCGTATCAATGATATATTTAAGAAGACCTGGGATAATAAAATTCAAAGCTGAAACCCAACATCTACAAATCTTTCAACTTCAAATGACCTGATAAACCCTGAACACCATAAGCAGGGTTTCTCAACCTCCGTGATATCACCCATCGTAGGCTGATTCCAACTGTTGGGTAGGCGGTGAATAACTGTATAGCAAATCTTGGTGGGCGGTATTGGCTTTTGAGTATTTTACAATAAAAAATAGATCAGACTCAACATTTTCTATTCTTGAGTTATCAAGCAGTACTGTGATAGCAGACATTATTTAGGTGCTTAGAATGTGTATATTTCTGTGTAGGTGTACATACATCTGTACTACACACTCTGTAGGTTGGTACACAGTACATATATAAAAGATATTGAAAGATTACCAGACACCAGGGATCACATTGATGATATCTAAAAACAATATGTGTGTGCCAAACGTTTAATGTTACTACTTTCATTAAAGAATATTGTAACGCAAATGCAGTTCATTTTTAGCGTTTTGTAAAATATAATGTTTTGGTATTCCTCTGGGTATCTATTGTACCAGTTGGTGGTGGGAAAATGGTCCATGTGAAAATGAGTGGTGACGCCCACAAGTGTTGATAACCCCTGGCCTAAAGTCTATGATGAAATATTCAATCGGGAAACAGCCAGTTCCTGACAGTCTTCCTTTTCCAGACCTCTCTGATTTATCGTTCAATGAAATGGGATAAGACAACTGGTTAGTTTATAAATATACTACCGTATTTGTTTGAAAATTATAGATATAAATCCTTTTCATTGAAATAAATAAACTGGTATAAATCACATTGATGTATTGTATCCAAGTACTTCATTCACATTCAGTATTTTTTTAAAATCAAGTTTCCAACAGTTTTAATGCTTTAGAGATATGAGATGTGCATATTTAAAGGTTCATATATGTATTATTGAAATATTATTATATGACCTATGTTGGTCCGGAAAAATGGATAATCTGACACGGTTATGAAACAAAACCGCCGATAAATCGATGATCTGCCAGTATTAATATGCAAGTCCTACCTTGATCTTTACAACTCAGCATCGATACAAGTACGTTCTTTTCGCCTTCACTGAGATTTTAACATGTGTAAATATATTTACTAACGTAAGATTGAACAGGCCCAAGGTTATATATCTACAGATACTTAAGCATGATTTGACTCCAAGTTTGCTAACGCCTCTTCTATTTCTTATATCCCATTCGCTCTCAAACTGAGAGTCATGCAACGTGTACAGGAGAAAATCATGCTTATCATCATGTTGAGATATCATAAGACACTACATTACACAAGAAACCAAACAAGGATCAGAGATATCATAGAAACTATAAGAAAACTCAAAAACCTACATGGCAATGAGCTGGTCATATGGCAAGAATGTCAGACAGTCCTTAGACATCACGAATCATATCGCAGATATCCAGCAATTACAGGCGAAATTGTAGCCGGCAAAAATAAGATGACTTGACAAAAATTGAGGAAGTAATAGCTACACAACAACCATGATAGGGAAGTCTGGCGAATCTTTATGAAGGTATATATCATCCAACAGACGTTAAAAGACGGATGTTGATGATGATGAAGATGATGATGAATCTTCACTTTTGACACCTGCATGACTCCACAAACTTACGCAAATATACCGTGAGGTCCTAAAGCTATGCACACTTGATTACTTTCTAAAAAAAAAAAAACAACAGGTGAACACTGTCTGTTTGGGAGATAGCTAAAGAATGTTTAAAGATGGCTTTTGAGATTCGTGAGGATTTCAGTTTAGATAAAATTCGGAATGCGAAAATTAAAACTTCCTCCACCTGCAAAAGTCTTCCATAATTAACAGCATCCCGTGTTGGTAAGCGAAACAGCAAAAGATTGAGTCAAATGGAAACAGAATACGGAAAATGTCTAAACAAATGGAAACGTTTACAGAAATAAATATATAAAAGAATTTTACGTAGAGACATGACGTCATTCGTCCTCAGCCGGGTGCCATTGAGACAAGAATCCACGTAGCTATGCAGTTACCAAGTCACGTAAGTTCGTTTCTAAGCGTCATTCGATATTCTTATGTGCACAATCGAAAGACTCGTGTAGTCGCCTGAGCCTGCATAATATGATTGACTTTTTTTTTCGAGGAACATACGAAAAGACTGATATGATATATATATATATATATATATATATATATATATATATATATATATATATATATATATATATATAGAGAGAGAGAGAGAGAGAGAGAGAGAGAGATGAATGGATGGATGGATTGATCGATAGATTGATAAATAGATGGATAGATAGAGAGAGAGAGCGAGAGATTAGAATAGAATGAGATAGATAAATACATAGATAGATCAATCGATCGATAGATATATTTGTAGGACTATACTTATTACAAAACGGTAAAAATATTCAAATATCCATATCTCTATATTCATTCATATCAGATTGTATTTACTCTTTGATTTAGGTTCTTTCTTTTTCGAAAATGCTTACAGTATGAAATTCTATGGGTTTTATTAGCATTTTCCTCTTATAGTTTTGTTCCTCATCTACAAAATACTGACCCTTCTGTCCTCATGTCTTCATTCCATTTCATTTCTTAACTATGAGTCACTCTGTACTTAGATTCCTGACATCGTTTAATTCTTTCTGGTACAAGGCTAAATAATATTACTCCCAATTAAGATCGATGTAACGATACGGTATTTGTCTTCAAGACTAGCATGCTAACCTATTCTCTGCAGCAGATCCCAATGAATGAAGCATATTCCAAGACTGAAACCTCTACATATACTCCCAGAGAAAGAATGAGCCAAACATTTACAATCACATGAAAATTTTAATAACAAAGATAACATATCGGCACATATAGTCCAATTGTCTGGGATAAAATTTTGGAGCACTTACCAGCTCTTAGAATCTGCCAGAGATAAATGGAACACATTGAGGTAACACACTGTAAATGACCCGTTCATTTTTCCGAAGTGAAACAAGGGAAAAGCTACCTCAATGCTAAAAATCTCTACTACTCGCAGACACTGCATGTATTCAATATATGGTTGTGAAATATTTCAAGTACAATTGTTAGAATAAAAAAAGTAATGGCAAAAAGAATTATAAAAAAATGTTTTCTCGTTTTGGGGGGCTCGGGCAAGTACACTGCATAAGTTGGATACAATTCCAAGAAAATGTACAAGAAAATTTGGTCATGGTGAAAAAACATCTCGAATTAACCTTCCACTTCTTGTCCGACTGTTTTAGACAGAGTTTTTCTAATCATTGTGTATTTGTTGGTTTGGATAAACGTCCTTGTCTTTGTTGCAAATTCGCTATCAACTTGGGTTGCTTTACCTTCGGGGCTTCCAGTTGTTTTTTTGGGGGGAGGGGTATGTAGATCTTTGCTTTGACTTAGGATGTGATTTCAGATACGTCACATTCAGTGCCCATACTTAGAAGATGAAAGTACAGCCCCTGGGCATGGCGTTTATCAGAGGGGAAGCGCTTTCTTTTTCAGAGCACAGTCCAATATTTAGAAAATTCATGAGGAAAGCTGGATTGTAGAGCGACCGAAAGATTGGGGGGGGATGCAAAACCGAGAAGGTTAGTTGCAATTGGCTAAAATGCAATTGATATTTAATCACGTATGATGATTGTATTGATTGCATTGATGAATAAAAAAACAAACGATTGAATTCATCAGGCGGTTTACATTTCTAAATATTGTGTGAAAAAATTTCAATAGCATTTATTTCTAAATTTATTTTCTCACCGGCAAAAGTAAATCTCAACAATAACACAGAGTGAAAAGTTGACAAAAATACAACGAAAGTCGAGATTTTTACAGGAGTGCTCAAATATCTACTACGCTTAGGTTAATCTGACTAAATGCAGCTCCTTTATGAACAAGCATACGAGTCAGGGGAGAAGGGAGGAGGCAAGTTGTCTTAACCCCACCAAAATCGGACTAATCAAGCATTTTGCCTCTCCGCTATAGGAGGAGTTCCCATTCACCAATGTATGTAAAATCAGAAATTCTTAAGCAAACATTGTTAAAACTCGGCAGTTTACTGTTCTTCAATCTTTCATCCCACACGTGTTCTTCATGATTAATTTAATTGAGATTATCAAAGCTGGTCGACAAAATTGAACTTTTTCTCTAATCAACAAAGCAATACAACTTTTGGTAGGATTGAAAATTTCGAGTCCGTTTCTCTCAAGCAGGTCGCATCATATTTTTTCTCGCAACGAACACATTGTTTTCAGTTCTATTGTATAATAAAAACGATGAGTGAATGGAACAAAATTTGTATCAATCAGAACTTTTCAAAGCAGAAACTTTACCATGTACACGACACACAAAGAAAATACTATGCAGAAAAACAAGATAAAGAAGTTCAGCTTTTGACCCCTATAGTACAGTATTGAGGTTATTTCAAATGTTCATCTCATCATGAGAACTAGAGGCGATTCAAGAAAAGCAGCGTCCGAAACATACAACCCATGCCTATCGAAAATTGGTCGTTGACCAGAGTAATCTTCATTCGTGACACCTGCATGTCTCTACGTCCAAAAAACAAATATTATTCTTAATTTTCACATCGTACACAATGAAAATTATACCATCGTTGTAGGAAAAGATGATTCGTATGGATGATAAAGAACCAGCTACAGAATCTTCAAATATAGCTGAGGGGCATTTTTGTCAAAACAAAATCAAGAATATCATTTTGACTTTGCATGTACAATATTTTTGTGTTGTTCGCTGAAATTGAATGTGAACAATTATTGCAAATACAACTAATCTATTTACAAATAGTCATAAAATCACGCCGGATAATCCTATTAGTTTTTCAGATATTTTTGAGCAACTCATGTAAGTTTACACTATGGAAAGAACATGAAAAAAAGATTAAACATTACATCGAATAAATAATGAAAGTATGCATATGTCATTCGCTTTTACTTACAAAACGTGGCTACACGAAACGTCAAAAATGCTTTGTTATTTATCGACTAAAAAAACGCCATCTTCATAACGAGACCAACCTATCGATAACGATATTTCGTTGACGCCCCCAACATTCAAAAAGTAAAACAAATATTTGAAAATCCACCATGAGAAATGTCTGCCTTGTATTTTTTAACCCATTATTTCATTTTATCTTTCCCTCGTTCAGATTCTTTGTTTACATATTTGCAGGTGATACATAAACAAAAAGTAGAAATTTAAGAATATATATATATATATATATATATATATATATATATATATATATTTATATAGTTTATGTGCCTAACAAAATTATGTGTAAATGGAAATTTCACCTCAAATATAATTTAAATTTATATATGAATCGTATAAAACATGATTTTACTAAAATCTTACAAAACAATACATGTTTACATACACAAATGGAGAATCTCGGGGAAGGTCTATGTCCAATGACAGACGCTATCGATTGATGATGAAGATGATGATGATGATGATGATGACGATGATGAAGAAGAAGTGTTCTCTAATTTGCAACACATTTCTCAGTATCCTTGCCGACTCCAGCAACATTTTGGTCTGAAAATCCTCAATTCTACCTCCAATTCCTAATTCATATCTTTCCTCTTTTGATCTTGGTAGGATTCCAATTGCGCTAACTATTGTAAGAACTTCATATTCCACACTATTATCAAGTTCTATATAAAGTCATGATATTATTTCCCTTACATCCAATGATCTGTTGTCACAATCAGTTCTAAAAACTGGAAGGTCATCTTTCACTTAAACTATGAAATCTAGTGTTTTTGCTTGGATGGTGAATTCGAACAGGACCCATCGAAATCTTGAAAATGCTGAAGAATAAAATTCTAGCTTAAAAATGGTGAACTCGGAATATAGTTATATCTAAAGTAAATCTGAAGAATATTTAAGACCGAATGGTATTTATCTTGGTAGATATTTGTCTCATGGGGCTGTTGCCAATGTTTGAAGCCTAGAAATGGATATATTTTGCCTGATAAATATACATATTAACTCATCTTAATGCTCTAAAATAATGCGCGAATAAACATTAAAATAAACAAACCCAGTCAACATAATCTGAAAAGCAATACTGCAAACAGATGAGGATAAATACTTCAAACAGAGATCAAAACACTTGAGACTTTTTCTAAATCAAAAGACCATGGTACACTATTTTTTCTTTCAAAAATTGATATTGTTTTTTTTTTTCTTTATTTTTTGAGCAATTTCATTTGGCGACGTATAATGCACGCTGTGGTAACTCCAATTGAAATGAATGATTTGACTCACCTTTCTCCATCCATCTGCCCGAAATATTGATGTTTATATCTAAAGATTTTAAGTAACTGGAGACTCACCTGTAAAAAAAAAAGATATTTTTAAGATATGTACAAGTATTTTTTGGAAATATTATGTCCATGCATTGCTCACTAAATCGTAATTTTAATGGGGATGAATGAATATTTATTTCTTAGGGTGAGAAAGTTTATTAGATTGTAATTTTGCAATTGGTCACTCTCATCTAAATTAGCAATTAATCAAAAATCTAAAAGGAACATGCTATCACAATTAATTATAGAACAACCGTGATGTCAAAATTTGACATTAAGTAAAAATAATTGCATAGAAGAATGAATTTGCCTTTCTTTGTCAAAGACAGAGTAAATACAAAAAACATCTAAAAATATCTAGATTCTGGAGAATAAACCTGTCAGAATAGGGCCGTAAGAAAGGTTCTTTTTTTTTTTTTCTAAAAATAAAGAAATCACTTTTAAGGGGACTATAACACGCAAACAAACACACAAACAAAAAAACAAACAAATAAATAAATACATGTAAAGTATAAAAAAGAATATAATCTTGCACTATCTTTGATGGTTTCGGTTGTATTTTGGATAGCAACAGAAAATAATGAAGATATCCGTGCTTCTCATAAATAAATCGCTGTAGTTCGCGCTTGTACTAGAACTAATAAACATAATTGAAAGATTATCTACAAAATAAATTTTTCATCTCAAATTATCGAACAAAATAGATCTCTTATCAGAAATTATCTTAAAAGTATAAATGAATGAATGAATGAATAAAGACCCCAAAAAGCACTTTTGGAAGATGCCTAGTGGTTTACTTATGTAAAAGTTTCAGGTTTCAGTCCCCAAAATGCGACCAAGGTCACCAGGGCAAACGCACACACAGACACTCATAGAGAGAAGAATCTATAGCCTACTTAAATAGTGGGTCGTAAGTACCATTAGTTGGACTATGGTGATTCGATTAAGATTGTCTAAAAAAGAAAATATCACTGAAGAAAAGGACAGAAAAAAATGATCAAGAAAGGAAAGATAAGAAGAGACGACTAAAAATACAAAGTTGACACATCAAAGAAAATTGGAGGGAAACCAAACGAGTGACAAGTAAATAAAAAAAGGAACAAAAGAGCAGACGATAAGATTAAGTAAACCATGAATGAAAAACATATGGATAAATATCTTTGGTTATTGTATAAGTCTGTCAGTAAAGCTGACAGAAAAGGGTCTGGGCATATCTCCAATTCAAAATGGTCGCTTTGCCTATCTTTCTCACTTTGCCTGTTTTCATTCAGCCTTTTTATCCGTACAGTTTTAATAGCCTGTGCAATGTGCCAACGGGCGCCATTTTGGGCACGCAGCAGTACAAAATATAAATGTCTAGAAAGTATTTGCTTGCCAAATATTGATTGAACTTTCGCATAATTCCAGGACAAGGAAGAAAAATTGTGTAACCAATGCTGTTCACCAGAGAAGGGGTTTTGGAATAATACTTTCATTCAATCATCTAGGTTTTATTGCTTTCAGGGAAACTAAGATTTATTGTTTTTTTCCAAAAGAAATAAACCAAAACAGGTCTGGTTAGTCATTCAATAAAAAAGTCTTTTTACCAACATTGGTACGACCTGTACGCGTGATATATACATTGCGTGCCAGGAAAAGTCAGAAAGACCAGCTTATAAAAAAACAAATTCCAGAAAACTCTCTATCATCGACTGTGGATACCTGCAGCATTACTGGCGTTACAGATGATGAGGAGTTGCAACAAATGACCCAGAATTGTTGTCAATGGAGGCATATTTGGCGTAGTCAAAACTTATTGTATTCCATGCAAAAGCTTTTTTTTTTCATGTTGGATATGAAATGGCTTTTCTCTACGTTAATTGCAGTCCACAGTCTAACGCATTCTTTGAATTAATGCATTATGCATGCACTTTATTTCAATACCTCTAGCTACAGTACACTATTTGAAAGGAAATCGATATATAGACAAACGATCAATTATCAATGATATTAAATTAGTTTATATTTTTCACTTTAGCGCCTAGGATCTTACATTTGGGTAGGTCAGTCCTTTACTTGAAACACCACTTATTGCTTTGTGGTTATCACAAACGACCTGGATCTTCCATAACTCATCCTTTCTTTCCCAAGTTATGAACACACTTGGTGCTGTGACTATAACTCTAGTAAAGCTGTTCCAAAATGGCTTTATGAGCTATGTGAAGCTGTTTATTCTCAGTACTGCTGTGAATCATTCTATCTTAAGTGATGTTTCGTTCCTCAATGTCCCTGTTTGGTTTCTGGTGTACACGCTACTTCGCACTGTTACTTCGATAATGATGCTGATTACCCAGATTTGCACACTTCAACTTACTACGCACATTACTGTATCATTTCAACATCTCTGGAGACAATAAACCATTTTGGAAGATAAGAACAAGGTATATGGTATATATATATATATATATATATATATATATATATATATATATATGTATATATATATATATATATATATATATGTATATGTATATATATATATATAGAGAGAGAGAGAGATAGAGAGAGAGAGAGGGGGGGAAGAGAGAGAGAAAGAAAGAGAGAGAGGTATTTATAGTTTTATCATTTCATTGTGATAACGTTGATCGTGTGAAACTGATCAGTAATAATAAAACTGAAATATTTACCTACTTACACTCTATTTCAAAACAAATCCCTAAAAACAGTATATATATATATATATATATATATATATATATATATACATATATATATAATTATATATACATACATACATATATATATGTGTGTGTGTATGCGTGTTTGTATGCGTGCATGTGTGTCCATAAATAAGCATTTAAAAATAAATTGGAAACTATAGAAAATTAATTTTTCTAAAAACTATTGCTCTACATTGGCAGAATTCCAATAAATGTACCGAGAGGAAAATATGGTTGTCTTACAATGTAGGATTTGGCTGATATCAAAGACATGTGTTGAATATATCGACGCATCGATAGGCAGGAAAAATAATAAAAGTAGCGACATGTTTTTTATGATTGCTCAGACTTCTACAAAGGAAATGCGAACAATGAATCGATGTTATTCAATTGCCTTTTTTTCACCTTGGCACGATATCTATCACCTTAGCCACAATTAAATCCCTTTCTACGCCATCAATGCACATAGACCAAAGTCAAATGCAAGAATTTCCATTTTATTTATACTTCATTACTAATTTTTACAATAATCTTTGCCCAGAAAGTATACAGTCATTTAATATGAACAGAAAACTTGCCTACCTAGGTTTAAATTGCCTTAGTTTTCGAGAGAGTATCCCTCTTTGGATATCATACACTGATCCTAACGTACCCTAGCAC
>OY735212.1:55273037-55315537 GCA_963457665.1 Thysanoteuthis rhombus | reverse complement strand
TGGTACCCAAATCTTGAGCTGGTACCCTTTTCTTTTCTTTTTTTTTTTTCGACAATATTAGATAATTTTTTAGACAATTAGTTCTGGTACACACACGGGCTACGGTGATCATTTATGTAGGGATATTTTTGTGGTTATTTATCACAACTTACTGGCTAGATCCACAGCCAGAACAAATAGTTTGAAATTGGATCTTCTGTCAAGGGAACTAGTGTTTCATGGACATCGCCCAAACCATTTAGTCCTCAGAAAATTCCGTTATAATTAAGGCTGATGTTTATTCCGAACCTTCAAAGACTCAATGGGATAAGTTGATTTTTTTCACCGCCGGTGAGGATAGATAACACTGGACGGACATTGCATATTTTTCAAGGCCAGATGTAATGATGAAGCCTTGCACAAGCTGTTTAGTTGTCTCGACTATTATGCAGACATTAGGACATATTCTTTTCTCGATGCATTTTTAAGAAATACAGAGAAATTGTTCAAAAAGATCATCAGTATTTTTTTTTTAAATTGAATCTCATCTCGACTTACACCGTTCAGCCGAAAATGACATAATCCATATTTCGCTACTTTAACCAAAGACTAGTTTTGTGCTAAGGCATTAATATGATATATGTATATATATATATATATATATACATACATATATATATATATATATATATATATATATATATATATATATATACATAAATATATATATATATGCATGTGTGTGTGTGTACGATGTGCAATCCCAAATCTTGAAGAATCTAAAGAATGCTTGCGAACTATTATCATACTTCCTGAGATTACAATATATATATATATATATATATATATATATATATATATATATATATATATATATATATATATATATGCGTTAATAATTGCTTGAACCTCAACCTTTGCATGAACACTGATATAACCTTTGAAGGACGCAACGATTATGTTTTCTAATGCCAAGTCTATAAGAATAAAACACTTGTTTATTTTTATTTTTGCCTGGATGCAAAGAAGAATTATATCCATTAAAATGAATAATTCATTTCAATGACTTCCGAAAAATCAAGGAATAAAGGTGGGATATATTCCTATATTAAGTAGTACTGATTAATGGTAATTGGTGTAAAAAGCTTATTGAAATAATCCACCTAGAGCAATCATAAACTAATAATGCCGATAACCGAGAGACAATATTCAGTACAATACGGGTTCTAAATAGGTCTTCGTTTTCAAAACTGCGGGCTTAATGCTGATGGAAAACAAGGGAGAAAATCGATGTTGCAGAGATAGAAAATAGGAAATGAAATATTTCGGAAATGCAAAAATGTAATATGTATGACAATGGGGTAATAAAAAAGAGAATAGAAAAGACACCCCCAATAAAGATTGAGTTTGCTAGAGTTGCGCTCGCTAACAATTATTATACGGCGCAGCGTCTTATCTTGCTGCCACTTATTTATCAACTCAAACCGCCACCAGGACTTTCAACAAGTGTGTGTGTGTGTAATGATATGATTGTACGTTAGTCCACTGCAAAGTCACAGAATCGAACTTACATTGCTTGTTAGGTTGTCTTTGAGACTGATCGGGCAACATTTTGAACGGGCAAACCAGAAGCAGTATAGACTTTTGCTGTTACTATCTGTTATCATCATACTTCCTGAGATTACAATATATATATATATATATATATATATACATATATATGAACGGTACTTCACAGAGTCTTGGGGCATCTGAGCAGGGCACTCATGGAATATAGTACGGACTTCTGCAATGCAACAATGCTTATGACCTTTGCTATGTACAAAGGAACAATTCGGAAATGGACTGTAGAAATTACACACGACAGTAATTAATTGGTCTTTGAAATTTTCAGTAGCATCTCATGAGAGAGTTGAGTGAGGGGAAAGTGAGAGAGAATTCTAAATTACATACGGTAGAATACCGAATAATGTCACTAATTAAAAACCAACCATAATGTCCTGCAATAAATATGTCCTCATGAGTCAAGTATATTCCATACATGTATTCTGTGATACTGCAGCTATCAACCTTGATAGACTGCTATGCACGAATATTACATAGAACAGCTAAGAAGAGGAAAGACAGACCAAAGTAGGCAAAACAAAGAGAGTCAAACCTAACTATTCATGTTATGACCTGTATATTCATTCACCAAAACGCCAAGCTTTTGCAGAAACGATAAAAGCTAGAATAAGAGGAAAAGACATTCGGGTGGAAAGAATAAAATGAAAAAAGTAAATTTCCTTAAGCATCCTCCAAACCTATTCGAAAGCGATCGAACCCAAAGCTAAGTGCTCATTGGAAACGGTCTTTTCATTGAAACTGCACTACAATACAAACTCTGTTTTCCGTTGCACTGCCGGTTTAGAAGAAACATCAGATCCTTCAGGCCTATTTGCCTGCAGAGCAGCCAAGAGCAACTCTTCAGAATTCAAAGGTACAGAGATCAGGGTGGGGAAGAAAAGACTTGCCTGCTTGGAATAACCACGCTGGCACTTAGGGAGTTTCTTTGTCGACAGTATTTCCATCTAACCAAACTCAGGTCCATTATTCTTACCGAGTCTACTTATTGGTGCAACAAAAGGATTGTTTTATTTCTTTTTCTATCATGTGGTTTTGATGTGCTAGTGGTAAATGGTTCAATGCTAAGTCCCCTTTGAAAAGAATCGGAATGAAAGAAATAGCATATATATATATATATATATATATATATATATACTGAGAGAGAGAAAGATGTACGTTTGAGCAAATTCGGAATATATATGTATATGTACACACACACACACACACACACACACACACACATATATATATATATATATATATATATATATATATATATATATATATATATATAAATAATGTCTGCAGTTATACCACTTATACCAGTTGTACGAAACTTCGCCTGAAGAGGCTCAGAGGGACAGAAGTATAAACATATTTGTGTGGCTAATAGTGTGTTCATTCGTCATTAAAGACGTAAAATGTTTTTTATGGATTTTGAGTCAGTAAATCGATTGATCAATGAACTGATCAAATTTACATATGCATATATGCAGGTACAAAGTCAACGTGTTTCCCGGTTTATATATATATATATATATATATATATATATATATATATATATATATATCACACGTTTAAACATGTTCATTTTTATGATTATGCATATTAAAAACAACACTCACACATTTATGATGAAAATTTCACGTATTATTCCTTAATATCCCTTTGATCTTTTCTTGATAATAATTGATGATGGTCGGAAGATCATGAGCAACTTTTGAACGTTTTTTGTTTTTTTTAAAACTTGATGGCATCACTAATTTTTAACAATGCATATATATGCATATGCGTACATGTATGCCTGTGTGAAAGAATATATACACGCCACTCAACTCAAACTAGTATATTTATGTAGATATACTTATATGTTGTTATTTATCTTTATCTAGCAGTGGTGTATATGTATGAAGGGAGAAACGGTGAAAAAACGGTTGTCCGTGGATATGATAATATTGTGTAATATTTGATATTTTCCTTTTTTCTGTTGAATTTTATTTCATTGTTTCTTATTTCCTCTATGTCTCGTCATATATATTTCTCTATCTATCATCGACCCCGTCTCTCGCTCTATCTCTCTCTAAATATATGATTACACATAAGTAGGAGAAAGATATACAAGTAAATATCAACGGAAAAAATTATTATTCTCATAGTGCTCAATACTTTGAGTAGCGACAATATGTCGATTGAATGTAGAAATTTGGTCTATAACAATGGAAAACTTTCATTTCGCTACTTTCAGCTCATCAGATTGACAGTGTAATTAGGCCTGCACATTACTTATATACTATAGGGAATTACTTTCACTTTGATTAGAAATGTGGCGTTTGAAATAGGTTGTAATTATTTATCCAGCTACACGTTATACTGTTTTATCGAAAGTGTGTTTACCCAGATTACAACACAAGTAACTGCTTTTAATCTCATTTTTTACTTAATTGTGTGTTTTTACAATTTTGTGTATCCATATTTTGAAAAGTTGGACTCCCACATGAATTCCATAAAACAAATACCCTGTACAACAAACATGTTGAAGGCAAAGACACAAAAATAAAATCAAAAACACAAGTCTGAAAAAAGTAGACCATTACATCTACCTAAGCCAACAGATTTCTATGAAGCCAACGAAGATGAAGAAATCAAGCGAAGAATCACTCAAAGATGGCAAGCTTTCGGTGGAGTAAGTTGGACTTTTAAGAACAGAAAAATCCCATGATTTTTTAAAGGAAGGATATGCAACAAATCCCTCCCACTGATAGTCACCTATGGAGCTGCAACATGGAAGCTAACCAAAATATTGAACCTCAAACTGAAAACCATATGAAGTGCACATGAGAAAATCATGCTCAACATCGCATGGAAAGACCATAAAACAGCACAGTATATAAGGAAAAAACAACAGGTGTCAGGGAGGTCATGGAGTTGATTAGAAGATTGAAATGGCAATGGGCTGGTCATGTTGCAAGAATGTCAGACAGCCAGAGGACATCCCGACTCACAATGTGGATCCTCAGAAATCATATGTGAAACTATTGCTGGCAAAATATAAGATGGCCTTGGAAAATGAACAAGTTCAGGAAACCCATGATAGAGAGGTCTGGCAAGGTCTATATCCAACGACAAACGCTAAAAAGATGATGATGACGATGATAATGATGATTTGTTCAAATTATTCGAAATTACATTTTTAGCCTGTTTTCAAACGTGATTTTAATTTTCTTTAATTCCTTTTGAAAAGAATGATTTTCCTGGTTCGTTTTTTTTTTTTGCTGTAATTATTTTATTTAATTCTAATCTTACGTTTGATTCTAATCCCTAGCTAATTCATGAACTTTTTTCATGATCGTGTTTTTGGTGGTTGTTCTGTTGTTTCTGTGTGTGTGTTTTTAAACATTTTTGGAGGGTTATCACATTCAGATATTTTAATCTTTAAATGTTTCTAAAGTATACGTAGTTTTGTGCTGGCATTTATCACCTATCTCTGACCTAGAATAAAGAAATTTATCTCCATCCCTATATTATGAAATTATCTTTTTTTTTTTTCAAGGTTTGAATTGCACGTGGAATAAATTTTTTGTGCATTTTTTAACCGTCGCTTTTGTTTTGTTTTTTTGCCCTTCATATCTGAGTTTCCAAAATTGAAGGCATAGGGAGGTAGCGTTTCTGATTCTGAGATTTTCAAGATTAAAAGGGGAATTGTGATTAGCTAGTCTGCTCATGAAATTTAATTTAGATATTCCCATGTAGAATTTAGAAAAGCTTTTATCTGCATGAGTGTATATTTGTGCTCTATGTATAATCTCTGTTGTTGGGTATTTGTTATGTAGCACGCTTTGTACACAAACAAACACATACCCATATACATGCATACAAGAGTGTGTATGTATGTGTGTATGTGTTTGCAATAATACATTTGTACTATCATTTCAATTTATTATATCTATCTACATGTACTCTCCTTCTCTCTCTCTCTCACTCTCTCTCTCTCTCCCCAGTTTTTGTTCGATACGCACACAAATACACTCATATATAGAGAGATGTATTTAAGTGATTCAGTCGCGAGACCGTCCACTTGGAAAGCGAATGCCATTTGCTTCCAAACTAACATTCTGACAACAATTAATATAAAGCCAGGATCTGCAACAAGAGAAACATTAGGAGATGCGTTCATTGTGTTGATCTCGTAACATTTACCCGTTTCTTGTCGTTCTGTTCCATGTAAGTTATTGCATTAATATATTGATTCATGCAAAACAGATTCGTCTTTGCAGAGAACTGACAAAACGACTTATTCGCTTCCCTATTACTGCATTCCACTCCTTCGTTTCTCAAGTCAGAGACTGTCAACCAAAACTGTCAAAATAAGTTTCTTCAGTTTTCAAATTAGTCCCGCTTGCCGGTTATGTATGTATGTATGTATGTATGTATGTATGTATGTATCAAGACGCAGGGGTTGCACCAATCGTGCTTTAAGGCTAGAAATTCGAATTTTTACTCTACGAAATCGTTTTCTTTGTTTTTCGAGGTTTTTTTTTTCTGAACCCGATCCCCCAAAAAGGTTTTTTTAGTGGGAACGAGGGGTCAGTTTGCATGTTAAATTGGTTTCTTATTTGTTTCTGCTTGTTTTGTTTTTTTTTTTTTTTTTTAATTTGTTTTGTTTTTGTTTTTTGGGTTTTTTTCTTTTTTGTTTTTTTTTGTTTTGGGGGGGTTTTCCTTTTTAGGGTTTGGGGTTTTTCTTAATTCAGATTTTTTCAATGATCACTGCCCAAACAAAAGGCAAGAGTAGTAACTTTTTCTTTGATCATCCTTTTTTCCAATTTTTCAACACAGCATGCTACTAAAAAACGTTGGTCAGGAGACAGTTTCCACTGAGTGACTAACCAGACCTGTTTTGTGAATAGTTTCATGCTGGAAAAAAAATCCCAACAATAATCAGCAAAACCGCCATCACCACACAAGCACCTGGGACAACAAAATTGCGTTTAGGAAGAAAACACACACTTGCACACACACAAGACAAGAACTTCAAATTCAATTAACTTTTACGCTCAGAATAGAGATGTCTGCTTTTAAGTTCGCCTTCCTATCTTGATTCTCCTAAAAGCTTTCGTCTTCTCTGCTTCATATATTTTAAGAGTTGTCTTTATTTTCCTTTTTACCAGCACTCTGTCTACGGTATATCATTTTTTTTTCTTCCTCAGACACATGACGGCTATGTGAGAAAGCGGTCATGGCTCTAAATTCAGTTCTGGCCTGATGTAAGCCCCATCCCCAGCACAAACACTTCTCGAACTTACACATCAAATAAAATTGTTTACCGAGGCTGGCGTTTGAACCAAGAATATATTCCAGATTTCGAAGGTAGGTTCTCTCCAACATCTTTAGCGTAATTCAACCGTTCAGGCTCATCCTAGTAAATATTTAAACACTTAGTTGACAAGGGATTCGCATAATCTTTACAGGAGTGAGTGGTTGATTTTTTACCTCGAGCAATGATTCCGAATATTAATCTTTGAGGCAGGCAATTTATCTTCAATAACAGGATACGTTTTCACTGTTACACTTATTCAAGATTACAGCAGCGACTAGAAAAAAGTCAACCTTCCAACGGCATTAATTTGGCTAATTTTGCATTAATTATGGTTATTCTCGGGAAAGTTTACTCGCAGGAAAGTTTACTTGACCCTTCTGTAAAGAAGATGGACTCAAGACCAAAAGAAAAGAATCGTATAAAGTGTAATGAACTATGGTTCCTTTGATTTTTTTTTCCTTTCCCGATCTCTAGATGTAAGCTAACTTTGCAAAGAAACACGGTAAAGTACTAAGGCTCTCTTAATTTTATCGTCTTTGAAATCCATACGACGGAAATTGTTGCGTTATTTCAATCTACCCGTTGTAACGATTCAGAAGATTTCTTTTGAATTAAAATATCAAAAATGTGATAAAATGTATGATTATCAACTCGACCAGCGGTTGAGGAAACTGAGAACCTCATATGTCCGAAATAGAGTTGACTCGATTGAGTGGAGTGGTCGTGTTCAATTTTACAAACTGGGCATTTTTATTTGGCAAAAATGTGTGGCAACCGCTGGACATGGTGACTCACAACATATGCCCAACTGAGGATTGCAAAAAAGTAAGATGTCCAGAAAGTATTGACTCTGCAACGCCCACAAAGTCTGGCAAATCTATCTAAAATTTTCTAAAAAATACCAACACAAGATTCGGGCATTGTTGGTCCGAAATGACCAGAGGAAACCCCCAAAATCATTTCCTTGCAAAAATCACCTAAAAGTTTTTAGATGGTGCCTAATAGAGTATACATGCAAATCTTCAAGGTTGTACCTATAAAAATATAACCAGATATGCCCGATGATACAAGCATACATCTATGCAGAAGGATGGCTGGTGGATCATTCGTGGAGGTATGGTTATTTGATTAGAAAACAGATACTGGATGAGATTTGCTAAAATTGATAGTAAAGCGATTTATTACGATTATAATAATTCTATTCTTAACATAATTATATTACAACGGTAACAATCATTTTTAGTCTAACCACGAATCAAAAATTCATCTTGGTTGGTAAATGCTACATCCAGTAAAAATTCACGACGATATCTCTACGTGGTGAAGCAGAGGGCAAGAGAAGAAGTGTGTCTAAGGGTTTGTATCAGACTCCACCTTGCCACTGTTTTAGCAGTCCAGTGGTTAAAATGATCACATGTTAAGCGAGCCACCCTCCAATGTGAAGAGTCGTGAGTTCGAGTGTCACGTTAAACTTATCCTATGTTCAGTCCACGCTGTTTATCTGCCCACAGCAGAAGGATAACCAGTCTGAGTTTAGTTGTAATGGAAAGCAACATCGCTTACGTTGAAGTTAAATGTAGGACATTTATTTTGCAGTGATTCATCTAAAAAAGTCGATGGTGAGAAAACGGAATCCGATGGGAAGTTCAAATTCAAACTATTCATTCACGATAAACATGCCCGCCTCCCATGTCACCTTTCATCATCATCATCATGTCTTTTATCGTCCGTCGTTGGACACAGACCTTCCCAAGGATTCATCAGACCTCTCTATCATGGGTGTAATCGAGCCAATACTTTTCGGTACCAAATCGATTGAATGAATTGAAGACGCTGGGGTATATGTCAGAGAGAGTTTCCATTTGCACGAATTCTGTTGAATGAAAACCATCAATGGTCAAGATTTCATATTGGGAAGCCTAGGTTTTTGGGTTTTTTCCCCTCTGTTTTTGCTCTCATTGGAAAAATACAGAAGCAGCATTCTACTTCCATGTATATTGATCAGTTGTATTCGACTAACATGTATATGTATGCATCTGGACAAGGCTGTGTTGAAACAGCTGACAAACTCAATAATAAAAGAAAGATTTACAAATATAGATACAATAGTAATTGAATTATGTACAACAAGATACTAAAATTGAATCTGAAAAATAGTTATGGGTTGACACGTTGACATAACACTGATCGGATTGAAAATTACTTGGATGGCGCATGGACAGGGATACTTTGAGAATATATACATATATATATATATATATATATATATATATATATATATATATATATATATATATATATATATAAGTCAAGTTCAAGTAGAGCTCAAAAAACTATATATCATTTGCCACCAAATTCATATATATATATATATATATATATATATATATATATCAATGCATAAAACTTGAAGTTATGGAATGAATGGGGATAATACATTCTTATTAACATTATTTACATATCCACACCAGCTGCCTGCTTCCCACCGCTGGAGACTGAATGATAGCAAGTTCCTCAAGGCCGAACCCTCCTTTTCACACTTTCACAGTCCACAGCAGCTGAGTGACGGAGAATCTTTACGAAACTCCAACCCTCCTCTCATATCGTTTCCCCCCATCTCAGCAGTTTGTATCGCCACTACCATACCTTTTTCTTGGCTGATAGGCCATCGCTAATAACTAGTGATCATAGATTTCATATTTCCAGGACTTTCCTCAGTATCATTGCAGTTCCCAGTGGTGCTGTGGTCTGAAGAATCGAAATCCTTCCTCTTATCCCAAGTTCCTCCAATTCTGTTTTCAGTGTATTTGGTACGACCCCCAGTGCACCTATTATAACTGGTACTACCCAGACTCTCATGTTCTATACCCCCTTCACTTCCCTTGATAGGCCCTGATATTTCCTCAGTTTTTCATAATCTTTCGTATTTACTCTTTTATCTCCGGGTACGTAAACGTCTATTTGTCAGGTCCTCCTTCTTTTGTCTACGATTACCATTTCTGATCTTCTTGTTTGGATGAAGTGGTCCGTCTGGATGCCAAAGTCCCATAGTAAATTATGACTTTCCAGGCTATCTCCAGTTTAAATGGTTGAATCCCATTTGTTCGCTCTGTTCTCAGTGTATCACTTTTCTTATCCTGTCGAGTCTAGTGTGGTACTTTTTCTGGGCTATTTGACTACATTCACTGGTTATGTGGTTTACGGTCTCATCCTTTCGTCGATATTTGCTGTTTGCATGGTTCCCGTCGATTTTTACCTCGACATTGAGTTGTCCTGATGCATTTGTTTTGGGGTGCCTTGATCAGAAATTTCGTTTCTTCCTTCATGTATCTTTCCAGTACTCATATTCACAATCACTCAACTCTGACGTATCATGATTATTAGCATTATCTTATATCTATCTCTGTATACCCCTCTTCCTCTCTCTCTCTCTCTCTCTCTCTCTCTCTCTCTATATATATATATATATATATATATATATATATGTGTGTGTGTGTGTGTGTGGTTGTGTATGTGTCTGTGTGTGGTTGAGTATGTGTAAATGTGTATATATACATATATCTTTATATTGCATGAAAAGGAAGAGAAAGTAGCATTTGAAAAAAAATTGTATTGAATTCAGCGGACTTGAAATGTATCCGAAGTAGCTTTCGAGAAGATGATTCATATATATATATATATATATATATATATATATATATATATATATATATATATATATATATATATATATATCAACTCGGAGAAGTTTTCTGTGTAATTAATATTCTTAAAGATAATATCATAAGTTGGTTCGCATGCAGTCTGAGATTAAAACCGACACAACAGATTAAATAGTCACATGAGTGAATAATCAATAGAAGCAACACAAACAGCGAGTCACGTCTGTTGTTATGCTTACTTATCCCTCATTGTTAAATACTTTTGGGGGTAACCTACGCAATTAAGCCCTATTTTCAAAAATTAAATGATGTGTACAATAAAATAATATCTATGTATCCTACATTATTACAGTGCCCAATATAAAATAACAAAGTACGTATAGGACATGAGGTATACACTAAAATCATAGCTGAGAAGGGGGTGGTGTTGAATCAACACTGCTGGGGTGCTTTGTTAATATGACTGTTTTTTTTTGGGGGGGGGGTTTCAAGTATCCTCGAAACGGTTACATGTTAAACAACTGATGATCCAAACGAGAAATAATTTACTCAAAGTACCATAGTATCAAAGTATATGCAAAACAGAAAAAATACGGTAGAAAATTACACCGACAGATATTTGGAAATAAGTGACTGAAGTGACAGAAGAAAAGTTTTGAGAAAGTTTTTCAATGTTCAGTGCTTGAAGCTGTAGAGCTTTGTAGACTATATATATATATATATATATATATATATATATATATATATATATATATATATATATATATATATATATATATATATATATATATATATATATATAAAGAGGGTGAGAGAGGAATTAAACACTGAATAAAATCTTCTTCGGCCAAGGTCAGGGAGTTTTGAATGTATTTTGTAATTTAACCCCTCCCAATAATGAATTCACCAGCCCAAGATTCACCACATCATATGAACATATCAGTGGCTCAGTCAAATACATCGTAGTTACAATAATTGTGGAATAATTAAAGACTTCTAAAAAGGATAGTTGTTTAGTTGAAAGCTCTAGTTATGATAACACTTTTACGAGGCTATTATCCTCTCATAATACAAACATACGTTGTCTTGTGTAGAAAAGAAATGATAAAAAATCAACATGAAGTTCGTTGTCCGTCATATCTAACCACATATATATGTGTGCGTATGTGTGTGTGTATACTTGTGTTTATGCATGTATATTTGTATTTATGTGGAAATTGTTTAGGAAGCAGCACACAAAGTATATATTGTTAGGTATATTGTGAGATCATTGTCAAAAGACATTAATTCTGATATTGCAACACACATACGCACACACATACACCCCCCCCACATATATATATATATATATACAGACATACATACATATATATATATATATATATATATATATATATATATATATATATATATATATATGCACAATTGCTTGTTTTTATAATGTTGCCAAGTATCATTTACTATTGATAGCTAAGACTATCTCAAAAATGGCTCAAATTAGTCAAATTTTTTCTAATTCCAGCTAGTTTTACTGCAAAAATATAGTTTATAGATATTTAAATCTCATGTAGAAAATAACCATAAGCTAAGACTCCAAAACAGACTATTGATAAAGAATGTAAATTCGCATTCCTCAATGAACAGATCCCCATCTTTCTCGTCTTCAAGCATCTGTTACCTAACTAGAAATGATACTTCTATTTCGATAAGTATACTTTTGAAATCATAGATATGAATGCAAGGATGGTGGATGCATCGTTGAACTGATGGTTCTTGTTTTCTATAACGACGATAACTCTCACCCCAAAGTCAAAAGGGTCGTAGATTCTCCACAATGCTTGCCTCAAGGTAGAGTGCCATTTTGATTCTTTTTAGGGAAGGCCAGAGAGGACGTCATTGCTGAAAAAAGCATTAAAGTGAATGGCTGATCTTTGCCAAAGTGTACCGGGACAGGCCACGATCCTTCTTGGCAAGTCTTCCGTAGACTGATGTAACCAAAATACAGCTTTTTAGCCATGAACATCAGCGATCTCTTTATTGTCGTCGAAATAACACCCCATCTATGCTGGAAGATCCATAATGGTGTGAGGCTGCTTCAATTTTCTGATACTTTGGGCCTCAATCGTATCAAAGGAACCATTAGATTATTCCAAGGGATTTCAAAGTAAAACGTGTGTTAAAAAAAACAAAGTAGGCTTTGTCTCGAGGTCATGGGTGCTCTGGGCATGATAAAGAGCCCGATGCATACATCCAAAAGCAGATAAGAATTTTTGAAAAGGGAATAAATGGATTGTTTTAAACTGGCAAGCAATAAGTTTTAATCTCAGTTCAATGTCTGTGGGATGAGTAGAAATCTGAGGTCATGGTTTAAACTCATACCGTACATTAAAAGAACTTGCAGAAATTTAGATGTTTTCCCAAATTGCAAAGAACAGTGGTAGTTGATACCAGCTAACAAGTGCAAGAAGCTTATAGATGGCTACAAGAAATGTTTGGGCAGTCATTATTACTAAACTGTGTGCCACGAAATATTAAGGAAGGCTGCCAATATTATTTTCCGGGTCATATTTTCTATTTCGTCTCTGAAATTACTATAAATAATGTTGTTTAGCTAAATTACTTTGGACATCCTATTAAAATACTCTGATGATGGAAATTTGGTAGATTTCCATTTATTTCTGATGATATTCTGCTGGTTATACAGCGAATTCAAGTGTGCCAAGAATTGTGACTAGCACTGTATATACGATCGGATGTCTCTCCGTTGTTAATGATAGCAATCTAATAAATTAGCTTTTCACTCCAGCATATGGAGTTTTATTCCCAGTAAGCGTCCCACACTTGTGGCCTCGTACTATACTGAGCCAACGTCTTGGAAAACACAATAAAAGTTTCAACCTTTTGCTGTGGTGCAATGGGTAGCAAAACAGTCAAGTAAACCTTTACCACTGAGCAATTACTTCGATCTACAAGGAGTACCCTACTCTGGTGAATTGTGCCTGACTATGTTCCGTTGTTGAGAAATGCCAAGTTAGCTAGTTTGTACATTTCTTTACAACTACGTTATGAGTTCGATCTCTAAGCGGGTGTTCTACCTTTCTGGCTCTTTGACTGTAGGGTCAGCTTGGTAAATCGAAATATACAGTTAGTACTGATATAAATACGGATACAGAAAACTCGGTTAATTATATATTTTCCAAATTTTTACACAATTGATTGTGTTTTGTCAATTTGAAAAGTTATTAACCTTCTTCTATCATTTTCATGAGTATGATTTATTGAATATGGTATTGAACTATAGATGTTCGCGTATGGCTCGATAAAGAGATTCACTGAACGTTAGACACTACAACAATTTGGCCGTCTTCGTACAGGGAAGACCTCTAGTGCCATCAAAGCAGTCGCGGACAGAATCGGGGGAAGACCTTTGAGAAAGCAGACAGGCATAGCTTGAGGGATAAATATTCTATCCAGATCAACTTCCAGCAGATCAAAAAGGTTTCCCAGACTATGTGCCTATCATCATAGAACTGGACACATGCTTCAGATCAGATAGATATCAAAATGCTGACACACCATTGTCGCTTCACCGGTACGTGGGCAATGGTTTCAGAAAAATATTTTCCTTTGACAAGAAGATTTTCGAAGTTGAAAAGCGTTTCAATCGCCAAAAGTCAATCTTAATGGACCCAAAGAAACTTCTGGTGTCCCTCACTTAGTGCCGCAAAGCCACCATTCCTCTTGAATAATATGGAGAATGAGTTACAAAGGTCACACTCAGCTTCATTTTTGTGCAAATGGAGTCGGAAAAACTGCTTATGTGTTCAGCAATGATATTTTCGGGGGTCAAATTAGACATTTAATCGAGGCTTTCTTCCATCGAGAGAATGTTATGTTCTAACTTGCTCACAGCTGAACAACAACGGCTCAGCAGCACTATTTCTGATTTCACCGATTGGCCTTCTGAAAGTCCAAATCTCAATCCTCTGGTTTACAAATTGTGGAATCTGCTGGAGAGTATTGCTTGTGGCAAACGTCCCCCTCATTTAGAATGCCTTTCTCTGTTGAAAGTTGTCAACGATATTTGTTAAAAATTGTGGGTACTGTAATCAATAAATAACCAGATCGTTTGAAGCTGAGTGTAAAGCACAAAGGAAAGCAATTAGAATAACTCAGTTATTTTTGTAATACGTGAAACATATTCAATAATTGCACCCAATCTGACATTGCTTTGTGATACGCTTTTCCTTTAATTAACATGTACATTTGTATCAGTTTTTTTTCTAATCGCAGTTCTAAATACTACCATCCATTTTGAAATGGGGTTATTTGTCGGCAAACTACTTTAGAAAGAGACTAATACTATTTGATGAAATGAATTGTCGCTGGGTACCACATATTTATGGCTTTGCTTCCAACTGAACTTGGCTTAGTATATATATATATATATATATATATATATATAGAGAGAGAGAGAGAGAGAGAGAGAGAGAGAAAGAAATAGTTATATATATATATATATATAGTTATATGTGTATTATGTTACACACATGTATATGCATATATATATATATATATATATATATATTTCAATACATAAGTCTATACATATATATACATATATATAAATATATATATATATATATATATATATATATATATATATATATATATATATATATATATATATGCTAGATTTCGGTTATGTCATGTGAGCACCAAAATCATATATGCATATGTATATATGTATATAATGACATATATCTATGTATATGCTCACACATATCTACACACGTACATACACATGAATATACACAGAAATACATTCACACACGCCAAACTTTATTGAACATTCGTTTAAGTATACTTGGTGAGTCTTAAGGGGTTTTGCCTGACTTGGCAACACGTTAAGGTTAGGAGTGGGGAGCGACCAGTGTTTTGATGCCTCAACACATCTTGTGAATAATAATCAGCTTTTTTGTTCTATACTTTCACTTTCACTTTCCCTTGCCAACAACCTGAGTTGATCTGACTTAAATCTAAAGCTGATACCTGTTCCTCTTCTACAGCCTTTATTTATTACTAAAGGCCATTCGGTTCAGCATTTCACAATCATTTTCCATAGACAACCAACCCCCAACAACAAGTCCGAAGAATCACAAAGATTTATAACTCAGACAACTGATAAGAAAAGACTCATCTAAATTATATAGAATCGCTCATACATATACATATCTATGTACATATTCATATCTATGCATTCAATTTTCTCTCTCTCCTTTTCTTTCTTTCTTTCTCTCTCTCCGTCTCTCTGTCTCTCTGTTTCTCTCTCTCTCTCTCTCTCTCTCTCTCTCTCTATATATATATATATATATATATATATATATATAGAGAGAGAGAGAGAGAGAGAGAGGTGATGGTGGTTTCAATTATATATTGAAAGCAAATATATATATATATATTTGTGTGTGTGTGTGTGTGTGTGTGTGTGTGTGTGTGTGTGTGTGTGTGTGTGTGTGTGAAAATGAATGAATGTTGGTATGGATTATGCTGAATCCGAGAATATGAGAAATGAATGACAATTTTGGAAGTTTTCTTTTAAATTCCTAAATTATTGAAATTTTATTCCTAACGTTTCGTTAGTATTCAACATTTCTACGTGCATCCATATTAACACCCGATACTGGACAAAGAAGCATACACTCAATTCAAAAAATAATAAACTACTTCATCTCTTCTCAATCTGAAATCCACCCGTCAACAGTTGTTTCCTTACCTCCTTGTGTCATTTGCCCTCTGAAAAAGTGCAGAAAATGGACGAAACGTCAGGAATAAAATTTCAATAATTAAAAAAAAAATGACCGATATGCTTTTTCATTCTGCATATGTGTGTATACGTACACATGAGTTGAAAGATATGTACATGGGTGTGTAGATACATACTTATATACATGATTGCAGGAAGTCGATAATACGTGTATGCATTAAATCTGACTTAGTACAGCACAAAGTCCAAAAGGAAAAAAACGAATGAATTGAATGTTGACTGGCGCCGATGTTCCAAATGGATAGTCTCCTTACTTGCTGGGAAAACAGTCATGTGAGCCATAGTAGCAGCCCTACATTCCCTTCAGTCGGCTGGATACTAGGACCATTCTGATAGGCTGGTGGTCAGCATCTTGGCTTATCAGCTCATGACAAGTGCCCAAGGCACAAATTTCGAGAAATTGAGAAAACTGCTATCAAACTTTGACAAATTTTTGCTCGCGATATTTTCGTTAATATCAAAGCTGCAATGCTCTTTTTTTGATTTTAAAACTTCATCACTTTGATATATGATTCTTCATTAACCGTGACTATTAAATACTCACAAAGTTATGATGCACGAAGTGAGATTTTTTCCTTTTCTTTCTACAGACGGAAAAAACAAAAGCTATACCGTGCTGTAAGTGATTTTATTGTGGATATTGAAATCAAAAAATGAAAAAGAACGAAAACTGTAGCTCTATAAATAACAGAATTTCGTCAAAGCATGATTTTTATATTTTTCTTTTTTTTTTTTCGAAATGGGTCGCTGGGTTCATGTTCGGCCGCACACACAGTAGTGGGAGAATAAAATAGGGCGCATGTATCGGAAAATCAGTCGAGGATATTTTCTGAAAAGAGTGCACGGTCCAAACTCATAATTCAACCTACATTTGGGTTTCTGAAGAAAGAAAGAAAGAAAGAAAGAAAGAAAGAAAGAAAGAAAGAAAGAAAGACGAAACACAATCTTTTCAAATAAATTTCTAACTTGTCAGGCTTTTATGCTTGTGCATGTGTTCGATATGCTTCAGGTTTAGTCAACATGAGAGGCTTAGCGATTAATCAAATTCTTTATAAACTCATATATATATATATATATATATATATATATATATATATATATATATATATATATATGTATATTCATATATATATATATATATATATATATATATATATAGATAAGTGAGTGTGTGTGGTGTCTGTGTCTGGAGTTAGCGATAAGGAAAACAGTTGAATTTGAATTCAATTCACCAGACTTACAAATTTTGCCTTTGTCAAGCATGATGGTATAATCAATTGTCATATGAAATTATGATTTATTCCTTATCGTTAAATATTTTCAGATATATCTTATCAACACATTCATCATTATACATATATATATTTCTCTCGATATATATATATATATATATATATATATATATATATATATATATATATATATATATATATATATATATATATATATAGGGAGAGAGAGAGATCAACCCAATCAATTTGTTTGTGAAGGTCTGATAGGCTTAGCAAGCTTAGAGTGAATATATAACTGCTTTAGTAAAACTAGGAAGAGTGGGACTAAAAGCCAACAGAACAACCCCTCGGGCGTTGGATTGAGGGCATGGCGTTGAAATACCCAAGTTCAATAACTTATCCCTGATAGAATGCCGTCTTTCCCTTCTCTACGACACCTTGCAATACAAGTGGAAGATAGATGGATAGATGGATAGATAGATGGATATTAGCTTTGGCCATATGTCTATTTGCAATTCATAGAGTTACATAAACAGCTACTGTAGAGACGGATAGATAGATATCTGTACCTCGCATAAATGAATCACCGTAGACTGCGCAGAAAAGTTAACTGAAATTAAATTTGGAAAGTACATATTTTATGTAAAGTATCTAAAAAAAATTGACCTCCTTATTTAAAACTATCTATAAAACATAAACCAGCATAAAATTTGGGTATTGTTGTTCCAAAATTACTATGGAGACCCCAAAAATCACTATTTTTTTTTGAAAGAACAAAAAAAAGTTTTTAGATGATGCAAAGTGGTGCACTCATGCAAATATTTATAGTTGTAGCCAGGAAAATGTTATCACGGGTGTCCAGGCACATATGCTTATGCACAGACGAGAATCTTTAGCCCACTTGGCCTAATGGTTGCCTTGGTAATTAGTGCACTTACGGTGACTAGATAGGTGGCTAGATATGAACATAGATAGATGGATACACTTCTTGTTTCCGTAGCAGAGCAGACGTAACGAAATCATCAAAAGAAAAAGAAATTAATCGTGAAAGCACTCTAGGTTGGCTAGGTTTCCGTAGGACAAGCTCAATCTTCAAGAACAAGAAAATCCCATTAGTCCTAAAATGCATAGAGCCGATAGTCACACATGGAACATAACCAACAGTTCAGCTTTTAAACTAAGGAACCTGCAACGTGTACAAGAAAAATGATCATGCTCAATTTCACGAAGAGAGACCACAAGACAACAGAGTATATTGGAGAAAAGACAGGAGTCAGAAATATTTTAGAATCCACTATAAAACTCAAACAGGAATGAGCACGCCATGTTGCCAGAATGTCAGACAAACGACGCACACCACAGCTCACTGCAGATCTCTAAAAATCATATGTGAAACTGTGACCGGCAAAATATATGATGGCGTGTCGAACTTGACAAGTTTAGTAAATACTGGCTCCGCCCACGACAGAGACGTCTGGCGAAATTTGGGGAAGGTTTATATCTAACAGTGAACGCTAAAAGACTGCTAATGATGATGATGATGATGAAGAAGATGATGGTGGTGGTGGTGATGATGGTGGTGGTAGTGATGATGATTATGACGTTAAATTGTACGTAAATGTTTGGTGCCGGAAGATCCGCACGGAAAACACAATTGAAGAGACCAGTTGGAATTTCAGTTGAGTCTACCTCCATTCACTTAACAATGATGTCCTACCGAAAGGCATGAATCCACGTCTTATCATCACGTATCTCGAGAAATAATCTCGTCGCTGGCACCGCAAAACAGTTGATGGAGTAGATATTAGATTTACGTGGACTTTGGCAAAATACTTGACCACGCAGGCAACAGTAAAAAGCTGTTATGATTCTTATCAATCTTGGCAGTAAACAGTCATGTGCATATTTACACACACGCCTTCACGGTGGTCTTCAATATAACTTGTCATTCGATATCTCGTGACTGGGATCGTTGAGTATTTTTGCCATTGATACCAGTGGGTCATTGGAAAATTTCCCAGTTCTGCATTGGTTATCGGTACAACTGTCAACTTCATGTTCCATTCATTTTTTCTATCACAAATGGCATATATTGTTGCAGCTGTTGATTTATTACCGTTCTTATTGGGTTGTGCAGAAATCAACAACCAAAACTGGAAAATTCTTCCTTCAGTTTTCAAGTTGGTCCCTGCGTACAGGCAGCACAAATGAAGAAAGAGGGCTGATATCTCCAACTTATACCTTATTATGCCCTCAAAAAATGTTATTTTTATTTTTGAAATCCCCCACTAAATAGAGTTTTAGTGGAGGAGGTCATTTTGCAGAATACGTTTATGCAAAATCGATCCCTAGTTTGTTCCAGCATTCGCCCTTGTTCTTTTTTTTATTGTTTTCATCTCAGGCTTTCCTAATGATCACTGACCAATGAAGGGGGAAAGAAGTAATTTATTCATTGATCACCTATTTTTCAATTTTTAAAAAATTAATCACCCCAAACATGGCATGCAGTTTAGATTCATTGGTCACCTGACGGTTTCCATCGTGTGACAAACCAGACTCATTATATATCTTTATCTTACTCCCGTTCCTCATGGTGAAGTTTTTTCTGTTTCACATCTTTCTCTGCAGAGGAGGCATCTGCTTTTTTCTGTTTTGTCTATTTTATTTATGTTATTCGGTTCTATGTACTAATAATGTGCTGCAACGATTAGATAACGGTTTCTCTCATGTATTGTCCTCTGCGTAACTCTGCAATATTTTCTGTTTGTTTTTACATTAGATTTTCCTCTATCAATGTAATACCTGAAGTGTATGGCCTTGTACCAAGTTATCATTATAAACTAAGATGTCGATTAATTGATTTAAGTTGAGTTGTTATAGGATAAGTCTGAATATTGCATAATTTTCAAATCCAGTTCTCAACATTCAGACACTTATCATTGCCGGCTGTGCGCATGTGGCATTTCAAGCTATCATTATTACAATATAGACCAGTAAAAGTGTGAAGGCACTACTTTTGAAATAATGTTAGTTCTGCTAATAGAAACTGATTATTTGGCGTAACCTATTTATTTATCTCCCCTTTCCCTATTTCTTTTTAGTTTATCACTCCAATATGGCAAGCTACAAAAAGGCGAAGTTGCATTATAGTTCCTATAGAATGACTAACCAGACCTGTTCTGTTTTTGTTTTTTGTTGTTGTTTTTTTGTTGTTATTTTTCTATTGTTGGTGCTCTGCTGTCGCATTTTTTTTAAGTATAATCTCCCTTGATGGATAACGACGAAGACCGAAATAGTAAATTCCCAGTATTTCTTTCCGTCCTACGAGACTTGTGCGTTTTGTCTGTGTTCCAAAAAGATCGCAGCCGAAAGTCTTCAATCAGACACGAGATGTGATGGTGAGCAGATAAAGGCTGGAATAAAGAGGAACAGAAAAAAAATCGGAAGGTGTGGCTGCATTGTCTTGGAAAAAAGTATTTTGTTTTTTCACGGACGAGTAATGGAGTGTCTGCAGGCATTTCTTGTTCTTCACTTAGCAGGGCATCCAACGAATAAGAATTTTTAAAAAAGAGTTTTCTTTTTCTCTTTTCTAAGAATAGAAAAAATTATACGAATAGACGCGAGAAGAATTTTTTGAGCAACACATTCATTAAAGATAGCTATAATCCTAGTTGTCTCTATGTCGATGGTTTTGTGTCATTGTTGCCAATTCAGATATGATTTTTCAATTTTCTGATTCTAGAAGTAACTCTCAAATTTAAAAGATAATTAAAAAAAAACATCTTAATTGGCAAGAGGGAATTAGAATTATCAAATTTGTTTCAAAGACCTAAATTAGCAACACTGAATTTGAATGATAAGATTTGTTTCAAAGAACATCTAAATATTGTCAACAATAATTTAAAAAAAAACAAAACAAACAAAAAGACAAAATAGAAACGAAAATTGACGAAGTTGCATTGTATATCAACAATAATATTTGTGTCACTTGTAAATTTGCTTTTTGTCGATTTATTTGTTTGTGCTGGAAAGAATGAAGTGATTGAGTAGAAAAAATGAAATCAAACGAAAAAGGAAAATGATTCGGATTCAGGGAAATATCAGAGGTGTATTCGAATAACTTTGAAAAGAACAATGGAGTTAGAAACGTTCGAAACGTTGTGACTATGATAAGCAAGATTTGGTCGATAGTTTGAGTAAATCGAGGACCCATAATGAGAACATGATTGGGGTTTATATCTAGGGTTCTGGTTTGTGAAGGTGACTCACGGTATAATCGTAAATCTCAAAAATGTACTCACTAAATGTTTTGTGATCACTTTTACTTGAATTAGTGTAAACATAAGATGATTAAGATTTACTTGATGTTGTTGCTGCACTGAAGAAATATGTTATTGTTTTGGGGTTTGTTTTGTTTTTTCTTTAAATCTGATTCAAAACATGCAAATTCATTCGGTGTGCCGTTGGAAATGGGCGAATTTCAAAAAATTATTGCATTGATCACAAAAGCAGTTTGAAGAGATTTACAGTAATTCTTCATCCCCTTTAACACATGCGGGAGTAGAACATAACATTTACTATTCAAGAACAAAAATAACGTAACACGGTGTAATACATTGTTAATTTACGTCAGGATTCTCTTGTTACTTTCAACATTCTTACTTTCTGAGATACATTTGACTAAGTAAGGTAGTAAAAAGATGACATCAACATCACTAGTAGACATAAGGTTGTGATCCATCTCTCCAACAAAAGCATAAGCAGTGAGACTGATTATAGACGGATAACCAATTGAGTTATGATTCAATGCATAGAATATTTCCTCTAATCTTGTTCGACAAAGAGTGGATCTTTTCTAAAGAGGGGCCCTTTGCCAGAATTTCGTATGAACGCTATTTATTTGTAATACGTTTTTATTAGTCACATACTTTTGTTCAACTGTTCTGCTGTGGTGGGCAACTGAAAGAACCCATGTTGGTGCCAAATATATTGTTGATGACAGTTTTGGTTGACGTTATCCAAAATAACAGTGATGAGTGCATCTATGGAAAAGGCCTTACTGATGAATCGCTAAAACAACTAACTTTTGTTATTTGTTCATTTTTATTGGCCTAAAACTCTGAGATACATACCTAAAGATCTGGAATTTCAATTGGTTGTAATACGATAGGCATAGTTCTTTCCAAGTGGTATAGCATGCCAATGTTGTCTTTGTCATTGTCAGATGTTTTCCAATGTATACATAAATAATTAAAGGAACAAATAAGATTAAACATTCCTTGAGATTAAACATAGAGATTATCCAAAGCTGCATGTGTACGCTACAACATATTAAAATTTCAGCTCGCTAGGTCTGTTTTCAAGTGGTTTAGAGCAAACAAAACCGAAGGGAAGCTAGATTCAGATAAAAATAAGTTACCAGTTTCAGCAGTTAATCATTAGAAACTACCAACCAAGACTGTCGATATAAACACAGTCGACATCAACAAAGGTTCTTTTTATTAAGTGTATCTTGCTGTGTATTCATGTGTGTATCGCGCATACAGGATCTTTCAATGAAGGTGCCAGATGGAAAATTTTAACATTTACTCATAATGTCTTGAATCTTTTTCTTTTTTTTTTTCTGAATTCTCGCCCGGAAAAATTCTTGTGGGGGGGGTCAGTTTACAATGTAAGTTAATGCTGAATGGATCCCTTCATTAGTAACCGGCAGCATTCACGCTTGTTTTGAGTTTTTTTTGGAGGAGGGGGGGTGAAAAGTCGAACTTGTTCGCATGATAGCTGCCCAACAAAATATGAAAGAAGTAACTGATCACCCTTTTTTAGAATTGTTTTTATTGATCACCCCAAACACAGCAGGCAGCTCGAAGACGTTGATTACGTGAGGGATTTTATCAGGTAAATAACCACACATCTTTTTTTTTAATCAATCTAAAATTCAAATCATGGTGGTAGTATTTTCATCGGGGTAACTTGATTTTGCCTCAACACTGCTCAATTTCTGAGATAAAAAGGTACATAGATGAATGGTTGGGATTCATGATTTCCCTTGGAATGCCAGGGTTATTTCAAACGTTTTGGATTTCTTTTAATCTTCATACAAGGTGGCTTTGATGCAGTTTTTAAAAACCACCAAACAACACTATCAACCAAAGATTCAATCAGTTTCTAAGTAGGTCCAGTTGGCTGGTTATGTATGTACCATACATACAAGCTGCATCAATGAAGATAGAGGGCTGAAAATGTCGACATTTTTCTCCGTATTATGTCGACATTTTTTTCGTCACTTAAATAGGTTTTTAATGAGGGTTGTTCAGTTTGCAGTGTAAGTTTTTTTTAAATTGATCTCAACAAAAGGCGAGAAAAGTAACTTATTCCTAGATGACTTTTTTTCTTACTAAATTTACCATCACCAACACAGCATACTGCCAACAGACATTATTTGTATGGTGGTTTTTATCGTGCAACTAACCAGACCTATCTAGTTTTGTGTTCACTTTTACAGTTCTTCGTCTGATTTTACTGATATTCAGTAAGGTTAGTTTACAACTACAGCAGGTCAACCAGTGCGCTTCCCTAATCTTCTAAGTGCATGTTCCTAGCTGTAAAACAGGAATATTTATTCCCATTCTATTTGGGAGAATGTCAGTACGATCTGCATTGTAGGTTAGGTTTGGTCGTGCATTAGCTATTCTACACTTACCCTCTGTCTGTCTGTCTGTCTGTCTGTCTGTCTGTCTGTCTGTCTGTCTCTCTCTCTCTCTCTCTCTCTCTCTCTCTCTCTCTCTCTCTCTCTCTCTCGACCCAGGCATACAGCGTTTTTCTTTAAATCATAGGAATTCGACCTTCACTCACATTACTTTCGTTTACCAATACACAGCACTTCCCCCAGGAAACTTATACACACACACACACACATATATATGCACATATATATATATAGATATGAAGATATATAGATGTATATATACATATAAATATGAATATGAACATGTATATATATACATATATATACATATATATATATATATATATATATATATATATATACACACACACACACACACACACACACATGAATACAGGTAAATACGTATATGTACATCTATATATCTATCTCTATATAGATGTATGTATATATATGTATATATATATATATATATATATATATATATGTGTGTGTGTGTGTGTGTGTTTGTGTATGTATATATATATGTGTGTGTGTGTGTGTGTGTGAGTGTGTATATACTATAAATGTATCAGTATGGATCATAGATAGTAAATATAACTTTATCAAATTATTAAATTCACCGAATTCCCCAGGTCATACCATACAAATGACCAACCAAACTGCTCATAAAACACATGATACATCCAGACATCACTTCAACTAAATACCACCCCGTACCTCACCACAACTGAAAATATACACACACCCGTTTCATGTAAACAGCCTTGTGAAAGTTTTGTTACTGTCCAAAACGTCGAAATAAAAGTCATTTGTCTAAGCAAGTCTTTCGAAATTGTCATTCCACTCTCATTCATTCACTCATATATATTTTTTTCTGTTAGGTGTAGATTGTACTGCCTGGACAGTTAAGGTAATCATGGGAGAGTAATTTTGCCTGGTGCTCGTCACACAGTCTCATTTTTATGTATTCCAGTGATGAGATATTTTTGTCAATACAGTTGAATAGGACACATGTGTGTGTGCATGTGAGTGTATGTGTGTGTGTTTGTGTGTTGTAGGAGAGAGAAATGGATCTAATAACATAGCCCCCACGCCCCCTCCATTAGCGAATTTATATAATCCTCACCTATGTTATCAGCTAAAGTCGATTGAAGAAGGAGATTCAATTAAAAAAACTCCCTTTCATTGTCATTAATTGAGTACAGACGTAGATTCTTTTAGAAAAAATCTCTCACTTTCAGCTATGATCGAATAGATACAAATAAAAAGAGATCGCTATCAGCTACAGTAGTGTAAAGAAGATTCAATTAAAAAGACCCCCTATCAGCTATGACTGGGTAAATAAGGAGTAGATTCAATTAAAAAGACCCCCTATTAGCTATATCAGGATAAAAAGAAAGTAGGTTTTATCAACAACAAAAAATACCCACATTATCAACCACAATAGTGAAATGAAAGAGATTAAATTCAGAAGACCCACACTCAACAACTATGGTTAAAAAGAGGAATAGATTTGATTAAAAAGGACCTTCCTACTATAAGTTATGATTGGATGAAGGAGTGGGTTCAATTAACCAATTAACCCTCCCCCACTATCAACTGCGGTTGTATAAAAAAGATTCAATTGAAAAGTCCCCCATCAGCGATGGGTGAGTAAAGAAATCGATTTAATTAAAAAGCTCCTCCGCGTGTTTACAATTGAACCCAGAAAATAATCACATAATCACATATGTAGTGGCTAGCAGTATACAAAAGCAAGAGTAGAAAGTGGATTTCGACGTTTCCGTAGTCCATTCAACTTGTGAATAGAAATAGCAGTTATCAACGTCATTTGAACCATGTTGCGTGGAACCTGCGTGTTCTGCGTGACTTTTCCAGGGGTTTTGCTAAAACAAAGTGACAATTTTGCAATATACTTCATAATTCTTCATTACATACACGATCCTCTCATAGCTTTTGCATGTTTATTTTATTCTTTCAACACGAACTGTACTTCTATATAAGAAATAATTGACGACTTTTCCCCTTTTTTGATTAAAATGATATTGGTTATTTGAGTGACATGGACCATGTTCAGTCAGCAGTCGGTCATATGTCTATTTTCCCCTGAAAACTTCGCTCTTACCTTCCATTTCAGCGAGTATTTTCTATATTGGTTTAGACACATTTGGATAATTCTAAAAACGAGGCCAAACTTATAATAACATACTCATGTAAATGATGTGAAGAAAGCTGACGATTTTCAAAAGAAAAGGTATGAGGCCGATTAGTAGATCTCGAATTCTTTATTGGTTTTGGTTGCTAAGGTTTCGTCCTAAATTTGAACTTCTTCAGATCTTCTCAAGAAATCCAAGTATCGGACGAAACGTCAACTATTGTAGCCGATACAGAATTCGAGATTTATTAAATAGCCTTGTCTTTTCTTCTCCTAAATACTAACTTTCTCCTTATCTTCATTATCTCTTTTTCTCAAACATATGTAAACTTATGTAGAAAGGGAAGTTGTTTTGAATATGTTCCTCCCAAAATTCAAAAATTCCCTTCGTCGTTAAAGTTTGAAGACTACTGGCGTACATAATATTAATTATTCAAGACTTTTCATATACTGGCTTTTAATTCTAGCCCCCTCCCCAGAAAGCTTAAGTTTGGTTTCCAAATTATTTCCATAAAATTGCAACCCCACTGCTTTAGGTTCTGTACGTATCTCTGATTACCTTATGTTCAAAGGAATAGAACATGCTATTTGCACGTAATTATTACGTTATCTAATTAAAACAAACTGCTCATGTGTTTTCACAGGGCTATGAATGAATGAAAATCAGCTTAATAGTCGTTTTAAAACTTGAATTTGGTAACGTGTTCATGTTGTCCGCCAATAAAAATCTTCCTGGAGATTGAGAAACTGATAATTATGCATCAAACTACGAAATCCTTTCAGCCTTGAATTTATTCCATCAACTTTAAGCATTCAGTCATTAAGGGATCGTCACTTGTCAAAAATTAATCGTTACATGGGGACATAAAAGGGTTAATATAAGTATTAGTTAGCACGTAACCACAAGTCCGATTCCACTTTGTTGTGGATAGCTCATTTGTTGTGGTGGAATGGAAACTCACGAAATCAGTATGCGAGGTAAGCAAGCTGTAACCTTCAATGAAAATCAGGTTCTATTTACAACGCAATCATCTAAATTTACCGAACACCTCATTTTATAACAATGGCTCCATTCATATTGAACAGGCAGAGTCTACTGATCTGCATAAATCTATTTTAATTCTTATCACTCAATGATAAGTTTTGATTGTAACATTTTTAATTACCTCTATTCATCCAAATATTTCTGCGCGCTCAGGGCCGGCCCAGACTGTTTTAAAGCCTCTGAAATATTTGGGGATCAGTTTCCTGAGTAGGAACACCTCAGATCGTAGCCATCGCGAGAGAGGTTCTTTATTTTTCGTTGGATACAAAAGTTACACCTTGTTCCGGGAGTCTCCAGTGGCAAATTTAAGCTAAATCCGGCCATATATAAGGCATGATGAGGGATCAGTTTTCTTAGTGGGATCAGCTGAAGCAGTAGCCAGCGTGAGGATAATTTTATAGTTTGATGTATGGAAAAGTTTCACCTCGGTTTGAATTTATCCAGTACCAAATTTCAAATCAATCCAACAATTTATAAGGCAACTTTGCCGGAAGAAAGTGCAAAGGGTGCAAACCCTCTTGCCAAATAGAATCTGTGAGTAGACATTCGCTCCGATAACCAACCGTGAAAAAAGGGATATATTTGAATTTCAATGGGATCATTTTTTTTCACTGGAGGCCGTAATTGTAAAGATATCTACGAGGAAATCGATTGTGTTCTCCCAATTCTCTTATTTACTTTATTACTTAATAGTTCACTACTTCATACTTAGAGTGTACCCAATTAGCCAATGGGGGAACATGGGAATTTGTCCTAATGAAGAGTTTTCTACAGCCTTTGCACATAAGCGGAATCGAACCGAAGGCCTTCAGTGTGTGAGGCAGACTAATGTACTAACCAATACATTATCTGAGCGTGTAATTGGGTGGAAGTTTCTTTCGATGGTTTTAGATCTTGCCAAAGGGGTGTTCATAAAACGAGTAGGTATAAAGTCCTGGTCTCGAGCATCACAAAGTTGACACATGCAACAGAAACTGGCACTCTGTCATTGGCCGTCACACTCAATTGGGTGTTATCTCTTAAAACTTCTGAGCTTATTATGAAAATATTGTTTACGTCTTATTGATTCCATATGAGGTTTTATCAAAAAGTTACAGAACTTGTTTTATCGGAAGAGTCTATTGTTTTACATTGTGGGTAAGATATATATTTAAGTCATTACCAGTCAGCGGAAGATTCTTTTCTTACAGACAGAAAAAACACGGAGGTTACACTGCACATTATACTAAAACATATTGACTTAGCATATAAGTTTATATCAACTTGCCTTAGGATTGAGTTGGGTTTGTTTACTGAATTTGTTTACCAGGAAAGTGCATAGTTTGAAATGATCGGTACGGAGTGGTTTTTTCTTTATCAAAATTGAAAACCCGTCCACCAGTCGAGAAGTCTTGTGATGAAATCAGCGAAACAAGAAAATGAAACTACTTCATTATTAAAGAAGATAATTATCCACAAAAATGTTAGATCCTTTGTCTTTGTCCCTGTCCCTCTCTCTCTCTCTCTCCCTCTCTCTCTCTCTCTCTCTCTATATATATATATATATATATATATATATACATATCACCCAAACTGTTATATGGTGAACAACTGATGATCCCAACTAGAGCTATTCATACAATGAACCATAATAACTAATTTTTTGTAAAATACGGAAAAACACATAAATTCCATGGAAAGATATTGGGAAAAAAGCGACTGAAGTGACACTACAAAAAATCTCTTAGAAAAAGTATTTTCTTTATTTTTTGTGCTTAAAGCTGTGAAGTTTTCCACACTTCATATATATATATATATATATATATATATATATATATATATATATATATATATATATATATATATATATATATATATTATGAATTGCGTTATATCATATAGAAAATTATTTGAAATTTCCCTACACAGCCAATAAATCATTCAGTTATGAGAACGTAAATAGAACAAACAATTGAAGAAAATCTGCTGACAGCAGAAATCGAACCTGTCATCAATAGGATAGCCGCTTCAATGTAGCAATGCACTTATCATCGTGCTAAACAGCCCCCCCCCTGGTAATGCAAATTCCAACTAAGTTACGGAAGAACTGATCAGATATTTGAGTTGATCCATGCACATATACCTCCGAAGTTGTTTTTATATGTCCAAACAACATGATATCACCAGAATTATGTCTGTCCACACGATATCTCCAAAGGTTCTCAATAATTTTCAATGACACTTGGGAAAGAGTGGAGGAAAGAACTGATCATATATTAGAACAGATCATTGCACAGTAACTCCCCCTACGTGTCTGCTATACATCAGAACCACATAATATTGCCAACTCTTTTTCCTGTCTGCAATATATCTCCAAAATATCTCAATGGATTTCAATGATATTTTGCAGAAGGGAGAACAATAGTCTATAGAAGAGCTGATGCAATTTTGGCGCGGATCCACAGAAGATTACACCCCCTGACAATGACTGAGTGCTTTTTAGTATTATATTGTTTCTCCTGAGAAAATAAAATGCATAACTAAAAGATCTCCGATGTTTAAAGCAATGAATTGTCTCGCCTACTGCAACGCATTGTTGTTATTCATGCCAAAGATTTTCCGGTACAAAAATTAATCGATATTTCCGGGTGCGGCCCAGTTTTGTTTACATAGCACAACACAAATCGATCTACAGTGCAGATCGTAGTCAATCAGATGATTTGTGCACTCAGAACTCTTCAGTTCTAGTCAACTGTTACCGTCTGTCAGTGTCTTTCTGTCTATCTTTGCTTATTATTTTTCTCGGTGTGATTCTACCAAACGATACTCGTTCATCTCTCTGTCTGATATCAGTCTCAGTCTATGACTTTAATATATAAAGACCAGAGTGCATCAATGTTTATTATATTTTTATGTGATTCAGTCTAATGGTTATCTATCTGTGCGTCGGTCTGTCTGACTCTCTGTCAGTCTGAACACATCTAACACTTCATATCTATGTGTCTGTATGTCTGTCTGTTTATTTATCTGTCAGTTAATATCTGTCCGTCTGTCTTGTAATATTTATCTTTTTGTCTCTCCTTTTAACATGTCTTGTAAAACATGTATCGTGTAATACCTATTCATCTATCTTATATCTATTTGTGTTGTGATATCGATCAATCTGTTTTGTAATCTCTCTCTCTCTCTCACTTCTCTCCCCCTCTGTCTGTCTGTCTCTCTCTTTCTCTCTCTAACTGTCTCTCTCTCTCCCTCTCTCTCTCTCTCTCTGATTACGATGGATAGATAGATATTACAAGATATATATATATATATATACACATATATATATATATATATATATATATATATATATATATATATATATATATATATATATATATATATATATATATATATATATATATATCTTGTAATATCTATCTATCCATCGTAATATCTGTCCGTTTATATCCGTGAATCTAGCTCTTGGTATTTTAATCTTTTAATATCTATCAACTCATATATCTATTTATCTATATATCTACCTATCTATCTTTCTTCACCTATTTCAATCAGCCTATTTCTTTGCCCTCATTTTGGCGCTAAGCTTGTTCTTATTAATGTATTGATGTAAGTCCCTGTTTTATTTTTTGTTTATATATATATATATATATATATATATATATATATATATATATATATATATATATATATATATACATATTTATATATTTTTTTGGGGGGGGGTATTTCATTTATCTTAATTCCAGTTACTTTTTATCTCAACTACTCAGGCCGCTTTTTTATCGCTGTTAGACCACACCGCAGATAGGAAATAGAAAATAATCTTTCGGTGAGACTGAACGTGATAACAGCTCCAAAGATTGAATGACGTCAACGAACGATTCGAAGAAGATCAAATCTAACCATGTAGATTTATTCCTTATTTCCTCGAACACTCACAAGTACTATATTTCACACTAGCAAGGATAACCAGTGTTGCCTTAGGAAAATACAGCCTAAAATTAGTCAAGACATCGAAAAACTTGAACTTTATTTCTTCTTCACTCGACACCAGAAAAGGAAAAATATTATTTACGTAGAGACCTAAATCATTATACCCAATAAATCAGTTTACTTACTGTCGTGGATGGAGGATTTTACTTGAGTATTTTTCTTTAAATAATCAGAACGTTGAGATGACGGTGAATATTACTAAAAAAATGTTAATAATAGTTTACATTATTTCATTAAACTAGAATAACTATTCTCAAATTTAATATGTAGAAGTAATCTGTTTTAGCAATAAAACACATGGGTCCCTATGGTTCACCCCTCCACTACTTTCTCTGTACTATGACCTGATTTACGGTAAATTTTGTCATTAAGGAAAAAAGGTAGGAAGAGAGACAAAAACCTCCATGGCCTTTGATTGCCTTACTTTTACTGTTGCTGTCAACTCTTACAACGATATATTACCTAAAACCACCAATACTTACATAAGAATTGTTTCATTTTAAAGAATATGTGTGCATATGTGAATGGAATGATTGACGAAAATCTTTCTATAAAAATCATTCACTTCTGATGTTTGGAACCAAAGATTGGCCAGAGATTATCCTCCAAGGTTACCAATTGAGAGAAGTCGATTTCCTATGATTCTCCAGACCAAATATTAGGTCAATAAACTCTGTAGTTATAGTGTGAAAGAGTCACAGATAAACAAACAATGGTTCAACTATAGATATAGATTTTGTTAACATACACTAGTAATATTGGTAATTATATCAGTTTAATTTTATCTTTATTATTAACACTTATCAATTTGGACTAGCATTTTTCCTTCTCAATTTCCATTGTGCTTCATCCGAACTAATCAAACTGTCTCTTATGATAAAATTACTTCTAATATGATATAATCATGCTAATATAATACTTATTGTTTATTCCCAGTTTATGACGATTACTAATGACCGTAGAAATATAGTCTTGGTAGTTGCGATCGGAAGCATCCTAAATTAAGACGAAAGAAATACTAGTCAAAACTTTGATGACTGTTCGTCTATCTCTTTATTTCTCTCTCAATCATCTATCTATACATCTCTTTGTCTACCTTTCCAGATATTGATATACGTATCTAACTATTTCAGCTTTTATCTTTTTATCTATCCCATCCCGTTTATCTACCAATAAATCTACTTGCCTGTCTTCTCGGAAACTTAGACCTGTTCGTATATGTTTATTGCAGCATGCACATATCGAATCCAGTCTATTCATATCAACGAAGGCGTTCAGCAAAAAATGTTTCAAGCTAGACGGTAAAATGTTTTCTCAAGTACGAAATATTTTAACTAATAATGTATCTTTGAATTTTATATCATGTCTCGATCTTTCATTGAATATTTGATAAGTTATATTGATTTCACTACTTTTTTTTTACCTAGCGTGGAGGATATTTTATTCTAGAGTCAGATTAATCTGGGCCATAATGAATGCATGGAAAATCTCAATAGGAACATTAGAGTTTTTAAGTGAAATTTGAATATTCGTCCACTTTTATTTCAACCCAAACAGGAGTAGATCTAGGATTTTGAGTAGAAGGGTGGTCCATATGCAAAATCACTTTTACAAATAAAGACGCGAAGAAAAGCAAGTTTCAAGCATCAAAACCAACATAGAAATATGCTATCTGGAATTTTTTACATACATAGCCGAAGCACTTCCTCTCTTCAATTGACTAGAAAATTGTGGAATTAAAAATTTAAATAAATTGTGAATTTTCCACTGATGATACAAAAAATTTACCATCCAATCTTATCGTTGAGTGACAAAGATATAGTGCAAGAGGATTCAAATAGTTTAACGTTATGGTTAAGGAAAATTGATAAGTTTCCAATGAAGATAACTGTAATGTGCTACATATAAGAAAAAGTAATGTCATGATTACTGTATGAATGAGAATTCACTAGATATCATAATTGAAGAAAAAGGATCTTGGCAGCATAATAACTAATAAATTATCTTTTTCTAAGCATATTGCCAATGCTTTTGCTATGGAAAACAGAGTACCTGGACTGATTAAGTATACTTACACATATGGACTAAGAATCGTTTTCAGTATTATGTAAGACTTATGTCCGCCCGCACTTTGAATATTATGTACAAGCCTGGTCATTGGACTTGAAAGATAAAAAAATCTCTTGGAAAAGGTCCAGAGAGGAGCGACCAAATTAGCAACAGAATTAAAACAGTATCAGTTATGAGAATAGGTTGAAAGAGTTGGGGTTAACATCGTTAGCAAAAAGGAGAGATCGGAAAGATTGTGCAGGGTATAGAATTTGTGGATCTTAAGGTTTTTTTCATTCAAAGGAAATACAAGGGAATAAGAGGCCATGCATATACGGTGGAAGTGAAGCATTATCATCATCATTATCATCAGTCTTTTATCGTCTGTCATTGGACTTAGATCTTCCCCAGGATTTGCCAGCTCTATCACTCTCCAAACTTCGTCTCTCCATTTTGTATTCTATCGGCCTCAGTTTCGCATGTGATTTCTGAAGATCCATCAGAAAATCCCTTTTTTAATAATAGAGGTGTAGGTTTATCGAATAGATTACAGAATATATAGTAATATCAACTGATGTAAATGAGTTTAAAAAGAATTAAGATGATTGTTATACCTCCGAAAATGCTAATGTTTACTGCCTTAGATATTGAATAAATATGATTATTTGATGTGGGTTTTTATATACAAACTGTTGACCTTCCTTTACACTATGGAAATGTTTCAAATGTTTCCTGAATAAATCAAAGAAATTCACCACACAGCCAATAAATATAAAATGTATCAAGAATATCTCGCATAAACGAATCATCTAGACTGCCTGTGAACCGTTACTGACTATCTTAAAAGATTATCTAAAATTATCCGAAAAATTGTCCAGAATAATCTGATGAAAAATACCAGCTCAAGGTTTGGTCTCAAAATGATCATGGGAACCAAGAAAGCTTCAGTTTTCAATTCTTGGATGGTGTTAAGTGCCGTACTCATGAAAGTTTTCATGTATTAGCCCAAAAATGTGACCTGGAGCCCACACACACACACACACACACACACACATAAACAGACACCGACACTCAAAGTGAAAGAATCTGTAGCCCACTAGGCTGGCTGGTTGGTTGGTTCGTCTATTAATGGGGCCACGGTGATTAAATAAGACAGAACATATCTTTTTTTTTAAATCAAACAGAAAATAGTTTTTTGTTATAAAGGTTAATTTACGATAATTCAGTGGAATAAATTGTGTTTTTCAATGATATTCCTTTATCTGCGTATCTTTTTTTAAATTACTATTATACTTTGCCTGAGTGAAGTGGGGGCTGGACAACCCTTTTATTCATCCCTTGTAAATTTGTTTATGTCATTTTTGGCACTAAATATGTAGACTGAACCCTGAAAATTAGAGAAGAATCCATTTTCATTAGTTTATACTTAAAGCTAGCGTTTATAACGAAACATTGCTATTATATGTGAAGTGCTAAAATATAAAGCCACACCTTTTAGCAGTGGTTTGTAATTCTAACAAAACACGGCAAAGTTTAGCGGAAGCTGGGATTGCTCTAATTGTTATAATAAACAAACCTCGAGAGTTGAAACTTTAATGAGTTGCAGTTTAGACGTGGAGTTTTGAATGAATTGTACGTTAAATATAAAGTAATGCTTAATTCAATTTGTTTATCAGATTATTTATGTACGCCTTGATCATCAATTAGAAAACTCTATTTCAAAGCAACACCATATTAGAATTTCAGCTCTCTAGGTTGGTAATTGAGAGTTCTAGAGAAGAAAAAACAGGGCCAAAGCTAAATTCACATTAAAATAGCGGTTAGCGGTTATCTTTGCTCCTGCCAAATTTCTTGGCGGTTTATTGGTTAAACGGTTTCGTTTCTGCCTATAAGTAAGAAAGTGATTTTCCTTGTATCAAAATTTGATGACAAACCACGCAAAAAATGCATTGAAATTTATCAAATAGTGAGCAGGTGTTCGTAACTCGTTAACCAAAATACAGTCAGATAAAGAAAAAACACTGGACTGAAAATCAGGACGAGATTTTTCCAAATGCAATTATTTTTCATGTGATGAAATCTAAAGTCTAGAAATGGTTGAAGTATCAATTCATTCTTTGAAAATGGCTGGAACTTAGTACATGATTCAGTTTTTTTTCTTCAATGTTTTAATTTAACGTTTTGTCACTGTGGCTTCCTCTCAGAGCGCCGCCATGTTTATTTTCAATTTATTCAATTTTTTTTTTAATAAAAGAAATGAATGTCCGGAAAAACGTATGATTATTTTTTTTTCCCGATTTTTTCCTAATCAATTTTGCGTCATACCAGCTCTTCGCTGAAAATGTTATTGTGCGTGTTGATGTGTTACTGTTTGTTTATTTCTTGCATCAGACGTTTTATTCCCCGTCGGACAAAACTCGGGAATTTTAGCTTAATGATAAAAAAAACAAGCGAAAAATAAAATTTAAAAAAACTCAATGGATGTATCACCTGCTTTCAATGGGCTTTCGTTCCAATCATGTGACTACGTTTAGTTTTTTTAATCGTATTTTTCATTTCCTTCTTCCTCTTTCTTTTCAAACTTTTTATCCGTTTATTTGTTGTTTTTGGGTTGGTTTTTTTTTTTTGCTTATTTCTTTCTTTGTTTGCCATGTTCAAGTTCTTCATCTCGTTATTACTCTTTCCTCTTTTCCTCATCTCTCGCTTCTTCCTTATCACTATTTATCTCCTGCTTCTTCAATTTCTCTTTTCTTCCGTCCTCATCTTCCTCTTTCTTCTCCTTCTTCTCCTTCTTCTTCTTAGTTGGATTTTTTCATTTTTCCTTATTAATTTGTTCTTCTTTCATCGTCTTATTCTCAGCAACTTATTCTTTGTCTTCACTTCCCCCAACCGTATTTTTTCATCTTCTCTCTCTCCCTCTCTCTTTCCTTTCTTCCTTTTCTTTATCTATCTCTCTGATCCTCTTCTTTTTCCCCTTCCTTCTGTCTTCCTTCTAGTTCTTCCTCTTCATTCTTAATTCACTTTTCTCTCTCCTCCTTTCTCCTTTTGCGTCTTCATCCAATTTTCTTCCCTTCCTTCTTCCCACACTTTTCTCTTTATCTTCATTTCCTTCTTGTTCTTGTTCTTCTTCTTGTTGTTGTTCTTCTTCTTGTTCTTCTTATTTTTATTTCCCTTCCATCTCTATTTCCTCCTCTCTCCCATCTTTCTCTACCTGCTCAATGTACTTACTTTTCGTCACCTCAATATATTTCTCACGTTCTATGTCTTCCTTCAACCCTCTCCCCCTCTTTTCTTTCTCTCTAGCCCCCCGTCCCCACTCTCTACAGTCAATGATTTGAAATCTGGACCTACTGATTACCCACTGACTGTCTTAAAAACAAAAATAAACCGACGAGTCGTATATACCTAAAATTTTATTTATCATAAATGTAATAGAAAAAAATTTGGATTAATTATCTTCAGTCGTAATAAAATGTGGAGTAGAGTTAGAGTCTGCACTCTCTTTTATTTTGTTTCCTGTTATTCATGCATGCAATTCTACTTCCGTCAGTCCCAGTCAGTCGGAATTGACCTGAAGGATCCTCTTCCGTTCGCTACAATCTTTTCCCTTACTTTCCATTCCCATCGAAATCATACAGCTTCAGTATTGAATGCACCAGGAAATTTGTCCCAACGAAGAGTTTTCCACACGCCACACTCTCAACGGAAATCGAAACCGGTACCTTCTGCGTGAGAGGCAAACATGCTAACCATTACACCAGAATTTCATTTATGGTGGTAATGATGTGTATAGCAGGTTTGTTTAGAACCCGATTACCTTTCTTGAACAACGTAACGAACAAATGATGTTTTCTTTGCCTTCCATGATCGTATAGTTGAGATTGTGTTCAAAGAAGGGCTGGAGGTTGGTACTTATTGGTATATGAAGAAAAACAGGTCAAAGTAAGTAATTTAATAGAAACCGTCACGTGACTAACGTCTTTTGACAACATACTGTGATTGATTAAGAATTGGGAAAAGGGGTGATCAATGAATAGGTTACTTCTGTCGGCTTCTGTTGGACAATGATCACTAAAAAAAACTAGATTTTCAAAAGTTTTAGACATAATAAGCAGTGAATGTTCAAATTTCCTGCCCGCTAGATTTATTAGCGTAACTTGTATGCGTGATACATATATACATGCATGACCAGCCAGACCAGCTTAAAAACTGAAGAAACCTGCGCTGACAGTTTTTCATAACATTTTCAACAGATGGTTTCTGATACGCCTATCACTGACCGATTGTTACTATCTCAGATATCCTGGAATTTGGGGGCCAAATTTCAGCAAGCACCCCCTATACATACATATACACATCCCACATGGAATTCACCTGATTGATATTTATTACTCAATGTATACATGTACACATCCCACATGGCTTATTCTATTATTCTCATCATACATTTTTAGGCAAGGCTTTGTAGCCATTGTATTCTCGTCCATGTGTTTCGATTTCTCCACATCCCTATTCCTGTTATTTATTCATCTAATCGTTTCGACCTCAGTATTCTCTGGCCTTCATTTTGAGTCTGTTGCCACACGACAAACACTCAAAAAAGGCCGGGGGGGGTTCAATGATCGGAAAATTATGATTTAACCCCAACCCCAGCAAAGACAATAAACAGATCTGGTTTAGTACAGCGAATGACTGGTCAGGAAGATTTTTTGGCTCTCTGTTTCAAGATTAAGGATACCACATCATTTTACAGAGCACTGAAGTTAATGGTGTATATACAACTGTGCAACTCACCTGCAGGGTCTTTATTAGATCTAGCCTGACTCAATCCACGAATAAATCGTTGGAAAACTGGTGCAGAAGATAATGTTTTGCTCTTGGGAAGGTGTATGTCCAACAACGGACGTTAAAAGGTTGAAGATGTTGATGATGTCAGACTAAACCAAGCTGAGTCAAAACTGATAGTTTCTAATCTCTCCGTCTAAATTTGGTTTTTATGTTCAAATAAACAATGAAAAACCAATGTCACAACTCAGAATTTTTTCTAGCGTTTTTTTCTTCTTTATTATTATTCTTTTGATCTCGCCATAACTTTGATTACTATTTTATCGTTATCTGATTCTAGATAATTCACATCGACCTTTATCGAATAAAAACAAACTTTACCGAAATTATCTATGTTTATTAAACAAGAGAAGACCGTCTGTACTCGCCAAAAATGTTAATTTGAAAAATGATAAAAGCAGCAATCTCGTCTTTTGAATTTCTCTTAACATAATTTGCGTCAACCATGATAAGATGATATTTTCAAGATGTTCATTCAATTCTTTGGTCCCCTAAGTGTATCTTTTAAGAATGTTAATAGTTAATAGCATATTTAAAGTTTGCTTGTCTGCCATTCATGGGTTATGATATGCATTTATATAACCAGTTTATTTGTATTGGTTATGGTTAATCCGACAATATGAGTATGAAATGACAACATTGGGAGGCCAATTTACAAATTATTTCTGTCTTTTATTTTGAAGTTTTGCCTTCTTCAATAAGAGTTGTTGTTAACAATAAATGGTGTATTTGTAGGTGAACTATGACTTCTGGTTTGGTGGCTCCTTGTCACAGATAATATGTTGATACAACATTCCTTGCATACATTCACATTTCTTGGTGAAGCCATTGGGCTTGTATTGATTAGTGATCTGTGACTTCTGGCACGTGGGGAAGTCACAAGCCGTCTACGAATACAGAATTGCTTGTATACTTCCACAATTCTTGAAGAAGCTCTGGGGTGAGACGTTGAGATAAATCATGGATAGCATTTGCAAAATGCTCTTCCGATGTTGTCATTTCACTCTCACACCTGATTTTTCTGTTTATTTCTTTTCTTAATGAAGTACCATAAATCATTTTTATTTCAGATTTTTATGACTACTTTTCACTTCCATTTCAACATATTAGTTACTTTTACAAATACTAACTTCCCTTCGGCTATGAGCAAATTGTGTTTGATCAGGATATAAAGAATAGGTATTCGGTGGGATTCGAATTCACTCCCCCAATGAGAAACACCATTTATGTCGGCCTACTCTATTAAATGAGCTAATAAGACCCAACTATAAGACAAAGGTCCAAATAATACCCTCAGATACATCGTTCATTCAGAATGGCAGTCGTGTTTGTTTACATCCCAGTATTTTTAATACATTTTTCATTTTCTATTTTTATTTGACAAAATATCATATGTCATTGTTATCTGAAGAATTATGACTGCTTTTTTTTTACTTTACAATCATTCCATTGTTTTTTTTTATTGGAACTTTTGAAATAAAAGATTGATAGCTAACATACTGGTAGCGGTATGGATGCAATTGATTCTGATTCTAAGGGAGACGACTTCAGCTGAGAGAAACAAATCTATAATTCAGTTGTGTTAAAAACTACATTTCAAATGTTGGTTTAATTATATTCCACACCGATGATAATGACAATAAGCATCGAAATATCAAGCGTTTCAGCTTAATTAAAATACATGATTATGTAATTTTTTGAAATAGACCTGAATATTCTATATAAATATAAAACTTTCATCTCGCTGTTCCTATATTGTCAACGTCATTTTTTTCATTCGTGCAATTTGCTATACCGTGCTTTGGAAAATGCCATAAAGTTTTCGCTGGTTAAATACAGGTTTCATTGAGCACACACAAAAATTATTTCATCTAGGGTGCTAAACAGAGTCTTGTAAAATGTCCATTATTTTGCTAACAGTGTACCTTAGGTGGATATCTAAAGCATGGTTGTACCTGACAACAACTCACAGTTGCCTGAAACGACCATACCCAATCCTTCATCAAATTGTTCACATGGACACTCAAAATTGAGTTCAATTTCACTTCATTCCATTTTCTCACCTCGAGATCGGTCGATCTGCTTTAGCCAAAATCTCTGTTTCACTCCTGACCCTCTTGCGAACACCTACCATGATTCTCTCTACTTACACTCTCTCTTTGCAGTCTTTTCCTTGCCATTGAATTTTCGGAAGCTTTACCCCAACTATATTCTTCGATTTTTTATTTATTCCTTTTTTAAGAACAACAGACGGTGGGGAGCAGAAAAGTGTGACGGACAGACGGTCGGTCACCTTGTTTATTATGATATAGATTGAATAGCTTGAATGTTTCTATACAAGTGGAATCATTAATAGATCCGTAGGTAGTGATATAATGATGATTTTAAAAATACAAAATTCAAGAAATACCACCCCGAAGAGGCACTCATCATCAACCTACTACATGAAAAAAAAAACGTCTGTAGAATTGAATGAATGAATAAAATGAAAAATAACTTTTTCTTTTTTGGACAATATTCAGTATTTCAAGTGTTGTGTTGCGTCTGGACTTTGGGTCCCTCAGAGACATAACAGTGAATTCTTCATTATTTTATTTTCTGTTGTGTATCAAATTGAAGTATTTCCCTAGGCAACAGTTTTATAAATACAATCCATCAGAAAAAGGTACGTGCTCAAATTATATCTATTTTTGTACTTTTCAAAACCAGTTTTGCTCATCAGTAATACATCAGACATACAAACGTATACAATACTCACTTACACAAACACTACACATGTATGAATAAATTGCCCCCCCCCTCTTACTCATGGTTTCTCTTTCAATTGTTCCATATACACATGCTAAACCCCAGAAATGAACAAATCAAAAAACTAAAAATGATTGAAAAGCGTATGAGTATTGATGCTAACAGTTCGTATATACCAAGGAGAAGCCGTACAGTACTGCCGTTGGCTAACAAGAACAGAATTCTAAAGATGAATAACGAAGTACTAGAATGAAACCACGAATAATAGGACCATTGATAGTAAAAGCACCTATAAGGGTTCCCTCTAATAAGGGAATTATGGATTATATAAATTACAGCTAATTGAAAAATTTTAATCAATGATCCGATGCTTGTGAACACTGGTGACGTAATTGCAAATCTATCAAGAGAATTTATTAAAAGGGAATAAATGATTGCTCTCTGAGGACCAAAAAGCGCATACCACTAAAAAGGAAACCGCAGATATTATTTTTTATCATGATTGATTGAAAAACGACTGAATTACGTCTGTCAAGAGAAGACAGTCAAATACACCTATACAGATGTTGGACACATCTAATACTTGAAAGTTCTCAACAACATAATAAGAAAAATACTGGTGCAGCAAAGAGCTACGGTAAGAACGATTCTTTGATCTGTCACATAGAATGTATCAGAATATATTGTTTTCACACTCCGGTACCAAGTCTAGAGTAAACTTTGCTTTTCCTACCGTAACAAGCACAATCCCAAACAAATTGGTAGGGGGGGGTTTAACCGATGCACAATATCCGCTCTCCTCCGCCATTATTTGAACTCACGAAAAACTGATTGCCAGGATGCTATCTTATTGATGGACTAAATTGACAAGTCTTTGATATCAGCGATAATTTATCATAATGATACGCACGGGCCTATATTATTCAATAAATAAAAGCATTTATACAAAAAAATGTATTTTTTCATAATCTTTTATCTATATATATATATATATATATATATATATATATATATATATATATATATATATATATATATATATATATATACAAGTCTAAGGTTGCAGTATCATCGTCAGTCGGAATTGGAGTTTCATGGGAGTTTTGCCCTGCAGCAGTCAGTCTAGTCAGTATTTTAGAGTAATTCAATCTCCAAAGTATATAGAGGCATCTGAAAAGAACTTAGTCGCAAATATTTATTACTACTATCGACCTCTTCAGGGTTTCAGGATATCACGTTTCCTTAAATCAGATATACATAAAGTTAGATAGATATACAGAATGATAGATAGATAGATGAATAGATAGATAGAACTTTGAAATACACTGGGATAAATATGAGCAGAGTAAAACAGAGGTCAAAAAATACA
>OY735212.1:55265537-55268037 GCA_963457665.1 Thysanoteuthis rhombus | reverse complement strand
ATTACATGCAACGGTCTTTTTTTTTTTCAAGTGAGCAACACCAATTAAGATTTTCCTAGCATCTTCCATCTGACATGGATGTTGCCTTTACCGATTTGGCCACATAGAGAAAGTTGCGTATCAGAGTCAAATCTACAGACCTAAAGCTACTTCTTTTGATCAGACTGCTTACTAAAAAAACGTCGATGAATGTAACGACCTGAATGTTATGTTGAAACAAAAACAATACGATTTGAGAAAAACTAGTCAATTTTTTCAGTGAAAATATTCTGTTGGGGGAATTCTGACAACTCAAGACCGTTTTAACGCTACGTTCAGTAAATGATAATGCTTATTGCAAACCATGTGAACATCATCTTTTCTCTTCCGATCATTGAAGTAGAGTTGAACCAGGTCTGAAATTAGACGAATGACTGCGTTTATTTCCTCGCCACAATATCCATGGCTTAATAAATAGTATCGGTTAGATAGAAACCGTCATGTGACCAACATATTTTGGCAGCATGCCTTGTTGGGCGTGATCAATTAAAAAATTGGAAAAAGAGACAACCAATGGATAAGTAATTACTTAGGCCTGTTACGTGGGTAGTGATCAATGAGACTTTTCCAAGAAGCAAGCGGACATAAAACAGGGATCAATTTAACATACAATTTAACTGTAAATTGAGACCCCTTTTTGAAACTTATTTGGGGGAGATTTTTGTAGATTTTCTGTGAAGTGAATGTTTAATTTTCAACCTTCTAGATTCCTTCGTGCGGCCACTACACAAGACACTTACATAGCCAGTTAACTGGACCAACTCAAAAACTGAAGAAACCGTTGTTGTTTTGGATACAGCTTTGTAATGATGCACTCAGTGACGATCGAATTCATTATCTTCAGCAGGTTGTCCTGTTGGACGACTAGCTAACCATTGGCTCACAGTAGGTGTTGTTTTTTTTTTTTCAATAAGCCTAGTATGGCATATAGTCATAATGATTAGGATAGGATCAAACTCACTGCTTCTATTAATTGGTCTGAGAGAGCTTGTTCACCATCACACTACGGTAAATGCCTTAATCACTAAACGTCCCAAAAATATATAAAGGCATCTGGATAGAACTCAGTCGCAGATATTTACTACTTACCAACGATCGTGTTACGGTGTTTCATTTCCTTAAATCAGCTCGAATTACATTCGAAACCTCCGTTAGAGATTTACAAAATATGTCATAAATTGGAAAATAAAGAACTCAAACATTGTATTGTTTGGAGAGATTTGTGATTGCTCTTCTATCTAAATATATTTTAAGAAAAACATATTTGCTCAAATATTAAGAGATAAATAGATCGATAGATGAACAGACTGTATAAATACACAGAGATAGATATGAACAGAGTAAAATAGATGCCAAAACCGTTGCAACCTTATCGTGTATGGATACGGGTCGATGTAGATACACACACACACATACACACACACACACATGTAATCATTATATTAACTTGAGTCATATGATTGGTTTATGTGTACTGTTCTCATTCCATTCAGTGTGTCACCGACATCTCCACACACCATCGATATATTTTGTTATTCAGACATGTTCCTGATTACATAGCAGAAGTTTAGTTGATAAGTAAGAGCAAATAAAATTAATAGCAGTAATAGGGTAGCCATTGAGAATGGAAGTACTCGCTACGTAAGCTTACTGGTTTGCAAGACACGCTTGTCAACCATCGAGCTCTAGTAGGCACCCGGTGATGCTTGAAATGTCGCGATGATTCGGTGCTAGGATTCTTGTTTTCGAAGTTAAATGACGAATATTCAACTAACAAGTGTCAACGACGGCAAGAGAGGATTATATCAATTAAGGATGAATCAAATATTTTGCATTTTTTGTAATTCTTCAGCTAATTTTGACTCACAACCCTATCTTGTTTCTTACTTCGTAGGATTTCAGTACAGGCCTATTCTGATGGAGCATGACAACCGTGGTACGCGATATAACGTGGGAGGGCCCCCAAATAGTTCCAATATACACACACACACACATATATAGATGTAGATATATATATATGTTTCTTGGACCCAACCCTCCCAGTTATAATTGGAGGCGATAGTAATATCACTTTTTACTCAACACTGCAGAGTTGGGAAGACATGGTCTGAGTTCAAGGATCAATAATAAATTCATGTTTGAAGTTGCCATGTTTATACTTTTTAAACTAACACCTCATTCTGTGCTCTTATTAATTCAACCATCAATTATAAATAAATTGGAAGGTGCGAGGTAGCACAATAGTTTCGACACAGGAGTATAATCAACATTATCATAAATAATCAGAGGGAAGGGCGTAACTTTTTAAGGCTTCATACCTTGGATGATATAAAGAAGACAGCTACATTACAGCAATGACGTGTCTGGAAGAGGACTTTGCAGACATTTTGTTGAAAGTTGAAGAGACACTTGGAAAAGCGTGTGAGGTCTCTAAGGGTATACTTTGAATGAAGACCAGTTA
>OY735212.1:55248037-55263037 GCA_963457665.1 Thysanoteuthis rhombus | reverse complement strand
GATCACCTGTAGTAAAGTAAATATTCTATTTAAATAGAATCATAAGAGACTCTTCTTTGAATGAAACATTAATGTACTTGGAATATCTTTCCTAAATTATTTTTCTAACTTTGTTTTGGAATAATATCATCAACACATATATATATAAATGAATAAATGAATATATATATATATATGGGGGGTTGTTTCTAGTAATTTTTGCAAACTACTACGATTATATATATATATATATATATATATATATATATATATATATATATATATATATATATATATATATATATATATATATATATATATATATATATATATATATATACAAAGCAAATGATCAAGGAGTGTCAGCCAGGACTATGGAGGCAATTTTCAACGAGGCTCAGTTATTTAGGTTTCTTATGACAAAGCTATGCGCGTGAGCACGCCCAAATATTAATATAAAAGCATACCTTGCCTACGTCTGAGGAATTCGGCGGACGTACCAACAGAAACACAAAATTGGAGTTGATGCCTGCTTATGAATGAAACAACTTTATCTGGGCAGACAGGGTTGCTCGTTCGTGAAAAAAATAGAAGTTGTTTTTCCCGTAAAGTGGGTAAAAAAGATTGAAATGAGCCTGACTGCTTCAGGGTCAAACTCCACTCATACTTCTAAACCGGTGGATGATGTTAAGGTTAGCACGTCAGCCACACGCACAGAGGGTCGCAGGTTCGATCTCCGGTGCGGGTTTGGTAAAACTCTCCATAGACAAATTTCCCTGGGCATTCAGTAGCAAATTGAGAACACTCTAAGCCATGTGATTAGGACGGAAGTTATGTATCGGCCGTCTCACCAATGATCACGTCCCCCCGGGAGGACTCATGATGATTACTGTAATTCTTTAACTGTATATATAATGAAAATATTAATAGATATGTAATAGTTGGTTCAGGCGGTAAGAGAGCTGTTTATAGATTACTTGGTCCTGATTTCAAGTCACGGTAGGGAGATGGTAATTTAGTATATTAGTTTGGTTTAACGTGATGGGATGGAAAAACAGTGAGCTTACTCCTTTGAACAAGGTTACAGGTTGTTGTTGCTGTTGTCACAACAGAAAAACAAAATCAATCCCAGCCTCTAATTTAGACTAAAGCTTAGCATTTTCTGCAGGAAAGCCTGTCTCTTGAAGTCTACCTGATAATTCGAGGTAAGATCGGCTATGAAGTTATAATTCTTGGATCACCACATCTTGAAAAATAAAAATCGAGACCCCTTGTCCCAAAATTTCGAACCTTCCCTATTCACGACATCCACCTGAAGAAGAGAACTCGTTGAGAATGACAGGTCACATTTTTGCTGTATTTTAATGGATTTGGATCTTTTGGTGAATACGAACTAAAGGTTACTTGGCGAAAGCTGGAACCATGTCAGCTTTAGGGATTCTGTTTTATTTTTTGAATTTAATTTATATCAAATTCGCTGCGATCAGAGGATGGAACACATTATTGAATTTTAGCTACAATAAGGGGGCGTTTATATTCAAGGTCACATTGTACTCGAATAGATACGGTAGTATACTGAATATTAAGTTGATCGAATCAAAAAAAGAATTGATAAATATTTTTGAATTGTAGCCCATTGTATGTTTGCCATACTTTTTTCCAATCCGTCTGTAATTTGCTTGTCAAAGTGATCTACGATGTCCGGTGCCCTTCTTTTTTTTTCAATCAGTCAGTCTATGTACCAACTTCCATTGCTTTGTTATTCGCTCCAGCTCCAACCCACACATCCAACCTGAATGACTAACTGACACCAGGCTTGAGATACTGACACAGTTCTTCTTGGCAGCAATGGCCAATCTGTATGTCACCCGTCAACGAAAGTTTGTCAGGTGATCGAGTTGCAGTCCTGATTCTCAACTTCATCTATCGATTTGGAATAGCTTGACAGGTGAATAGATATCAGTAAGTAACAACAGTGTTCAGATGCATGTGTGTAATGCTATATTTATCATCAATTGTTAATTGTTATCATTAACCGTGTAACGACAGGAGATCATTTCAAATGGTAGTTTTATATGATATAACGCAATTCATAATCATTTTGTCGGATCATATGTATCGATTTCTTGATACTTGACTGGTGTTATGGAAGAAACGAATAGAGACCTAGAATAAACGAGATGAAAATTTGGAGTGACAACAGTTATTTGATTCCTGCAACAGTTATTTCGATTCCCGTAGCAGCCTCAGCAGCCCTTTTTCAGATATACGAACACCCTCACCCAAGTTTATTCTCACCCTATTTTGACCGGGTCATTCTTTGACGTCTTCAAACACTCCAACCACTTGCAACAAATAAAACTCCACCACTGGGGAGTTTCCAGGTCTTTATTTTTGACCATGCTGATTATGTAGGAATATTCCTACGTATTGTCTGCGAATAAATACCAATTCTCCAAACTCGTGGTTTCCCTTATATATATATATATATATATATATATATATATATATATATATATATATATATATATATATATATATATAAGAGATGTAATACATCGAAAAAGCTGTCTGTGGATGACACAATAATTAATGCTCCTCTATTCAAGGTTGAACACTCTTTGAGTGAGGTTACTCATTCATTGTAAGCTCATGCAAAGCTCTTCCATAGGAATAGAGCACTCTGGTGGATGAGGCGTTCCTGCGTAAAATGAATGTATCGCGTAAATTAAGCCTTACTGACCACTCAGATCCGTAGTCCAGAGGTAGGATATCGTCCTCCGGGTCCAATGAGAGGATTTCAATTCTGCCTCACGGTACTGGATTGGGTGATGTCTATAGCCACACTGAAGAGATGTAATACATCGAAACAGCTGTCTGTTTTATATATATATATATTATTCATTATCTCCGAAATCTCATTTCGTTTACTCGCTGATTATATGTGCTCTGTTCGTTTCTCCATGTGGACAGTAATATTGCCAGAAATAATTATAAATCTGCTATATTACTTTGAAACTTTAATTGAAATGATATCGTATCATCACATGATGGCTGTATTATTTGGCCTAGACAGCCTATATAAGATAAGCAATTAAAGAAAATGGGACCGTTGTAGGAATCGAACCTGCGACCGATAAGTAGCCGCTTCAGAGTAGCGTTGCTCTTTTACAGAGCCAGAAGAGCTACTTAAACCAGTTTTCAAGCCTAATCTCTTCAAGTGATCTGAATTCTTCTTCAAGCGAAGTCTGTGAAACGAGATGGAGTAGAAGAAGCAATGAATAGCCAGGGAGGCAAATGGAAGTAACCATTCCAATCGTGAGAACATACTGGGGGAGAAGAAATGTAACATAATCTGCTTCCCAAACCCCCAAACACAACAGCTTAAAAAGAAAAGCAGTTGAGCTAAAAATAGATTGGCAGACATACCGGCCCACCCACCTATAGCCATATAGACAAAGAGAAAGAGACCGATATAAGTAACTTGATATACGGTACATCTTCCTTTCTTTCTACACCCCCCCCTTTTCTCTCTCACTCATTATCTTTCTGTGTCGCCCCCCTCTCTCTGTTTATGCGTGTATTTACGTATACAAAATTTCTGTACGTGAATCCGAACTCTTATGCTATTAGCTTTATATGTAAACAGAGGAATACTTAATATTTATATGTATATATATATGTGTGCGTGAGTGTGTGTGCGTGTGCGAGCGCTACTGTATGTGAAATCATCCTGTACACGGACCAATAGTCTATTTCGAAATGGGTATATTTTTCTAATTCAAAATATTTCATACCCATCTTCCAGGTAGCAAATCGTACACATACTTTTGAACAGGTACGCACTCATTTTCACATATGTATGTGTGCCACTGTGTGTGTGTGTGTGTGTGTGTGTGTGTGTGTGTGTGTGTGTGTGTACACGCCTCATTTTACTGGTGGTTTACTGGTAAAGTGTTTTGTTTTGTTTTGTTTTTGTTTTTGTTTTTTTGTTTTTGTTTTTTTGTTTTTTCAAAAGGATAGAATTAGCAGGTAGCCAGGGATTTCTCACCACTGCACTAAATCTCAATCCAGCCGAGAATCTCAGAACCACACACAAGAAAGTGTTGAGAATATCTTCTTGGATTTGCCCCAAAAACCGCCGCATTTTTGACTGGATTTGACGCGCGTGATTGGCGGATTTTAGAAGCAAACAACAAATGTTTAGGAACCGACGTCGCTTGCTTACAACTTGGTTGGGTTTTCTGAAGGTCAAATGAGAATATTAGCAAGTCTTGTTAGTCCCTCAATAGAAACTGTAATGTGACCAATGTCTTTAGGCATTATGCTGTGTTGGGTGATCAATCAAAAAATTGGGGGGGGGATAGATCAATGAATGAGTTACGTTTCTCAATAATCACTAGAAAGTCTAAATTTTCGAGAAAAAATACAAGTGGGCAGAAACTAGGTACTAATTTAGCATAAACGTACATTGCAAAGTGAAGCCAACCCGGAAAGGGGGTGAAAAAAAACAGAAAAAAAGTTTATTTGTAGACATAATGTTTGAATTATCTGCTCTCTTGTTTGATTGGTACTGCCTGTGCGAGTGGTACATGCATACATATTGACATAGCCAGCCGAATCGACTTGAAAACTGAAGAAAACCTGTCTTTGATAGTTTTAATGTCAGTTTTGGTTTACAGTTTCTAATAATGAGTTGATTTGGTACTTTTTTCGCAAATAAAATTGGTTTTAGTAAGATTATGTCGAATTTTTATTAGTTGGAAAATTGACAACCGTTATTCATTTTTTTTTTTCATTTTGATTTCGTTTGCTCATAATCGCAATTACTCAAACCGTCATTTTACAGCCTTTAGCAAACATCTGGAAATATTGAATAATGGCCATAGAATAACGGTCAGGTTAGTCGCAATAAGCTATTGAATGTCTGCAGAAAGAAATAATATTAAAAAATGAACAAAGGTTCCTTGTACGGTTGGGATAGTGATGTGCTTTTTAATTGACCGATGAATAATCAGCTAATTATCAGTCTATTATCAGACTCTTGAAAAGCAAAAAACCAGCCAGACTAGAAAAATAACAATAGATCTGGAAAATGAAGGCCTCAACAACAATACAATACGGAAAAAACTTTAGATTAGAACATACAACAAAAATACTAACAAGACGTAATATTTTCCCAAGAAAGTGATAGACACGATGGGTTTGAAAATTGTTCAGTTATCTTTGAGATCATTTATCTTCTTTCCTAATTGAGAAGGAAGAGATACAAAAGTTTTTGAAAAAAAAATTGTATCGTCAATTTTTTTTCGAATTGTTTGGGTAAGATAGTGTCCAGTTTATTTGCTGATTGATAATCGGCTCATTATCAGTTATCAGTGTAATGAGTTATCGGAAGTCTGAAAACTGGTTAAACAAAGAAAAGGACACCATATCATCAGAATGAGAAACATTCAACTAGCAACGTTTAATGTTTGAGACATTCAACAATGAAATACGGGGAAAACAATCAAATAGGAAGTCTAGTTGGTATTTTCTTTGGTTAAATCCTGGTCTATTTGTTTTGTTTTGTTTTTGGTTTGTTTGTTTTTTTCGCATTTTATTAAAGTGACTGGTACACGACAGTGCAAGAGCTTGGAAGGGGTTCGTCTTCTTCAAATGACGATGGAAGAGTCCACAAACTAAAAAAGATCTAATATTGGTTGACAATAGTTTACCAAATGAAAAAAAAAATCAAAATAATGATTATTAATACAACTAGCGTATGTAAAAGAACCAATAACCTGAAATATAGCATTGCTGAGTGATTGGTGAAAGGAGAAATGTAGTCAGCCGACCGAGCATCGAAAAAGCATCTGGGAACCTTTCATCGAAAGGGTCATTTTAAGAAAAGTAAACAGGTCACCTGATAAAAGGGAAGCAACTCGGAATCTGACACTGAAACAAACACTGATCTATAGGAATATGTATGTTAAAAATGTGACGTGTTTGGTCAAAAACAATCTACGTTCTAGGAAATGATTCCGAAGTCTAGAACCAGGATCGGTCAACGAAGGTCGGAGAGTATATGACCGAAACACTGTAAATTCATGAACGTAAAGGTAAGGGAAACAGTCCGACCATATCATGCGCAATGATTAATACATCCCATCAAACAAAATTCAGACAAAATTGTACATGGTTAGTTTTGATGTTCTGTAACCGTTGGCTTTAGCTTGAGTGGTAGAACAGCTATCATGGATAAACAGACTTCCAGAGGTTGACGGGGTTCCAGTTCGTATCTTGCCTAGATCTTATTCTTTATTCGGAATCCATGCTGTTTACAAATAGCCGTAGAATGACAGCCTGGGTAGTTGTGTTTAAAAACAAATGAAAGGAACAATTTCTCAAAAAAAAAAACTATCATTGATGCTTCTGATAAAAAGATATTGATAGTACTAATGTTCGTATATTGACCGTGTGAATAGTTGCAGTGGAAAGCAACTGAAATTAAGACAAAAATGAATATATAATGTTTGATAAAGCCGGTTCAATGATGGGACACCATAAGTCATAATGAAAAGTTGTGGTTCTGAGACATTGTTACATATTTGAATAAAAAATGAAATAGAGTGGCAAAGTGCTGACCTTATCTGCATATGCCTGGTGTTTTTACCGAGAGAAAATCAGGCTTTTTCTCTTTTCTTAATGACACCTTCCTCTCCTTTTAATATCAGCATGCATCCCTACCATCATTTGAGAAATATCCATGTGTGTATGCATGTGTTTGTGTATGTGTATTCACTGAGATAATAGTTTTAATTGTTTCTATTAACGACGTAATGAACAGCGTCACATAACATCAAGTTTAAACGTCCTGAAGATTTCTATGAAACCGGATGCACTTTTTGAGCGTGCATGCTCTAGTTACTATTAACGGTGATATTTTGTTCTGTTTTGATGGTTGCTATCGGCGACATCGTAAACGATAAACAGCATTTCATGCACATTTTGAACGGACAAGCCTTAGATTTTCCAATGACCAAATGATTTATTTATCTATTCAAATGTTGAAGATGGAAGAAAATAAACATGTTCAGCAGATTTTTTTTTTTTTTTTTTTTTTTTTTGTATTTTAGGAAAGATAGAAATACGATTCAAGCACAAAAATTGTGTTTGAAATTTATGGAGAAGGTAATCAACATCCCTCGATAATAATCAACTTTACATGACATATGAGGTAACAAAAATACTCAAAATTTCGAAATCAAATGTTGGAGAAATAAAATAGTCAAGTCAGATACTTCACACTTAATCCTGAAGAGCCTACTGTACCTTATTTCTATTTGATTTTTCTAACAAGTTGCAATGTGCGAAGGAAACTGGATACCTTGCAACAATGTAGAGTGCAAAAGATCGGGCAATGGGAGAAATAAGCCACAACTAAGCATATCAAATTCTTCATCCAAAGAAGCTGCTGTTGTGTATATAGCAGAATTAGAATAGAGTCCTATTCTATGAGCTCCTTCCAAATGAGCAAACGATTGATTGAAACAGGTACTGCTCCCAGCTGGAACAACCGAAGACAGCAATGGACATCTAGCAGGATAACGTGAGACCCCATGTTTCATCTACTGTGTTCATCAATTATTACACATTTTGATTACAAATTATTCCAGTTTTTACAGAATTCACTTGATGAAAACAATGCTATTCCTTAAGAATCCTGCGAATGGTACTTACAGCAGTTATTTCATAGGGAGATAGAAAGAATTAGAGCAGAATGGAATTTACGAAATCACCTGAAGGATGACAAAAGACAATGCAACAAAATAAGGATTATGTTGCTCAGTATCGCATATGACGAAGATACGTTTTGAATTTTTTTTTTTAATTAATAAATCGAACTTTTTAATATTATGGAATATATAGGCTTCTTTTAAATTAGTTGGTCGATAGATAGATAGATAGATAGATAGATAGATAGATGGATGGATGGATAGATAAATTGATAGATAGATGATTATGGAATTGGCAGTACTTTGATTATGTTCATTCAGCTTTTTTTACATTACAGCGATTTAATAAATCAGAGTTATGGCATAAAACAATGCTATGTTGAAATTGCTCACTTTCATATAAATGATGTTTATAAATTATGCATATATATCATGTTGTGTCAGTTTTATGATTAATCATCGATATATATCCGTACACGTAGCATATATACCGTACTTTTGTTTGAATAGATGGATAGATAGATAGATAGATAGATAGGTATAATCCTATGAACATAAATGTCTATATTCTCGTCTACATATGCAAGTAATTAGTGTGCCAGTTGATATTTCGATGCATGCCTGAACCAGATGTTTTGGGATCAGTTGCAGACGTGTTATCGACATGTATTAATATAACAAAAGATTTATTTGTACATATTTGCATGTGGTGTCACGGTCCCATCCATAACATCGCACTGACACCCAAACTAGAAATGCTATCTTGATAAAATTGTAAAGTTAACTAAGCATGCCCGACTTTGGCCCCACCTTGTTGACGTAGTATCGCAGCTCACCGTAATAAGTAAGCAAGCTATAACCTCCAATGGTGATCAGATTGTATTCATAACCAAATTAACCGAATGCTACATTATAAAGTAACTGTTGAAGTCAACTGATTTGCATAAATTTGATTTCTTGCACCTATAATAAATTGTATTGGGAATGATTTTCAATTATCTCTATACATCCAAATATTTTGCGTACGTAGAGCCGGTTTAAACCGTTTTGAGTCTCTGCACTTGAAATAGTAGGGAATAGGTTTCCTAAGCAGGATCGACTGAAGCTGTTGACAGCGTAAGGGCACTTCTTATAGTTCGATGTGAACGAAAAGTTGTGATTCGGTCCGAAGGTCTCCAGTATCAAATTTCAGTTCAATCCGACAATCTATAAGGCCTTTTTTGGAAGAAATTACGAGTGGGGCAGACACCCCCCCTTTTGCCAAAATGGACTCTGCAAGTAGATCTTCGTTCCGATAATGAATAGTTTCAGGGGTTCGTCGAAGATATATAATGAAATAGTCTCAGAATCTGTTACTACCTTAGTGAATTCGATCGACTGCAAAAATAGTGTTTATTAGTAATCTGAATTGGCTGCCAAATATACTTCGTCATCTGAGTAGTTAGTTTTAACTGGGTGTTCTTCAATTGTAGCTTTGAATTAGAATAAGCTAAATAAAGCAAATATTCATCTTTCCTGGGTTTGTTTAAAATCGACCCAACTCATTAGATCTTAGACCAGGATTGTATTTTCAGTTGCTGAACATTTGTTTACTAAAAAAATATAATTTATTCTTCCAATATTTCATTGTTTATTCCAATCATCTTTAACCATTGAAAAGACTTGATTTATTCAAAGGAAGTTTATCATAGAGTGTAATTAAAAGAACTAATAATACAATAAATACAACGTCTTGCAAAAATATGGAATCACCACGCTTAGATGATGTTAAACTTATCATGCAGCAAATGAACAAATCACAGATATGACATAAAACAATTTTTTTAATGGCCTAACATTGCCTGGCGAAAAAACATACCTAAAACGAATTAATGTAAATATTTCATCTTATAGGATACTTTTCAAGAGTATAGAAAGGAAAAAATAGAATCGGTTTATATTGAGTTAAAAATTATCAAATCATTGATAAGATAAATTACAAATAGTACTTCATTGCTCTTCCTCGGGCTTTTATATCGATTCCATTCAATTTTTTTCACTCTATGACTGCTTCTGTTTAGCCCATTGTAATCTTGTTTTTTCCGTGTAGGAGTTAGTATTAGTTTTTCTTTGGCTTTCCTAAATGTAAATCCTACTTCACCAAACGATGTTTTGTTCAGTTCTATCATGAACTTCGACTTCTGTTCCTATTCATATGTTTTCCAATTGGATTATTGTACATTCTCTCTTTTCAGAGCATATCGCTTTGAATTTTCTATCCTGACACGTATTTGACGTATTTCGTCTATTTGTCCGTGTGCTTTCCTTTTATAATCTTTCTGATGTGTTTATACTCGCGTCAAATTTTAGACACAACTGACTGGGAACAACAAAACATATTTTGCCACACTCAATGTTGGATCTCCTTCTAGGAAGAGTTGTCTAATCCTTTTCATTGTTTCCAGGGGTGAAGCCATGTTTCTTTTCTCTTAGACAAGGTCAACAACTCAATCTTTTAACAGATTATTACATATTTAGACATGTGCTGGTATTGTTTTTATTAATAATAAAACTCAAAGAAAGACAAAAATGAATTGACATATCTCCATCCCCAGACCAGACAATTCTCACGGTTTTGACTTGTGTTACGCAGTTTTTATGTCGATCATAAGATCTTACCAATCGGTGTCCACTTAGTACGGTTTCCAACATTGTTGTTGGAACCTTTCAAGAACCAGCACTTCAAACAATTTTGACAGCTTTTGATTAGTTCTTTTGTTATCCTTTTCAAGTTCCAGACGTGGTTCAGATTCTTACACGCAAGAATGCCAAAGATGAGAGTCTTTATTGTCCGCAAAAATAAAACTGATCATCGTTAATCAATGACATTAGATGGCACTTTATCAAGCATTTTAGACACATACAAGATTAAAGGAGTGAGAGATACCGTCTTACAAATGGTAACCAGATGATGACCTTATGAAAAGAGCCCAAAATGCAAAAGTCAACTATAATAATGCTCATAAGAATTGATGTTTTGAGTAGAGAATTGACATTGATGGAAAAATCGTGTGGTTTACTTATTTTTCTTTTCTTTTAGTATCACAGAAAAATCTCAAGATTTTTGGTGAAATCTCCAGATTTTTTGTATAGTTATTAAGATTTTTTCTCTTCGGAGGATGGCAGGCAGTGTCTTTCCTATTTTTGATGTTGTTTTTCTTCTTTTTTTTATTTTCCTTACCATTGGCTATGCTACATAAATCGATTTTTCGTCACCAGTGACTATCTTGTCCCGAAATGACATTTTCCCTTTTTAGCATGGAGAGAAAAACATGTGTTTGAACACCGACAGACGTGTGTTGCGTACATTCACGGTGATTCCATTTTTGATGCATTATTGATATTTGACAGGTATTAGAAACCGTAAATTAACTGTCAACATAGGTTTCTTCGGCTTCTAAGTTAGTCTAGCCAACACACAGGCTCTGCTCGTTAAATGCTAACAGACCACACCAATGGAGCTCGCAGCTGAAAATTTCAACATTTACCCCTTATTATATAACATTTTTTTTTATCCCTGCCCCCATAAATAGGTTTTTAAGGGGGTCTATTTGCATTGTAAATTCATGCTGAATTAATCATTCATTTTTGTCCAGTAGCATTCATGTTATTCTCTTCTTGAAAATTCAGATTTTTTAGGGATCACTGCCTAACAAATTACGGAAGAAAAAACTTATTTACTGATCACCCCTATTTCCTATATTTTGATTGATCGCAACCAACACGACATGCTACCAAAAGACATAGGTCCCATGACGGCTTCTATTTCTTTCATCTCAATCTTAATTGCTCATAATTCCAACGACTCAACGCGTCATTCTTCGACCTTTAGTAAATAGGGTGGTTCAGAAATTAAAAAAAAAAGCACTCAGCATCCGTTTTGCCCCAGGAAAACGTAACTTATCGTTCGGTTCCACCGCTTAAACAACAAGAACCATCGATGTAGGAGACTGAATCTAACCATAGAGAATTATTCCTTATTTCTTTTCTTTATGTATCCTTGTAAGATAAAAAGTATCATAACCTGGAATCATCAAGCAATGTATCATCTATCACAGGAATATCATCTTCATTTTAGGTCCGTGTTGTTTTACTTTCTGTCGTAGGAGTAAGTCTGGGTAGTTACCATAACAAGAACCATAAGTCCAACAATACGTCCTCCATCCATGGTAGTAGTAGCAGAAGGAATAGTCAGAAGAACAAGTAGACTTTCTTTCATTCAATGGATTTTTTTTATTTGTAGAATATAGCGATGCGAAATATTCTGCAAGTATCATTTTCAATAGAAATCACATATGGCAATTTTGGGCGTTTTTTCAAGCCCTTTTTAGGGTTTTTCGAATACGAAAATGCGATATCATACGTCTCAATGACATCATACCTCTTCCTTCCTATTTGTGTTGTTTGATTTAACAGTGACCGACCGACTAATCGGCCCAAAATCGTCTTGCATAAATGTGTGGAGAACACAACTAAAAAAAACTACTGAAATTAAAATGAAATAAACAGTAGTCAAAATTTGATTTTTGAAAATCCATCTCCGTAAAATTAAGGTGTAGGGAAAGAGTGTATAGAAACAGTAGTTGTAATAGGACCAGAATGAGCAAGCTTCTCTCTTATCGTCTTAGTCTCTAAATTCTAAAAAAATACTTGGCATATAAAACTAATGACGCAACTACTCCAAACATTTCAAGCAAGTCTTTCCATCCCTGAAAACAATCGTACCTGCATGTTTTCTATCATTGCTAGCCCTACCCTCACCCTGGATAGGGAAGAGGACAGGAGCCTCCCTTCACTGATTTTCGTTTATTTTACAGATGTCAGGAACCATTGCACTATAGTACAGGGTGAACGCACTGTGAGGCGACACCAAGCCGGGGGCTATGCTCTTATCGAGGGATGGAATTAGGGACTATATTGGTAGAAGGGTGTGTCTGACAGGAGAGACGGATTGGGTGTATCTGGTGCTGTCATTTCCGATAATGAAATTAGATTCGTGAAGAGAGAGACAAGCAAACTTTAAATACCTTTTCAGGAAAGAAAAACCGTGTAAATTCTGCCATCGCACAGCAAAAAATTTCAAACAAACTCACGAGTACAAATTTGTTGGCAATTATGGAGCCAACAACAACAACACACACGATATATATATATATATATATATATATATATATATATATATATATGTGTGTGTGTGTGTGTGTGTGTGTGTGTGTGTGTGTGTGTGTATATATGTATATATATATATATATATATATATATATATACATATATATATATATATATATATGTGTGTGTGTGTGTGTGTGTGTCTGCCTGTCTGTCTGTGTGTGTGTGTAGTCTAGAAAACTTTACAGCATTGTATACTGGAAATTTTTTAGAAAATTAATTTTTGTGTCACTCATTTCCCATTATCTGTAAATGTAGTTCATGTAATTTTCTTCAGTATTTTCCATCCTGTGTTACATATATTTTTCTATTATGGTACGATTTGCAATGTTTTTTATTGTTGTTGTTGGGATCATCAGTTGTTTGCCATGTAACCGTTTCAGGAATTCTAGAAGCAAAACAGTTATATCAACATGGCAACCCCAGCTGCGTTGATCAACCATTACTTCCCTTTTATCTATGATTTGATACATAGCTTATGTCATACACATAGTTTGTTACTGTCATCCTATCTAGAGTATTATCCTTATGCATCGTATATGGATGTTGTTTTATGCGACACATTTTTTATTTTTTTCAAAAACAAATCTTACTTACATAGGTTACCAAAAAAAATGTACTTATCGATGAGAGATCAGTGAGTATAAAAACAGACGAGACTAGCTATTTGTGTCTCTTCTATTGAGTGTTCACCCATATAGATATTGAATCCGTTGTGTTAGTTTTAATTTAAACTGCATGAAAACGAACTTATATCATCTAAAAGAAATACTAATTACAAAGAAAAACTTCGAATTGATTCTCTACCAACATTCTAACAGAAGAATTTGACATTTGTCTCACTAAGCTTCAAGTAATTTATACATCATATATCAATCATATATATATATATATATATATATATATATATATATATATATATATATATATATCACCAGCTATATGTCTACTGATGGACAAAGGTCTTTCCCATCTTCTTTCATGACGACTTGTGATTGTGTTAGCCTCTGTCATGTCTTACCTGTGAACATTTCCATCTGATCTTGTCTGGTCTTTTCATACTGCATTTTTCTGTCCTATGGGGATCAATCAGTTTGTATTTTGTCCCATCTGTTATTATCTCTTGCTAAGTGTCCTAGTCATATCCATCTTTCTTGCTTTATTCTTTAATATTCTTAATATTCCCTGCAGTCCACTCTCGGATCTATATTTTGTAACTCAGAGTTATTCTGAGCAGAGCTTTTTCCATAGCTCTCCGAGCGATTATAAATGATGGTCCAGAGTGCCGTTATAGTAACAACCATGGAAAACGATATCAGCGGACAGAAGTCAAATTTTGGTCCGATCTGCTTATGTGCACTTCACGGAACCGGCTTGGAAAAAGCTCACTATTTCCTTTCGCTTTGTTCAATCACCGGCTATCTTAACAAAACCCTCTTGTCACTCGCCTGCTACGATGTTTAACAGTAAAGATAAATGAATGAATTAATTAATACTGTACATTTTTGGCGGATAGGGTGACCTTCAGATAAGACGAGTCCGAAGTCCCTGTTTGCATTCCGTGGTTTTGGCTCAGTTTTTGATCACTATTTTTATATCTGACCAAAGGACGACCCTAATTTTGGGGATATTTTGGGATGTTTCAAGCATGTATGAAGACTCTGATAAAGACTGATATTAATATCAGGTAGGTATTGCAGATTTTGTTGTAACACTGATGGCTTGGGCTGGAGATTGAAAAGAAGGTCAAGGTTGCATTTTGGCTTGAAAAACATTCAAAAACCTGTTTTTTTCCCCAATTCAAACGTTTATTTCAGGCACTGCAGAGAAATGCTCATCTATTAAACCCAGATTGAGGCTAGTGTGGTTAGTCAGTCAAATGAAGACGCCACGAGACCAATGTCTTTTGGCAGCACGTCGCGTTGAGGGTAATCAATTAAAAAAGTGAGGAAAAGGTATGATCGATGAATATCTTTCATCTTTTATAAGGCCATGATTACTGGAAAAGTCTGAAATTTCAAAAACAAGCACAACGGACACAAACTAAGTGATCAATTTAACGTTAAATCACATTGGAAATTGAAACCCACTAGAA
>OY735212.1:55230537-55243037 GCA_963457665.1 Thysanoteuthis rhombus | reverse complement strand
ATTGATTACACACACACACACACACACACACACACACACACACATATACATATACAAATACATATATGTAATTCAATTTTCTTTAATTCCAACAGAGTAGAGATATTATATCGACTGAATGCATAAATTTTTCTATGACAATAGCATACTCTCGTTTCACAATGATCGGTCCATCTGTCTATGATGAGCTAAATAAAGCGAAATAGCATGGAAAAATCTGTTTCTGATATATATATATATATATATATATATATATATATATATATATATATATATATATATATCGGGGTATGGGTGTGTGTGTTGATGAGAGTGACAGTCGTAAGGTGAAGAGAAAACTTGAGAGAAAGTAGGTGTTACATTTCATAAAAATTATCATCACGTGGGAATGTTTTGAAGCATTTCGGTGGACGCCAACCATCTTTTTTCAGAGAAAAAATTTCAGCAGTTCAGAGAAAATTTTCCTGTTTACATGTTTGACGTTGCAGAAAGAAATGGGGACATCTCTGTTGTGTTCAGTTGTTCAGTAAGAGCTGTATCCATATAGGTGAGAGTCATGTTTGGTTTGGACTTAGAAGGGTCTATGAGAGGAAGGGCTAGAGGGTGTTTGTTTCCAATCTTTGTAGGTGTTGGGCTTGTCTTAGATAAGAAGGGGTGTTGAGAGGAGGGATCGGAACTTAAATGGTCAGTTCTCAGGAGAAGTGGGAGGGGGTCTTGGATTCGAAAGATATTGTCTCTTTTTCTCCTTACTCCCTTCTGCTTTAGCTTCTTTAACCTTCATGCTTTTCGATTTTGTAGTTAACCTTCCTTCTATGCCATCTTCCATCTTTTGTTTGTTTTTCCCCTATTCGAGAAATCATGCTTTCCATGAACGAACGCAAAAGGAAAGAAAAGTAATGGAAAAGAAATAGAAATTGAAATAAACTCCGACGAAGTTTCCTGATAGAGAATAGCGAAATATTTTTTCAAAAAAAGTAATCGAGCCATATTTATTCATTAACTATTCAATTACCAAAAAGTTTTCTACTACAAATATCATCATCATCATCATCATCAGATTTTTATCGTACGTCATTGGACACAGACCTTCACCAGAATTCGCTACACCTCTCTATCGTGGGCGTTGTGGAGCCAGTATTTTCTGAACCTGTCCAGTTCGTCTCACCATTTTTTTTCATTTGATAAACTATTTATTTCCACACATCTATTTCCAATAAATCGTTTTGTTATCTTGCAACCTCATCCGATCGTATCATTGGAAATAAATGTATGAATACAAGGGTTTTTTTTCAAATTTATCGAGTCATATAACTGATACATAGTAAGAAATAACTTGCCATATATATATATATATATATATATATATATATATGTATGTATATATATATATATGTGTGTATATATATATATACATATGTGTGTGTGTGTGTGTGTATCTCTGTGTGTGTGTGTCTCTGTGTGTGTAGTATGTGTTTGTATTACAAAGTTGATCATAAAGTAATATCGCATTTCAACTGTGAAAATTTGCAACGGACTACTCAGTTTTATCTTCCGGCAGGACAGAATACAAAATTGCAGAAGATGTGCCTGGTCCCTGGAAATTCCAATTCCAGGGCGGCAGAGCTTCTCCTTCCACTAAAGGTGGGAATAGGGGTCATCCTGACGTCTTTGCAGGACAGGCCGTGGATGATTGGCCAATTTCTGCCCTGACCCGCGCATAAGCGTGTGAAAACCCCAATTAAACTGGCCTTGTCTTGTATTCGTCCTCGTAAGGAGGAAAATAAATACCAGCTCATTCTCGCCTTTGGGCAGGATAGGGTACATAATTGATGTTGATATGCCTGAACCCTCGTAATTCGTATCTCGCTAAGGGGATAGGTTCAGGATCTGTATTGCTCTAACAAGGTAGGGAAAGTAGGTGCACTCGGATGTCTAATGCAAAAGCCATTGGGGATGAGCAATTTCTGTCGTGGAAATATGTTCTATATTTGCCTGCGTGAAGAGGCAGATAAATATAAGGCCCTCATCTTGTCTTTGGACGATTACACAATTGATGGAGATATGTTGTTCCAGATTAAGAAGTTGTAGGCTCCTGGGCTGCAGGTATCACAAGCCCCACAGCATTTTTTTGAGAAAGTAAGTGAAAAAGAAAATTGGATTAAAGTTCAGATATTTCCTTTGCATAATTTCTCAGTAATAAATCCCTCGAAATCATTAGTAAATTGAAGGTTCTTCTCGGGAACAACGTTCTATTAAATCGCCGTGAAAATAAGTCTGTTTTGGTCTATCTTAAACGTTACTAATATATATGCATACAGTACAGTGTTTATAGTTGCTGTAGTATGTTTAGTTCAAATATTTATGCAATATAATAATTTGACCCTTTTTAAATGGGTAATTTAGACTACTTGCACTTTCATCCAGCATTCAGAAATTAAATAACTTTTCACTTAATCTCTGGTGGCTCTCCAACTGGTGGATGCCCCTAGGCTGCAGTCACTGAAGCCCATATCTTGATCCTGCAGAGGAGATATGTCTTATCCCTGGAGATCCAAACTGTAGGGCGGCGCCTACCCACAGCAGTAAAAACAGAGAAGTTGTGAATTGCCTTGACGCCTTTGGAGTGAGAGCTTTGGGACATGGGTATTTTGCTTCTACCCACATGTACGCATGTGAGACTCCACACAAACTAAACTTGGATTTGCCTCGTGGGGAGGCAAATAAATAATATCTCTAGCTCTTCAAGAATGGAATATGCCTTGATCTTGTTATCTGATAGAACGGGACACACCATATTAGTGAAATACTGGGAACTGTACAAATAACTTTGATTTGATCACACGAACCAATTGAATATCCTTAAACGAGAAGCTCACCTAAATATTTAAGAAACTATCAACCAAAATCTGCCAGTTTTTCTGCTTTTTCAGTTTTCAAGTTGGTCTGGCTGGCTGAGTGGCTAGCTATGTATGTGTGTTAAACGCGTACAGACCACATCAATGTAGCCAGAGGTCTCAAAATCTAGACATTTACTCATATGACAAGGAAAAAATATTTTGCTTGGTTTTTGAAAGTTCCTTCATAAAATAAATATAAATGTAAATTCATGCTAGATTGGTCCTTACTTTGTTTTGTTTTGTTTTGTTTTTTTGGTTTTTTGATTTGATTTGGACTTTTTAGTGTCTCAACAAAAGTCAAGAGAAGTAACTTGTTCATTGATCACCCCTTTTTTTGAATGTTTTAATTGATCATCCCAACACGACATTAGCCATGTTGCGGTTTTATTGAGTGACTAATCAACTGTAGGTTGTTTTTTGTTTTTGTTATTTTGTTTTGTTCAAATTAAAATTTCTGTATAGCTTTGGAAATCAGACAGATCATCAAATCCTGTCCAGAAAAGTGGATTCAGTGCTTGCAATAAAGGGGGAACATTTCTTTTTCAGATTGTAAATATTCTTGCTCGAACAGTACAGTAGATTACGTGAGTATTGTTCTTGTTGTTCTTTGTGTTACGGTAGAACAAGGTAAATTCCAACATCCAGTTTGGTGTGAAGTTTGGCAAAGAATATCTGGAAATCATTTGGATCTCACTAGAAAATTGAATAATAAGTGGAACCTGAGGATGACAGTTGTACCTATCATTTTTGTGACATTTTGAATACTCTCAAGGAGTATTTTGAAGTGGTTCGAAGAGTTGAAAATCTGGTAAAGGAATGGAATTATCCCGAGGACAACATCACAAAAATAATCAATAATGCTAAGGAGATTATGGAGTATTGTGGAAACTTCTTGTCATTCAAATTGTATTGATAGTCATCAGGTAGTACCAGTATGAAACTCAAAGGTATGTATGTATAAACCTGGGGAAGGTTGAGACGGTATGAACGATAGCACTACGAGGACTATGAGAGGTGCTGGATAACTAAGTGTCACATGAGTGATGACCAGCAGGCAACTAGTGTGAAACTTCACTTTCCCTCTCTCTTCCTTCTTTCTCAGTAAACTATCTAACTTCTCTTATCCCTACTTCCTTTCTAAATAAAATAAGTCATGTTCAGAAATAAGATTAAGAATGTTTCAATTCATCTAACTCATACTAATAAGATAGGTAATATTTTAAATGGAATAAGTTGTATTTATATTCATACATTCTATAGTAATGAAATAGACAGTCTAAATAAGATAAGTAGTGTTTTTATTTATTAACTCTGATTTGCTAAATCGAATCTCAGCCCAGATTTTTCAACAAAGTTTTTCGGTAGAGCATGCTCAACCTTCAAGAACAAGAAAATCCCATTAGTTCTAAGATGAAGAGTATACAACCAATGCATCTTCCCAATAATCACCCAGAGAGCTGGAACATAGATTCTAACAAAAAGACTGGCCTGCAAACTGAGAACCATGCAATGTGTACGTGAGAGAATCACGTTCCACAACGCATGGAGAGATCACAAAAGAGCGAAGAGTATTAAGGAGGGAACAGAGGTCTGAGACATCACAGAAACCATTAGGGAACTTAAATGGCAATGGATTGGCCATGTTGCAAGAATGGCAGACTACCGACCATAATCACAACTCACAACATGGAAGCCCAGAGTTCAAACATGGAACCGAGACCGGAAGAATATAAGATGGAGAGACGAAGTGAACAGCTTTAGAAAATATTTGCCTCACGACGCCCGAGATAGAGAGCTGTTACGAATCCTGACGATAAAAGACTGATAATGATGATGATGATGATGATGAATTCAGTAAAATTAAATGAACAAAGAGAATCCGTTTCACAAAACAGTTTTATTCGAATGTAATCTTCCCTAATTTTCTCTCCTGATTGATTAGTTTTGCAGCAAATTGACCAATGGAAGCGTCATGGGTAAAAGTATTGATGGAAATGGCAAAATGACCTCCCAAGCCCACCACAGTGAAACGACAGATAAAGATACAACGAATGCAGGAAAGGTAAGGAATCCAGAAAAAGATAAGAAAAAAAAGAAATCTCAACAATCATTGACAAGGTTATGCAAAGGGCATCTTAAAAGAGAAACCGAATCCATAGTAGATGCATCCCAGAATAAATGTATCAAGACAAACTACATCACAGTAAAGAAACAAAAGCCAGGAACAATCATTAAACGCTGTTTCTGTGGAGAGAGAGATGAAAAACTGCATCACGAAGTGGATGCAGTCTGCTAAGTTAAAAGCAATATGAAAATATGTACAAGTTAAGTTCCATGTTTCAACAGTTATGATCTGGGAACTGTGAAAACGATTTGGCTCAGACCAAGTATACAAATGGTATCAGCATATGCAGTCGCACGAAAAAAATTATACAAGGATTTTAAGATCCAGACCGATCATCCAGACGCGAAGACCAGATTTGTTAATCGTACACAAGCAAGAAGGGAACTTGTCACATTGAAAATGTCACCTTAGCAGGGAATCACAAGGTGAAACAGGCCCAAACCCGGAAGCTACTAAAATAAGTAATTGTTTGGAATAGGTAAGATTAAACATCATACCTATTTGTAAAGTACCAACATCGTGAATTTAGCCATTTTGAATGGCTAAAAGATCTTTTAAAAATTTTTATGGAAAAAATAAAAGCAGACAACTATAAACATTTGGAACTGTATTTTATTCTAATTCAACTAGAAAAGGTATGATTTGAGGTTAGTGTTACGGTTGCAGTCAGCATATGATGAATTTTAAAATCTACCTACTAATCCAAACCCTGAACATACCAACTAACCCTAACTGTATGCTGTATTGGCTCTAGAGTAAATGGTATTTTTAGATTGAAAATCACATTCTTTGGTCATCAGCAAAAATTTAGCCATTTTCAGTCCTTCAAAATAGTTATTGCATCTATCTTGATTACATAGCCTGCAAGATATTGTCATAAAGTTTAATCTCACCTATCTCAAACCATTATCCCCCACCAAAAAGGGGTTAAGGATGTCCTATGATATTTGGTACATTGGTGTGATTAGATGAATCAACAATTTCGAAGGAGAGTTGAGACTATCCAGACCACAATATTGCTGAGGTCCATAAGGATACTGAGAAAGGTGCTGGAGATTTTAGGAGACTTGCTGTATTCCAATCTTTAGCGAAAATCACTAGGACATCTACGGTCAACATTCAAATGCATCAAAGTAGAGAAAAAGAATAAGAATAGACCAAATACTTATCTCTTATTAAAAATACATGATTCAGTGCGTGGATTTATGGTTGATTTGGCGTGCACAGCAGAGAAGATAATCCAATTATATTTAACTTTGTTGACATCAGGAGCAACGATGGAGAACGAACTCTCCGACATAACGACACAGCGTTCACGATTCTGCGAGACGCTCGTCAGCTCTGGAGCTGCAAACTTATTGTTTGCATTGAAACAAGCAACAAACGAAGAGAAAAACATTAAAACCAACGAAGGGATTTATTCATGAATGTTCTCTTATTATCTTGACGTTAATGGAACTTGAAGCAGTTGAGATAGCATTATAAAATGGAAAAAGCAAGCAGAACCGAGCGAGGAAATACGAATGGTTAAAATAACGCAATCTCTGTCAGGTATCCAAGACTTTAGTTTAGCTTGCAAAGATTTTTTTTTCTCTTTTACATTCGTTTGTTTGTTGAGCTGAGACGTGAGATTAATATAAACTCAGTTACCCGATGTGTTTTAATGGCAAAGCATCAAAGTTGAAAAGTAAACCAATAATGATTTTTGCCAAAACATGAATTACTCTATTCTACATGTTTCAATGTTCGCATTAAGTGCTTGGAGACTGCCCCCCCCCCCCGAGTATCGAGTGACAGCAAGTCTCCTAAAATTTCCAGCGCATTTCTTATATCCCAACCTGATATATGATGGGAATCAATGGGAAGAGAGAGACAGCAAGTTTCCTCAAATCTCAAACAATGCTCTGCTTTGGACCATCTCAAATCTTCATCGGATTCCTAATTCATTTAAACTTGCCAGCTGTGTTTTTGGCACTGTTCCAAGTGTGCTAACTATAATAAGCACAACCATAACCTTCACTTTTCGTAGTTACTGGAAGAGATGATTTTTATTTTTCCAAATTTTCGCTTCCTTCCAGTCGCACCCTGTTGCTCGACGGCACAGGCACATTCACAATCTGGCAGGTTTTCCTTTTCTTGTCTACCACAATCAAATCAGTCTTTTGTTTCACCCAAGTTGGTTGTCGGCCTGGATCTGAAAATCCCATAGTATCAATCTTGTCTCCTGCGATAGCTTCTTATTAAGTGTTCTCACCAGGGTTGCTAATTTAGAGTTGTTGTTCTTTTAAAATTTGTTTTGTATCTTTTTTTCGTTGTAATTAGATTCTTCTCTTGATATCTAAGTTTTAAAGTCTACTGTTGCCGATTGAGATTTTTTTTTTCAAAAGGTCCATATTCGAAAAACAGAAAATTCACATCTAAATTGGCAACAGTGGTTCTCACTAACGGTAATTAATTTCTTATAATGGAGATTTAGTAACAGCAAATCTCCTTAATACTCCAGCTATCTCCTATTCTGATATATTACAGATACTGTCAGTGCTTTTTTGTTCAGTTTTGAATTTCAGAGTGATGGTGTTTAAGGACACAAGAAAAGCGAAGTATTACATTCAATTTCTATGATATATATATATATATATATATATATATATATATATATATATATATATATATATATTGTGTCATCCACGGACAGCTGTTTCGTTGTATTACAGCTCTTCTGTGTGGCTATAGACAATCCATTATCCCATTTGGTACCATGAGGTAGGCTTGAAACCTTCGTTTCAGACCCAATATCCTACCGCAGACATGCAGAACTGGACAGTCAGTAAAGCTGATTTTAAGCGATATATTTACTTATCTTCTCAAATTCCCCATCCACCAGAGTGCTCTATCAATATTGAAGAGCATTGCATAGGCTTACAATGAGCGAGTTACCTCTCTTAAAGAGTGCTCAACCCTGAATAGAGGAGAGTTAGGCCACAGAAATTCACATATGAAATACATATAGACAAGGTGAGTTTAAAAAAAATATTTCATTTTCTTTGTTTTTCCCAAACAGTGTGGAGAGTTTGATCATCATCATCAGAATTGGGAAATAGTAAACTGTTTGTAATAGTGAATCCAGTGAAGTGTGGATAATAGTAAAGTGTGTGCACGTGTGTGTATTTCTCTATGTGTTTGTGAAACCTCTATAGCTAGAAAAACTGTGCCAGAAATGACTTTAATAGATTAGATACGCAGTCACTAGAAACATCAACAGCATTTTTTTTTTCATTCAATTTTATTAGAAACCTCTGTAAACGTTTTCTCAAGCCTTTTCAATGTTTATGCTGTATGCAGAGTTATGCATGGATAAGTTTCAAAACTGAACGCAAGTGCCACAGTAAATATCATAAGATTGTCTTTTCTATTATCCACAAAAGGAATTGATCACGTGAAGTCATTATTTGCATTTCAAGTTTATGTACTCAATAGTTTTGTATATGCAACTAATTGTATTTTGTGTTGAATTTTAAAAAAAAGAAAAGATTTTGATATATTTAGACAATGCAAACTGGAACAATAAAGGTAATTATAAGCAGGAAAGTATTTACCTTTCTGAAAAAAATTGATAGGTCTGGTGAGTCATTCAACAGAAACCGTTATGAGACAAACATCTTTTGGTAGCATACCGTATAGGGGTGATCAACTAAAACAATCGAAAGAATGATGAGCCAACAATAATGAATCACTTTTCTCACCTTCTGTTGGGCAGTGATCACTAAGAAAGTATGAATTTTTTTTTTAAAGTATGAATGTGGCACAAAGTGGGATCAATTTATCATGAATTTAGACTGCAAATCGCCCTCCTACAACCTGATTTCGGAGAAATTTCAAAAAACCAGAGCACCAATTTTTGTAGACATCCTGATGAGTAAATGTAAATGTTGAAAAATTCAGCCCCCTATCTCCTTTGGAATGCATGACAGTTGTGTTTGACGCTTTCCAATAAAAGTTAACATCGAACCGTTTTTATTAGGAGTTGTCTACAATTTCGAAACTCAATTGATGCTTTATATAGATTTCAATATATTTTGCAAAATCACCGACAATAAACCTTTTAGCGATTATTGCCGTTTCTTTTGAAAATATTTACTTGATGTCATTTATGTAACCTTTGATTCTTTCACAAACCATTTGTTATATGTGTAGCTATAACTGTGATGGACTATCGTCAGCATGAACTAGACACCACTTGTTCCTCGTGAATGTATGTGTATCTGTCTTACAAAACTAATCAAAAACGAACTCAAAATTCAGAGTGCAATGGAAAGAGCAATGATATACAGCGATAGAAAAAAAACATGGATCCGAGAGAGAACCAGGATGAACGATACTGTACAATCATGCAACAAAAACGGAGATGGACAGGGCACATAGCAAAAACAAAGATTAACAGATGGAGCAGAAGGATATCTATTTGATGCCTTCGAACAGTAAACGAAGTAGGAAAAGCCCTGGCACGATACGAGAGGTAGAGAGGTTTGCAAGTAGGACATGGCAGAAATCATCGCAATGACACTAGCCATGAATGAAGACTAGAAAGGCCTTTTTCCAGCAGTGGACATGATTGTTAATGACTAAATGATAATACTTTTACATACGATTTCTGGTTACTTGCACATATAACAAGAATGTCATTTGGAATGAATATTTGAATGTTGGTTTGTGAGTGCGTTTGTTTGTCCTTATGCAAGTATGTATACGTTCATGCATGAGTATATCAGGTTGTTTGTGTGTGTTCACATTTGCCTGTGTGTTGATGCATGTGTGCGTGTTCTCGTTGATATGTTCGTATATGCGTGCTTTGAGGTGCAACCATGTGTGAATGTGCACGTGTATGTGCACGTGTGAGTTTCTATTCATCTCTAAACGTGGTAGTGAACAGTTTGAAACCGGAACCAGCTCAGGTGAGAGGAGAGTCCTCAATTGTTCCCAACAACAACAAAAACGACAACAAAAACAGGAAGTAAGCAAATGTTAGAATTTCACTAAATTCCAGCTGTGAATATACACAGTTGATATAACACTAACAAGTCTGGGTAGTCACTCAACAAAAACTGTAATGTTACCAACGTCTTTTGGCAGCAATCTGCATTAGGATAATCAATCGAAAAAAGGAAAAAAAAATGGGTGATTAATGAATGTTATTTCTCTCGCCTTTTGTTGGGCGATGATCCCTAAAACGGCCCTGATTTACAAAAAACAAAAAACAAAAACAAGTATGGTTACAGTCGGACATAAAGTATAAACTTACATTGTAATTTTAACCCATCCCAGCCCGATAAAAACCTAAATATGGGGGATTTTCAAAGAATAAAAAGGTTTTTTTTCTGGACATAATACGGAGTAAATGTTTAAAGTTTCAGCCCTCTGGCTCTACCCTAGTGGCATGTAAGCGCAACACGTTGGTAGATAGGTAGACAAGGCATGTAAGCGTGAAACATAGCTGGCTAGACTCACTCAAAAATTCAAGAAAGTTTTGTTCACTGTTTTCATTGATGGTTACTAACAGTGAAAGTCGATGTTTTAACGAATGATTTGAGAAATTTTAGCCAGAAATTGTTTGAGTATTGCGTGACTCTTAGTCTGCGATCTTTGCATTGAATTTCAGTCAGGAAGTGGATAGGAATCAATGCAACTGTTTCTAACAGGGTTATAATATGTGTAATGCAAATGCATTGTAACGGGTTTTGATACAGAAATGTTTAACAATAATTTTTTACATAGAAATGTTCGATTGAAATTATTCATATAAAAAAGCATTGAAAATCAGGAAAAATGGATTCCAGAGGCAAGAGATTAAACAAAATGTTCCTGATAGAATAGGGCTATCATGTGTTCAGGGACATCGGGGGTTAGATATTCCTGATTTCATTTTCTAATTTATCCAATAGGAATCTACGAGAGCCGAAAATCTTGACAATTTTTTGAAAAATGATTAGTGATTTTGAAAAAAGTAAATGTTTTGTTCTCCTTGAGAATTTGTTCAGGAGTCTTAATTATCATTGTGTTTTGTTTTGTTTTTTTCATAAGCTGACTTAAAACCATTTTATGGAACAGTAAAGCAAAAAAGATAACTGGAAATGAAAGCTTTCGCCGATTTTAGCCTCTTCTTAGCCCTCATGATAAAAAGATATGACGTATAATAGCCTTTCTGAAACGCTGTCCCCAACCCCAGAAAACTTCCTTGTGTGTATTTTACGTGTATTGATGATGGTTTTACTATAGAAATATATTGGAAATCAGGAAGAATTTAACACCAACTCTTCTCACAGAAGAAGGCCATTTCACGCATAATGTAAATGCATTCCAAGTGATTTTACTTTACTGTATTACGATAGTGCTTGTTCTAAAGGTGCCTGTTTAGAAGGTAACGAACTTTATGGCGTGTACAGTAGCCTGTCATAATAGTAATGTAAAATAAATTTCTGCACGTCGTGTAAAACAACGACTTGGATGTATTTCAGTTACTTCTCTTCAGTGTTGTCAATTCAGATTTTTGGTATAAAAATTTATATCTAAAATTCTGCATAAAAGATCTATAATCTGTGTTTTTTTTATCATTTATTTGATTTCTCAGGACCCACAGATCCAATCAACTTCAAACTCAACACTGCAATATCTGGCGTACCGACTGATATATATGATGGATATCAACTTCGTAAAATGGCCAGTTCTTGAATTATATCGCTGCTCATCAACATAGATATCTTCAATTATCTCTCCATATAAAAGTAACAAATGCAAATTAATACATTTAATCGTATATTGATTTGGTTATATATTTTGTCCGATTCCTGTTACAACGTTAAGATCATAATGGATTGGTCCATGTATAATAGATTAACACAGCAGATGAAAACAATTATAGGGATAGGCTGTTTTGACATGACAATGAGGGATTACGTAACAAAATCTCAAAACGAATGAAACTTTAAAGGGAAGGGAAAAAAGAGTGTGTTAGAGACTGAAATAAATGTTTGATATTAAGTTGTAGCTTTGAGAAAAAAATTTGGATACTTGAATTATTGGAAATTACCTAATCAAATAGGCCGATCCACACATATATATAGATATAGCCCCGTTATTTTCTACAGGAATATGCTAGTAGTTATATTATTGATATGAGTTTTTATTCCTTGAAGTATCTACTTACTAGACTATATCTTAATCTCCTATCTTGCCATAAGTGATTTTCATCTCAGAATGAAAACAAGTTATGCCTCTTGTATTGTGATAAGCGAATAACAGTCAAGTTGAAGTCCTTGGCTGGCCTCCTTCGATTGAATTACTCAAGATTCGCTAGAAAGTAAGCTCAGGTGAACACATTCGTTGACATCAGCATCGTCGTCAGGAGGAGATTTGTACTCTTAGAAATGTGATCTTATTTCTATTAACAGCTGTTAACTGCCCAACTAATTAACTGCTGCAGA
>OY735212.1:55108037-55228037 GCA_963457665.1 Thysanoteuthis rhombus | reverse complement strand
TTTACGTTTTATTAATGCCGAACTTACGTTTTAGGAGAGTTGGGGGAGAAAGTAAAGAGGAGAGAGAGAGAGAGAAAGAAGGTGAGATTTATTTCAGGCAGCAACTGTCTTCAGGCGATATAATCTTCGAAACTACATCCAGTTGCTCTTGCTTTTTACGTTGATGTAATTCACATGCTTTATCTCATAAAGAAAAAGTCGACAGCCATGAGCTCGTTCGTCTCTTGGCATGAAAAAGAGCCATAACGTCATGTCACAGGCTCGAGTATCGAGAGGGGTAATGTGTTCGATTTTATTCATGTAGACCGGTATTTGCTGTTTGAAATTTTGTTTTTTGACGATCTTTAACACGAAGAATTCTCTCAAACTCAGACACACCTATATGTTTTTTGCTTATATAAATGTACAAACATGCACACAAATTATATATATATATTTATATAAAGATACATATGCTTTTTTGATATAATTATAGACATATTTATTTATATGTATATATGTGTACACTGACAATGTTATAGTGTAGGAATGTTTAATATTCTATAAGAACATATTCGAGCATTTGTTTATTCAGAAGAAAAATGAAAGCTAAAAACCGAACTCCGAATGAAGATAATTGAATTTTATGTCTTTCTTTAGTCAAAATAAAGTGTTGCAATACGAATTTTCAAATCATAGAAACTGAAAGATTTTAGGTGTATGAATATATAGATAAACAAATATATTTATATAAGTGTAAGTATAGTTACTTTCACATGTCTTTATAAATCAAGATGAAGAGTATCAAAGTTTGATTACTGTGATATACCTATTTATGTTTATATATATTCATATTTATATGTGTGTGTCTGTGTGTGTGTGTGTACTAACATGAACATATGTGAGTATCATATATATCAATCATCTTATATATATTTATCTAATAACACATGATTTAATTTTATACTGTGATAGACATGTGCATTCATTTATATATATACGTGTACATTTACAACTTCACGATTTTGGTAAGCCTGAACATATGCATATGGGGACGTTTGTATTAACATACACAGACATACACACACACACACACTAACATATATATATATATATATATATATATATATATATATATATATATATATATATATATATATATGTGATGAAAACATGCGTTCATAAATACGCATTTCACGGTTGATTGAGTGTTAGATCGATTATAAGATAATGTGGAGAAAGCAGGTCTAGAAATGTGTGAAGGTGTTTCCCTGCTTGTACGTGTGTTTGTGTGTGTGTTCGCGCCTGCCTGCCTGCGTGCAAATGGTACGAGCGTGCGTGCGCGCGAGCGTGTCACTGACATACCTTTTCTTTGGTTGTTGCGATATAGACGCTGGATATTTTTTTCGATCTCCGTTTGATTAGCTTCGGGTACTGTGGTCCATTGCAGTCGTAATTCCCGCGTGTACATTGCGATGTCGTAACGGTGGACGCGCTGGGCACGGCGGTAACAGACTGCGTTTCCTCGCTGTGTCGATCTTTGGTGTCCATTGACATAAAGCTATATAGTGTTGCACTGGTCATAATTAAGGGATCCTCACTCTGTTGGCTCGCGGTTTGTGTTGTTACACACATACATGAATCTTAGGGTAAATAGCTTTCCGAATCACTCATTCGTCCGAGAAGAGGCGATAAAGATTCCAAAAGTGAAAGGTGAAAAATTTTTTTTTTTTTTTTTTTTTAGGTTCAAAAAAAAGTACAAAAAAAAAGAAAAAAATATCAAAAAAAAATATATAGGTGGAAAAAGAAAAAAAAAAGGGGGCCTATTATAATTGATGTGTAAAGATTATAAATAAAACTAATCTAAAGCATAAAAAAATTAAAAAGAACTATCTAAAAAATTACTTAATCGAACAAGACTTTTACGTGACTGTAAGTTTCTGTATAGTAAGTATGTGAGAATTAACATTCTAAACGGAACTGTCTACTTTCGTAGTTTTTCACCGGTGACGAGGGAAAGTAAGCACGTGCACCCCTGATGCGACTCTGTGTGTGTGTGTATATATAAATATATATGTGTGTGTGTGTGTGTTAGTGTGTGTGTGTGTGCGTGCGTGCGTGTGTCTTTCTTTGTTTACTTATATATACTATATATGTATCGGTGAAAAAATTGGTTTGCGTCTACATGTAGGTATGAGTGTGTACATATATACATTTGTAAATATATATATACAAATATAGATATATAGCTATATACTAATATGTTTTTATATGAGTATAAACTAATATATCACCACGTATATACATATTTATATACATATGTATACATGTATATAGATTTCTCTCTATCTAGATGTACATAACGTCTGTGGATTCACTCATTTGCATCGTTTTGTCTTTGAATGCTATGTACGCAGGGATGTAATACTGTTAAGTTTAAGAGTTTGTTTGTTTTTTTTAATTATCCACAGAATGATAAAATTGGGTAAAAGATATTTTTAATTATGATAAGAAAATAATTATCTATGCTATGCGAACAATAGCAACTGCAATTAAAATTCTTGAATGTTGTATTATTTGTAGTAATAGTAGTGATGGTAGCCCGGGTGGTAATGGAGGAGTCTCAGTGCATATTAAAAAAAAATAGTTTCACCGCTGATGAAGAAAGACTGGAGGGTGGTGAGACAAAGGGTGTGGTGAAGATGACGTAGAAGAAAGAAAGAAGGAAAGAAAGAAAGAAAGAAAGAAAGAAAGAAAGAAAGAAAGAAAAGAAAATGGTATACTTATATAAGTGCTTTGTGCATTATTAGTGAATAAATACAAGTTTGTTTCGGAGGTCCTCTCGTGAAATGTACACACCGAAAAAAAAGGGTAATTTATTTATTTACATAACTTTTTTGCTGTTAATAAGATTAAGACGTACTTATAAAAATGGTAAAAGATTTATCCATGAATTGAAATTGATAGAAAGAATTATGTAAGGGGTTTTAGAAACCGGGTAAGAACCACAGAAAATGCTGAGAGATAATCCAATAATATGTATATCGATCGATATGTATATATATATATATATATATATATATAGAGAGAGAGAGAGAGAGAGAGACTGAGAGAGAGACTGAGAGTGAGAGATAGCAAGCTCTTAGCCGGGCGTAACAATTATAAAAACTGCCGTGTTGTTTCTGTTATTATTCCGTATTTAAAATGGGTTATTTGAAAAGTTTATTTTGTAAAACGGGAAGAATATTCACATGTCTCATTTTGAGGTATAATTCGATGTTTTATCAGAAAAGGGGATTTAATCTTTAGTTTATGCCTTTATTTTTATTCTTATCTATCAACTTTATTCATTTTTCATTTGAATAGCTACATTCATCTCTGTGAAGTATGGAAATTCTTTCCATGTATCAAAAATGCTGGTTCATAACACGTAATTTTTTGTTTTATTGTTATTCGTCAACTTTATTCATAAATTCACTTTACAATCTTAACTATTTTTGATATCCGAAAATATCCATTGTTTTGTAAAAAAAAAAATCCATTTTCAAACTTTATCGAAAAATAGAATTAACTTGCAAATCTCCTAGCAGATAGATAGATAGATAGATAGATAGATAGATAGATAGATAAATAGATAGGTGATACAGGCATATGCATAGGTATAGTTATGCTAGTATGAGTCTGGAGTTTTTATAAAAATATACTTTGATAAGTTGATGAATTATTTTAGGAAATGAATACGTTACTCCTATAGTTAAAATCAAGGTGCTGATAATGTTAATAAACTGTTTTGCTTATAGATATGGATGAAACTAAGCAGATATGCGTCAAAACATTTGTCTAAACGTGTGAAATTCTTGTTTCTCCACCGTCTATCGCGACTGACGTGTTCCAAAAGATTCAGAGGCATATCCTGGTATCTATGCATTGATGGAGAAGTGAATATGCTTATTTGCAGGCAGCAGATTTATTTGTGTAACGTCTGCCTTTGTCAGTGTTCCAATAAGGCACTTAATTAAGTAGGTGAGAGAGAATGATAAGTCATATCGAGAGAGAGAGAGAGAGAGAGAGTGAGAGAGAGAGAGAGAGAGGGGGGAGGGTTTACACGTTTTAAATAACGAAGTCTTGTTTAAACAACGTAGCTGTGAATGTAGATATGAACTTTGGAATGCATGAGAAGGTGTGCCTTGGGTGGGTGTGTTCACGTGCGCGCGTGGGGGCGTCACTCTGTTGTTTAGACGCGTGGCATTTTCAGGGGGTTACGAGCCTATTCGTTTGTTATCTCACTGAGAGCGCGTACACTGTACGATTCTTCCTTGAAAAGCCAAATTATTACCCTAATAACTGTTCGGGGCCCTAACATATATATTTTTATATGTATATATGCTTACATACACAAATTCTTATATATATATGTTTATGCATACAAATATGCGCATACGTGTGTGCGTACGTGTGTGTGCGTGCGTGCGGGCGTGCAGGCGTGTGTGTGGGCTCGCGTGCGCGCACACGCACGTCTGTGTGTGTGTGTGTGTATCCTCCAGTGATAGAAAACTACTTGGCGTCTCCCTTTGAATGGGTACAAATGGAACGAGGTTATCCGTAAAATTATTTAAAGTACAAACGTGGCCTTGGAGATATGCGGAAATTTTCTATCGCGATGTGATACGTGCGCGTAAGTGTGTGTGCACGCGCGAGCGAGTTCAGTGGAGAGAGAAAAAAAGATGGAGAGGCGAGAGAGAGAGAGAGTAAACGTTCGTCTGTAAGAGAGACTGGGGAGATACTGGAAGAATATGATACGTTTCAAACTCAGTACTAAGGACGATTTGAAAAGTTATAATACATTACAGAAGCTGATGGAACTGAACTGAAAATAGTTTCCTACGTTTCTCAACACGCCTCTTGTTAGTAAAAGATCGTAGGAATAGAATAAACTTTTTCAATGATTCTTCGAAAGTTTATCAACGCTCAAATCTATCGGATCTCTCTAGTCAACAAGATGTTTTAAAAGTAAATCTCTATGCAGGTATATTTATATACGTATACATACATTTATATTTCAGGGAGAGATGAACTTGAAAAAGTCCACGAAGTAATTTTAAACGTATTTTTAGTAAGGTATATGATGGCAGTTGTAGTCAATGCAGAAGAAATGGTGGGTAGGTACCTGGAAGTAGACACAAAAGTACTTATAACGAAATTAGAAACAGTAGTTCTCACAAGTGTAAAATATATTAGTAGTAGTAAAAAAAAGTTCTATAGAATGTAGACATAATATAATATTTAGGATTTTGTATCAAATTGTGCCCGGAAAATCTTAAAGAAATATTAACCACGCACAAACGCTGGAAGATGTATAGATGTTTACAGATATGAGTTTTTTTTCTTCGTGTATAACAAAGAATGTGCACATGTGTCAGATTCGTGTTTTTGTAAATTACCGAGGGTTTTTTGCAAGAAAAGTGTGAAGATGTATAGATAGGTACTTTTTTCAGAAAGGCATCGTATTATAAGAATGAGATGATTAAAAAGGTATTTAAAAAGGCCAGAAGAAAGAATTTAGAAATACTAATAGTCGAGAAGAAAACTCTAGAGAAAAAAAATGATAATTTTGTCAGAAAACAAAACAATTTTTTTAAGGGGTGAAATTTGACCACTGCCCGGCATTAAAACCATTTTCTTTCTTTTTTTCTTTTTTTTTTTTTCTTTTCTCAAGAACGCCGCGTATTTAAGCCAGAGATGTTTCTAAACATATATATATATATAAATATATATAAATATATATATGTATAAATATATATATGCATGCGTATAGGCAAATAGCGCAAAGGTAATATCAAGTCGTCGAGTGTGTGTTGAACGTAGATTCTCTGCGGGTTTCAGCTCAGACTGTGATCTGAAAAAGGACACGGAGAATTTGTAAGTGATACACTGCGAACAGAGAAAATATGTCCAGAAATAAACTCTTCCCAGCGTTTTCTTCGTCAGAGTCTTGCGAAGTTAAAAAAGAAGAGTTCTACTTGGGTTACCATCTCCATCAACCCTGCCTACCTTCACACATTCTAACTAATCTACCTGACGGACTGCCTACCAGTCTATCTCTTTACTAACCTATGATTGTTCATAAACGCACAAACACATCATTCATTTCTCTACCGACATACATATTTGATTACGTACACAAGCAGGCGCACCAACGCATACATCGTTCACTCTCTATATACACACTGGTGGACGGAAAATCATCAGATGACAAACAGGAATACGCAATACATATATGAATATGTACTCACACATGCATGCAAATATATAACCACACAGACACTCACACACATAAAAATATATATCTATATGTATACACATATTCACATATATGTGTAAAAACATATACACACGCATATATATATACGCACGCATACATATGCACACACAAATAGTAATACCAACTACAGTTCTAGGGCTGGATCACCTTTAGTGTCGGAATATTCCTGTAAGGTGGAGACTCTATAGCTAGGTCCATCATAACTAGACTCCTCTGAAATTTAATACTTAGGGGCCCAGCTCCTATTTGCAACACCTCAGCGGACCATAGATTGCAAACCCTTGCTTTGAAGGGTAAGGTCAGCAGTGGATAAATTGCATTTCACCTTAAAACTCCATTGACTGAATGGTCCTACTGATGTGAAAATCACTCCCTAAAATCTTCGTTTGTGCAGTTAAAGCGCCATATATATATATATATATATATATATATATATATATATATATATATATATATATATATATATATATACATATACAATGAATATATGTGGGCCATAGCATCCAGCAGGAAACCAGTTTTAAACTGTGATTACAGTCTCTAGTTTTCAGAGTAAATAGATTGTATATTATTTTTTTCAATAATTTGTTGTTTATAACAATGAATCTAATGACATAACATTGAATGTGAATTGTTCCAATTTTCATATCCTTTGCCTAATGGTATCAGCTGGTTTTGTTATCTAATATCCTGTCACACAGTGAGCAAAATAAGCGGCTTCCTTTGTAATATATATATATATATATATATATATATATATATATATATAACTTGCTCATATAATTTTTTTCTGCGCATGCCCACGCGTCTGCGCATTTACGTTCGGGAATCGCCTGAAAACACAATGGCGGACATTCATTTTTACTATCGCCTTAATCAAAGCCATCATCAGCACCAAAACTTACTCCATAGATAAGCAGCACTTTCTGCCGGAGCCACTGGAGCGAGTATTCTGAGTGGGCTCGAAGTGAGAGTAGGCCGCGTTTTCTGGCACCAGTAAAAATGGAGAACGGAAAAATAAAATAAAAAAGTAGGGTTTGCCGACTGACAGGCCACGATTTCTACCTCAGGTCGACGTTGATGCTAACTTCATTTTCAAACTCTTGCTTCGATTATTTTATCTCGAGAGTGATGGTATGTATGGACGAAAGGCAGAGGTGGGTGTTAGCTGCGATGGTGATAGTTCTGTTGGTTCATGATAAAATAAGTGCCAAGCGCGGCCCGTGCCTGCATGCGTTATAATCAGGCATGCGATACAAAAACGAACAGATAAGAGATATATGAGTTGATGTGTGAGGGAGGGGAAAGAGGGTGGAACGGTGGAAGAGAGAGAGGGGGGAATGAGAGAGGCAGAACGTAGGGCAAGAATATGATTGAAAAAGACGGATAATTATGGCCTCTATCTATCTTCGTATTCATTTATCTGTATATCTTTTTCAATGATTCCTATACAGTTCTTTGTTTTTCACTCCCCGTCACTGTGAAGCTATGAAACTGAAAAATTATGACTTCTATGTATCGCTGTCATTTTATCACTTTCCAATCTTTCTAGCACATTCTCACTACATACATACATACGTACATACATTCATATATACTTACATATAAACACACGCACACATGTATATAGTTTACTAAATTCAAAGTATATTTTTGTATATGTTGTGTTTTTGAAATCCCCGGAACAGTTTTATTGAACCATAATACCAAAGTATATGTAAAAGAGGGAAGAAAAACACTCAAGAAAATTACGTAAATTGCATTGACAGATATTGGGAAAGAAGTCACTGAAGTGACACAAATTTTGTTTTAAAAGTTTTTTAATGTTTAATGTTCAAAGCTGTAAAGCTTTCTTGACACTATATATATATATATATATATATATATATATATATATATATATATATATATATATATATATATATATATATATATATATATATATATACTCTAATCAGGAATACGATATAAGATAACATGATATAGCACAATATCCGATGTACGATGGGTTTATTTAATGAGATGCTCGAACATTGAGCATTAATTTGAATTAGAGTGGACTTAAGAACATGGTGAAGTATAGGTTTCGTCACACAAACATGTTTCCTTTTATGATAAATCGAATCATTCGCCTGGAGAAGCCCAAACAGGACAGAAGCAAAAACGTGTGTAGTGGATCCTATACTTTACCATACATATGCATGTATGTATCTATGTGTGTGTTCGTGTGTGTGTGTGGGGGGGGGTACACGTGTGTGCTTATATGTTTTTCTGTGCTTGAGTGTGGTGGGAATAGTCTGGCACAGGGCCACAAGAGAAGGACACGCTGTGACGACTGAAATCGATACTCAAATGAATAGTCTCTCCAGGTTAACATCCAAACCCTTGCACTACGTAAGGCGTCCCCCACCTCTCTCTCCCTCTCTCTCTCTCTCTCTCTCTCTGTATATATATATATATATATATATATATATATATATACATATATATATATATATATATATATATATACATTCATGAATAAAACTTAGAAATGGAAGTACTTCATACATCATTAGTTTTCAAAAATAATTAATTCTCATTGGATAATACCAAAATCCGTTATTTGAATAATTACGGGCTGTTTTGTTTCGTTATTACAATCACAATACCAAAACGAATTCCAGTGCTGAGAAGTGCACAGTCACGAAGTGTTGACATTTGCTCAGCTTTTTTCCTTATAAAAGTAGTAGATTAATCAAGCAAATATATAAACACTTGCATGCATATAAATACGTATATATGCACTCATACATACTCACGCATGCATATACACTCAAACATATGTACACATATATACATACACACACACATATATATATATATACATAAACAGGCATGAATATATATATACGCACGTATATATACAGATGCATACACATATATACGTTTATATACATACATACATACATACATACATATATAAACAGACATACATATATTCATACACATATATACACATAATGATGTCCATTCAAATACATAATTATACGCATGTATATATGCATATAGACAAATAAAAAAAACACATAAATACGTATTGCATACACATATATATGTGCACATACATATTTATATATACTCATACGAACTAATCTATACATACACACATGTATATATATATATATATATATATATATATATATATATATATATATATATATATATATATATATATATATTAATTTTTCTCTCTACATCTAACGATTTAATATAATGAAAGAATTATTATTAGGAATATCTTTTGGGTGATCAATCAAACGCAGTTGGAAAAGAACAGATACAAGATGGAAGATTGATATTGAAAAGTGTACAGATGATACATGCCAGAGAGTAGCGCAATCACACTCGTCATGGAAGGAGAATTTAAAGGCCTTCATCAACCAGTCGACTTGAAATGGCTGTTGATGATATATGAATGTCAAGGTCTGGGATTTCTTCCGGCTCTTGGTAGCTTGTAACCCAGAACAATCAGCTGCATATCACTAGGAGAGGAGGTATCATCCCCACATCACCGAGAAATGTCTGGGGGACTATGACAAAAACCCACTGGACAAAAATCTCGAATTTTTTTTTTCTTTTTTTTTTTTGTAAATTTGAATGAGTAAAGATTTTATTGTGATTTTTCAATCATCTTTTTTTATTTCGAACTATTTATAATAAGAATTGAATTAGTAATTATCTACATTTTTTATTGTAATAATTAGAATAAGCCAAGAAGAATATCAAGCTTTTCTGTTGCCTCTTTTATACCAACTATAAAGGTTTCTGGTGGGTTTTAAATTAGGATAAGATTGGTTTTAAGCTTCAATTAGATTTTTCATTTATACTTAACGAAACAATACTAATTCAATTTTCATTGATTGTATTTTAAGGTAATCTGAAACTTCGAATCATTGATTTGAAATATGTTCATAATGTTGGGATTCGTTTGAAACAGTGGGGTTTTTTGTCCGATGGGGGTCTTGTCATGGACCCGTACCCCGACATTTTAACTTAGATAATTTGATTTTTCGCTAAATTGCGTGTGTGTGTGTGTGTGTGTGTGTATGTTTTTGATTAACTCTGTACGCAAGTCTGTTTGTGAAGGCATAATTGCGTGTGCATACGGGTTTGCAATCAAAAGCAAAGGAGGGGCTATTTTAAAATGCCCCTTGAAAAACTTCATAAATAGTTGTTCATTTACTGCATTTATACTGACATTATACAGATCCCACTAAATGTTAGAGGGGCCCCTCGAGTAGCCAACCCCCCCCAGGTCCCTAAATGCATACTTATGCTAGTTTGTAGGGCCTCTGTGAGGAATTTAATCAGTGAGTACTAAATTTGTTTCGAGGGGGCCCTTCCCTTCTCCATTAGTCATTCTCTTATCCACTTCGGTTTTTTTGCCGTAAGCTGTAAGGCAAATAAGGGAATGGAAGATGAGAGAAAGGTGGAATGTATCGCTCCGTTGATTTTTCTGTATTTGAAGTCTTATGTTCTAATACATCCTTTATGATAAATACAAGTGAAATAAAAGAGGAAAAGAGGATCCGAAGGAGAGAAGCACATTTGAACAGCTTCGTATATGCTAAAATAGAGATGAAGGGAAAGATTTTTTTTATATTGCTATGTAAATCAGGAGATGTAATTATTTGTAAAAAGCATTTTTTAAAGATAGTTCGGCTTAGTGTTTACTTTTTTAAAAAGAGCTTTCCTCGGTTCATGGGATCCCTTTGAACCCCTGAGCTCAGATTGAGTACAATGTTTCTCCCAAATCAACTTCACAAGAGAGAAAGATAGACAGACAGGCTGAAAGAATGAGAGCGTTTAAAAGGAAGATTCAGGTGAAACCAAATGATTCCATGATCTATGTATCGTCAAGGTATCATCATCGTCACCATCGTCAGTTTTTTATCGTCTATCATTGGACATAGACCTTCCACAAGGTTCACCACATTTCTCTATCGTGGGCGATGCAGAGCCAGTAGTTTCAGAATTTGTATCGTTCGTCTTTCCATTTTGTATTCTGTCGGCCTCAGTTGCGCATTTGATCTCTGGGGATCCATGTTGTGAGTCTTGATACCAAGCGGTTGTCTGCTATTCTTGCAACATAACTGGCCCATTGCCATTTAAGTTTTCTAGTAGATTCTGTCATGTCTCAGACTCTCCTTTTCTCCCTGATATACTTGCTGTCTTGTGATCTCTCCACGTGAGGTTGAGCATAATTCTTTCATGCGCACGTTGCGTGGTTCTCAGTTTGAGGGTTAATCTTTTGGTTATGTTTCATGTTTCAGTTCCGTAGGTGACTATCGAGAAGATGCATTAGTTTTATACTCTTCTTTACAGGATTAATGGGATCTTCTTGTTTTCAAAGGTTGAGCTTGCTCTGCCGAACGCTTGCAACCTTAGAGTGATTTTCCCCTTGATTTCTTCTTTTATGGGTTTCATAGAGATTCGTTGTCCTGAGTAAATGTTGTGGTCTACATTCTCTAGTTCTGCATCTTCGATTTTGATAGTTGTTTTCTTATTCTTGATGTGGTTGTTGCACACGACCTTTGTTTTACTGAAGTTCATGTGTAGGCCGAATTTCTAGCTTTTTTTCGTTTAGTTCATCTCGCATCAGTTGGAGGTCGTGTAAGTATCATGCGGGGTATTCAATGTCATTTTTCAGGGCATAGGATATTAATTTGTGGCACCCTAATCCTCTTCAAGTATCGTAGTACGGGTTGCAATGGATTACGTTGTACCAGCCATGGTTGTCCTTAATGAGGAGGGTACAAAAGGGGTGCCCCACTTCCCAAAAAAAAATACTCATCTAATCTCTTCATTTACGAAAATAGAGTAGAATAAGTGAAACACTCAAAAAGTCACCTCGGAAGGATAAAAATTCATGAAGGTATAAATTACGTTTATTACCATAAACAATCAGGGGGACCCATTGGTGGTGCAAACAGGGTATTTGCCAACTCTGAATCAGGCAGTTTCATTTATCACGAGGTGGGGAGGTCGAAGCTTTAAGCTTGATTGTCGATAAAGGATTACGGTGATGTACACTTGTTTTATGTAACACCATATAAAAAAGATGGTACTATTCTTCACTGGAAACAGGGTTGCCACTTAGATATATTCCGAACATATCTTTTTGCTCCCTCCTCCAGAAATATATCCTTTAGATCCCCTGAGAAATTGGCAGTGGACGCTCATTGTAGCAGCAACATGGAGTGATCAATATCCAAAGTGACTCTTTTGGAAAGATGGATTTAACGGTTTTTGTGAGAACTGATCACTCGAGGTGGATGCCATTTTTTATTGTTAAGGAAAAGAGAATAATCGAAATGAAGAAATATTGAGCAACTTGAGTAGGGTGATGAGTACTCTTGGGAGTAGATAACGAGGTTGGCTACAAGGATGAAATTTGATCTGAAAATTTAGCTTCATGAAGATGTGGTTCTGGGAGAGAATTATAAGAGTTTGGCGGAGAGAGTCAGGGATTGGCAAACGAAAGGAGAGAAATATGGAGGCAGTTTTTCTTCTGCCTCAAGGAAAAGCAATCTAGCGTAGATTGGACGCCTCCGCAGGGCATTAAGGTAGATTCCCGTTATTACAGCACCCCCAGGTATTTAAGAGTTCTGTTATAACACATATCCTGTTAGAACGGTTGATCTTATATGCAATGTATTCATAATAAGTAGCTAAATAGCACAGACAAAAATTACTTTTTTATTACTTTTTCCTAATCTAATAACCCATATACAGCTTAAAGGTCTGTGAATAAAATGGATGAAGCCAAAAATAAACTAACACCCAACACTGTCTTGAGAGAAAAAAAAGTTGTTAAATTGCATGTGTCATTTAATAGTGCCATTAAAAATGAGCCATTACAACTAGAGTTTACAATATTTCGTTCATTTAATTGTGGACTATGATTACTTTAGTGACTTTGATCCTCGCATATTGCCCGGTGCTTTTATTCTTGAGACAGACCAAGCACAGCGCAGAAAAGCGATGGTGTCTATAGTTCCTACCATCCTAAATAATTTCAACTATTACTGTTCGCCAAGTTTTGTTCAACTGAATAGATGTAAGAGGAAATTTGAAAAGAAATCAATAACCCTAACTAAATTTTGCCCAGGCAAACCCTAACCTCTTGCCTTAACCCTGGTTATTTCCTCCATAAGATTATAACAACTTGGTTGCCAAAACATCTTCAGTTTTTTATATTCATATTTATCTAGCAAACAAAAATAAGAGGAGTTATAAACGCTAAAATTATTTAGTCTCATCGGGTTTGACGAAAAAGGCGTGAAAGCTTGTCTCGTAAATCATTACATCTTTGGTGTGTACGAGCCTAGCTGGATGCCCCACATTCGCTGAACTGTAAATACCTGGAAGTCAGGGGCGTGGCCAAATCGGGGGAGTGAGCACATGAAAAAGGTACCAGGACACTAACTAGATAATCATATCACCTACAAATGGCGAGCCTGAGCCACTAGCCAAATGTTTCTCTCAGCCCGTCTCTCTATGTGTGTGTGCGTGTATGTGCGTGTGCGTGCGCCTCCGGACACATTTTGGGGGCCACAGCCTTGAAAGTTTGCATGAGTGCACCATTAGGCACCAACTAAAAACTTTTTTTTTTTTTTCCAAAAATTCCTCTTTGAAGTCTGTATGGAAATTTCCAACCAACAACTCCCGAATCTTATCCTGGTATTTTCTAGATAAAAGATCTATAATTAGTTCTGGTACACGGGTCGGATTCGGAGATTCTTTTACCACTCTCTTGCCCCCACCTCTGGTTATACCACTCCTGGGAATTTCTACTTTAGCAATGGGTTGCGAACAAGTCTTACAGACAATTGGAGTTCTAGTGGATTCTATCCTCAGAGGCTGCTCCATAATCCTGGCCTTGTTCCAGATTATGCTAAACGGCATAAAATTGAATGAGGTCATCGCTGTGGAGCAGCGATTATCAAAGTAGTTTCTCATATCATTACTGTTGTGTTAAGTGGGTGCTCAAAAATTGTGGTCTTGAATCCAGCTAAGCTAAGTATAGTAAGTAAGAGGAAGCTTTGCTTGGTCGTAATGGTTAGAAAACTAGTCTTGCAGAAGTTTACTAATGTAGCTTAGTCGTTCCACAATGGGTTTTCCAGACCTGCGAACGTTTTGTACACATCTAAGCCAGTGGTCTCCAACTTTTATTTTTCACTATCCGAACCCCAAATATCATTGAAAGACTTGGAAAGAGACATTGACGCTTCTAATTTTCTTTGGCTCTTTCCAAAAGATCACTTTTTCCATGACATCGCTGACGTTAGCAACTGTACCTCGTCATGTTGGATAATTTGCATATCAAAACAAAACAATTATTTGAGATACAGGTTAAAATAAAATGATAAAATACGTGTATTCATGGATTTTGTTCTAACTACATACAATTTAAGACATTTTTTTATCGAATCACTATAATTTGATACCTATTTCATAACTAAACATTGAAAATGCCCAGTAAATACAATTCAAAACAAAACGATTTAATCGAATAACTGCATATCGCTGAAATAAGTCATTTTCTTTTCAAATCAAAGTAATTCGATACCTCGTTTAAAACAAAACAATGTAAGATAAAAAATTACTCACATTCAACAGTTATGTAAAACTTAGCTGATTCTGATTATTTTGTATTTGTTTCAAAGTAATTCAAAGGAACAATATGATTTAATCGAATCACACTCGGTTGTTCCTTTACATTTTATTAAATTTAAATAATCGGAATCAGTTAATTTTTACTTGTAAACTTGTTATTTTCATAATAGAAAGAATATATACGTACATATCTTTTCATTTTCATCTAAAAACGATAACTATAAGAAACAGCTGAAAAATTCCTTACAGTGATTAAAAGAAATATTTGTATCAAGAACAATGCATAAAAAAATCAAAGAAAAAACTCTTTAAGAGTCGTCAACAATTGGATCAAATCAATGGGTCAAGATCGAGAATTAATAAAAGCCGAAACAAATACCACGTACAATATACATGATACGGACAAAGACACAACGATTGAAATCGAATATTCAGAGCTGGAGAAAGTAGACCACTACATCCACCTAGGACAGCAAGTTCCCATGAAGTCCTCGAAAGAAAGATTAATTAAGCGAAAAATGACACTACGTTGGTAAGCTCTCAGTAGAGCAAGCTCGATTTTCAAGAATACACAAATCCGACTAATCTTTAAAAGAAGGGTATACAACCAATGCATCCAGCTGATAGTCACCTATGGAGCTGAAACATGGAACAAAACCAAAAAGATTAACTCTCAAAGTGAGATCTATGCAACGTACACATGACAGAATCATGCTCAACCTCACATGAAAAGATCATAAGACAACAGAAAGAAGACATGAGGTATTAAGAAACCGTAAGAAAACTTGAATGACAATAAGCTGGACATGTTGCAAGAATGTCAGACGACAGCTGAACATCACAACTCACAATGCAGATCCCGAAGATCATATCCAAAATTGTTGCCAAAAGAAAGTAAAATGGTGTGATGATCAAGATAAATTCAGAAAGTATAGGCTATGCGATGCCCATGAAAAAAAGGTCTGCTAGATCTTGGAGAGGGTCTATTTTCAAGGAAGCACGCTAAAATAATAATAATAATGATGAAGAAAGTAAATAACTTTCAGAACTAATGAAAACAACAACAAATCAAAAACTTTTGAAAAGAGAAAAAAAATACGCTCAAATGAAAAAGTGAGATGAAAGTACAAGAAGATGTGCATGATTTTACTCTTTTCTACGCTCAATATCTACAGATTCAAGTAGAATCTCATGAAGAATCTCATCTTATATCAATGAGATAAGAGTCTGGAGATTCAATGATTTGCCGTTGTTTTATCAAATTATCTAATTGTGGCGAGAGCCAAGATAATGCACCTGTCATTGTTACGTCCAACTGTGTGAAGATATTTTTGTTTTTTGTTTATGTCTCTGATGCAAATTTCCTCTCGCTAAGTTAAGTATTAGGAAATCAGACCAGAATTTTGAGGGCTTCGACAACCAGCTTTTTCATTGCAATCGTTTCATTGGACATCATGACCCCAAATTCATTCAATGCTGAGAATTTTGATATTTACACCAGATCAACGCTTGACTACCAACGATGAGTCTTTGCCTATTCATAAATATTCATTGATAGCTGCTTCAAATGGATTCAACGCTTGGCTTGATTTTTCGAGTGATCTGTATTTCTCTACAAGTAAATATTTTTCTGTATCAAATTTCAAAAGACAAAGACGATCCATGATATTGTTCATGACGCTGCTGCATCTTCAAAATCCGCCTCCATCAAGGCTGTTTACATTTACGGAAAATTTGGAGAAGTCTGCCTTCTTTACATTCTCTTTCGAAAGTGTTAACAAAGCCTGAAATTATCGGATCTTGCAAATTGAACTAAACATATTATCATTTCCTTGAAGTGATAAATTCAACGTGCTCAAATCTTCAGATATGGAAGCCATGAAATCTGATATGATTATCCGCTTTGAGCCATGAAAGAAAGTCAATAATTTGCTCTTCGTATCAGTGAGAAATGCAAACATTTCCTTACAAAATTACGAAAATCCGAACCGGAACTTTTTCCTTAAGAAAGCCACTGAAATGATTGTGGTAATATGCTACGTGTTCGGCATCCATATCTTCACAAAGTCTCTGAAATATACGATATTGTTTAAATGCATTTTTATTCGATTGGCACAGTTTGCAACACAATCAAATAATTTCTCAAGTTGAATCTTTTCCTTCCGTTTATTTATTTTTTTATGTGATCAATGCCCCCCTTTGAATAATACAGTGGGTTCTGATGCAATTAAGAGAAACGTTCAACTACATTTTGTGTGTATCTGGAAAACGCCTACCACAAAGAAACTACGCACGATTAGTTATGTCTGTATTTTCGGCTATTTGTAAACCATAGTATGTTGCATTCCATAACTTGTTTAAGACTCGTTCTTTGAAATTTTCACACATATCACCAGTACTTCGTCTTATTGTGCTGGCTGAGAGAGCAACATAATATACTCTCAAAACTTTATGTTTACCATGGATCCCCTGTGCTAAAAGAAGAAGGCTTGGCTCGATAGTGTTTTCAACCTCCGTAAATGGTCACTTTGTTTGAAGATGATAGTGAGAAAAGATGTTCAGAGTTGTCTATCGTTCTTTGAATTAAAGCAGAAATAATGTGCAAGAAGTTTCAGCATCTGCTTGAAGTATATTACAGATTCATTTGCAAAATAGGGATGTTTTTGAATATGGGTTTTCAATTTGGCATGCGTTAGATTTGAACTCGTAAGACGTTGATGACAACAGAGACATGACATGAGATTAATTCTCATACTCTTCAGGCAAATATACACCAAAGGCCTCGTACTCATCATTCCTCTTTCTCCGTTTACATACTTTTTCCGTTGCTGGGCTTTTTTTATCGAGGATAAATTTATCACTCAGATGGGGCTGCCTTCTAGGAGTCTTATTCCAGTCATTTTCTTTCTCTATTTCCCAGATTATGACTGTATGATAGGACTATCTGGACATAATTTTGATTGGTATTGTTCAACAATTGTCCCTGCAATTACACTTGTTCCTGAATTTTTTTTTATTTGAACTGTTTTGATGCGTATCAAGTGTAATTCCTTTCTTGGACATCTCATGAGGTTTATTGTTGTGGTTTTTATATCATTGACAGTATAACCAAGGTTAAATGGTTCAGGAACAAGAGAAAATAGTGACAGAATTTGTTTAAAAGAAAGAACAACAACCAATGAATTTTTGTCGTTTTGAGATAGTACAGATAAAATGAATGAAAGGTGAAAAAAATGTTTTCCATTTCTCTTTGTACAAAGAGAAATATCCTTTATTAAAAACACATTCGTGACATGTTTGTAGGTAAAAGATGTAGAGAGTTCATTTTCAAGTTTTGTTTTGCATAGTTCCTTTTGAAAGTGGTGGGGATGCCGTCGTTGGATATTAAAGTTGAGATTTCTTACTTTTTAGACGGTCTTTCCTGGAAAGGATACGTTTATTTTGCCTGTAAAAGATGCCGACGTATTTGGCAGTGTTCCTCTGATGACACGGCTTGCCTACCGTCTTCCGCCACAGAGATCTGACCCTGCACTGTCCAACTATCAATTTCACTAATTGACTGACCACCAGCATGGGTGACTTGGATAGTTGAAGGGAACCGAAAATTGTCTCCTGTGGCTTTCGATATATATATATATATATATATATATATATATATATATATATATATATATATATATATATATATATATATATATATATTGTAGTATCAAAGTTCGTAATTTGCTCGAAAATACGTATGAGTTTTCTTAGGTTGATTGTTGTTCGTTGGAAGATGACTCTTTGGGAAAGGGACTGTTCAGTTGAATAGTGTGGGTGCCAAGTTGGATCGTAGCCAAAGTTTGATTGATATTGTGGAACCGGAAATGGTTTCAGTTGTGAACATTCATTTGTTTTTTCCATTTATTATCTTTTTAGATGCCGGTTGTTTCAAATAAAAAAAAATGAACGAATACTCCATTTCTACTTTCTTTAGAAAACCCAACAAAACATACAAGGGATCTTATAAACCTGTTTAAGTTCATTACATTTTTGTCAAAACCGAAATGTCACATTAATAAGTTTGATCAAACTTTTATATCAGAAGACTTCACTGAAAAATCAGTCAAAACCCCTTTTTTCACAAACCTCATAAGAACTCAGGTTGTTGATAACTGATCTAAACTGAGTTAATATGAGTTTGTCTTTTTGATTAATCGTACTGAACTGTGAAGGCGCGTCGTCGTGGATTTATGATCCGTTAGCTGGTGTTGACAATCATGAGTGAGTTCTATCTTCAGTAGGTTCTACATGCTCGTGGCCTTGTGCAGGGACTGAACTAAGCAAAGTTATTTGTTGCTGAGCAAAGCGATGATCAGTGCATGGTCTCAGTGTTGCCGACTCTAAAAATATTTTGTTCTATTTTGACGGCCAAAGAGGTTTAAAGAAAACGCTATATTTCTATAGAATGATTATTGAAACATCGTAGCCCAACAAACCAGTTAGTGGACTAATATATATATATATATATATATATATATATATATATATATATATATATATATATATATATATATATATATATATATATATATATATGTATGTATGTATATATATATATATATATATGTGTGTGTGTGTGTGTATAAAAAAATTGGAAAATACACCACAAGGCACCATCCCAAAACTATTTTAGTTTTTTTCCAAATTTTTTGGTCTACGTTGTAGTTAAGAACCAATGATACCCAAGTCACGTGCTAGTGTTTTTAAAGATAATCCCCTGATAAAAGATCTATTTTCTTTAAATAATTTTAGATAATTCTTCGGATAATCGTTCTGGAACATGCGTGGGCTATCATTTCAGTCATATCAAAAACCATCAAACCAAATAATTTTTAGATAGTTAGTTGGTGATTCACGAATGCGAAATACAGATTTATAAAGTATCATTATTTATCAGTCCTTTGATTTTTTTTTCTTCTACTGTACTTATTCATGTCGTGTTTACATTGTCCGGCCCTTAAATAAGCAGCATGGACCGAAAATGAAGATTAAGCTTCAAACGTGACTTGAACTTTCATTTTTTTTTTATCTCTATCTCTGAATGATATCTGATGTTTAGCTTTTATGGCGTAATTGGGAAGGCGTTGTTCCGGTACGACAGGCTCCCAAGGATGATGTACACTTATCGGTACTAGAACGTAGAAAAACCTGAGCGTTGAGATGAAAACAGAATCGAAAATAAAACAAACAAAATAGTCACTCCTTAGAAATCGTCACGTGACCAACATCTTTTTGCAGCATGATGTGTTGGGGTGATCAATTAAAACATTGGGAGAAGGGATGATCAATGAATAAGTTACTTTTCCCAGGCAGTAATCACTAAACGTCTGAATTTAAAAAAAAACAAGTGGGTATAAAATAGCAGCCAATTCAGCATAAATTTACATTACAAACTGAACACTCTGACCAAAGGTGTTCATGGGAGGGGGTTAAAGAACCAAAGAACGTTGCTGACATTATAAAGAGTAAATTTTGAAATTTTCAGCCGTCTAGCTCCATTGGCGCAGCCTGTACGTGCGACATATTCATAGCCAGGCAGATAGCCGGACCCACCTGAAAACTGACAAAGACCTACGTTAACGATTCTGCTAGACAGTTTGAGTTGACAAATTTTAACAGTAACGACAAGGCTTCATCTACGAATTTCACATTGCTTAAGACTTTTTACGTCTACTGCTATTAGTTGTAAATAATAATATACTGCGGGGTAAAATTCGGATAATAAAAGATGTACCTCTGAGACTACTGTGTTTTACGGCATCTAAGATGCGCTTCGGAAGGCGAACACTTTGTCAGTAGTTGACTAACTTTATTACGCTATGCAAATAGTGTTAACAGCCAGACACCGTTTGGGTTAATATTGGTTTGAATTGCTTAGCCCACAATAGAATAACCCGGTAGTGAGGAGGGCTATGAAGAGCAAGGCGAAAAGAGTTTTTTTTTCTCCAAGAAAATACTTGCAAAAATGGAGTTTTATGGTCTTATAAGGCCGGCCGTCTTGTATACTACAAAATATGGTGAATCAGAATAATGCATTATTTGGGGAGAGGCTGTATCTGACTTTCTATTCTAATAACGATGAAAAAATTTTCTTTCAAAAAACGTCAAAAAAATAACAACCACCACCTCACAACATTTTTGTTCACATTCCCTTTTATTTTTCAATCGTATATCCCTAAAAGTTACTTATTGCTGAACGAACTCGACACATCTTCGACAGAACTCAGTTCGACTAGTGGTTCGGAAATATCTCCAGACTTTCGATGCACAATCAAGACGACTCGACAAGAAGTACCACCAGACAACGCAATACGGAAATGAAGATTCCATCTCTCGTGATGTTGTTTCTTTGCTTTTGGATTTGCAAGGTCAGCAGCAGAATCTCTATCATCATTTGATGAACCCACATGGGTCCACGGACTCCAGTTTCGAAACGACCAATTAGGATAACTTATTTTTGTCAAACTTCAGTTCAAGTCGGAGGCTGGAGTTGAGTTCGTTTATCCAACATGGCAACAAGAACAATAATTCTCACCTAATTTAATACTCTCAAGAGCCTGTTTTCGAGATTAAATTTCATGCTAGATTTCAAAATCATCTGCTTGAAAAGAAGAAAAAAAGAGAGACAGACAAACAGATGGACCAAAGGTCATATATAATTCTTGAACACGTCATCTTTGGAATATATACAATACAAATGTTGCAGCAATCGTCTTCAGCCAGAATAGAAAATAAGAGTGGATTTTGACGCCATCTTTTATTTTGCCGGACACAGTTTCGTATATGATCACTGAGTATCCACGTTTCATTATAAATCATTATGTCAATCACTTGTCGACCAATCTTGCAACATGACCAGCCCATTGCCATTTGAGTTTTTTGTAGATTCTATGATATCCCTGACTCCTGATTTTTCTGTAATATACTTTGCTGTTGTGTGATCTCTCCATGCATGTGATGTTGAACATTATTTATTCATATGTATGTTGCACTGTTCTCAGTTGGAGGGTCTGTCCCTTAATTATGTTCCATATTTCAGCTCTGTAGGTGACCATCGGTAGGATATATTGCTTGTATACCCTTCTTTTTAGCACTAATGGGAAAATGGCACTGTTCTTTCGTCTCCGATTTTAGAATGCTTTATAAGACGAATGGTTCTATTATTCCGTCGGATTATGATATACTGCAAAAGATTGACTGATAGATATCAACATGTGTAAACAGACTGAGATAGATATGAACGGATATATATATATATATATATATATATATATATATATATATATATATATATATATATATATATATATATCAGAAAGTAAATTCTGCAAACCTGATTTGTACCATATGTACTCTGTGTGTGTGTGTGCGTGTGTGTAAATAAAGATAGATATGAACATAGAAATATATCTGCCCATATTTTCTATCAATCTGGATGGATAGACAGATAGATGAACAGAGATAAATATGAATGGATCGATGTACAAAATGAACAGAGACTGATGGATATGAACAAACTGAGATAGATAGATATCAACGGACCGAGATAGATAGATAGATAGATAGATAGATAGATAGATGTGGAGAGAGATGAATAGATAGATATAGGCAGATAAATAAATACATATGTATATAGATATGGATAGATAGAAAGTTAGACAGATAGATATATAGATACATAGATATGGACAAAGATAGATGAATAGATGGAAATGAACACACACACACACACATATATATATATATATATATATAGAGAGAGAGAGAGAGAGAGATAGAGAGAGAGAGAGAGACAAACAGACAGACAGACAGACAATTATGAACAGATAGATAGATAGATAGATAGATAGATAGATAGATAGATAGATAGATAGCTGTAAGAGACAGAAAGATGCGAACAGAAAGAGGTGAAAAATCTCGGTAGTGGAGTTATGAAGGCGTTTCTTTGTGAAGTCGGTGAGAAGATGAAAAGTAAATAAGAAACAGAAGAACCACAAAGTCGGGAGATGGGGAGAGGGAATGGGTGTGTCGGAGTTGGTTTTTTTTTTTTTCCTTAAGAAAAGAAAAGAAACGAAGAACGTGAGCGAGCAGAAATGTCGGCCAAGAAATAGAGAGAGAGAGGGTGGTAGATATTTTAGCGCTGTAGAACGGCAGAAGGAAAGGCTGGGTAGCGCTGGGAGATGTATACTTAGGTAGGTAGGAACCTATGAGAAGCGACAGTTGAGAGCTGTACTGAGCCAAAAAAGTTCTGCCAAGTAACTCATCAGCGCACAGACTGGCAGGCAGGCATCTTTCACAGAGGGATGAACAGACAGCAAGGCCGACAAACAGTACTGTGGCGTAGCTTTATATTGCTCAGCTCTTTCTCTTATCTGGGAGGAGTTTTTTTTTTTAAAGTAGAGAAAAGGGGAATAGTTGCCAATTCAAGAAAAAAATCGTGCTTGTTTGACGACCAAAAGCGCTAAAAAAAAGTGCTGAATAGAAAATTTAAAGTCATAACGGCTGAAAATGTCCAGGAAAACGCTTAAGAATAGGCGTAAATGGCCCAAATGCCCACGCTTACTTAGCAACTTTTCGCTCTACCAGAACAAAAAACAGGCTGAAATCAGCGCGAGAAGAGCTAAATTGGCAGCTCTCGGAAATGCAAAGTAAATTTTAAAAAAAGAGAAATGAATGAAAGGTTCTTTTTCCCGATGGAAAATGATCACAGACACAAGCACACACACACACACACACACACACACATACACACACACACACACACACACACATATATATATATATATATATATATATATATATATATATATATATATATAGATGATGATGAACCTAGCATTACCCGGGAAGGGAACTTCAAATACAGAAAAACAGGAAAGATAAATAGAGATTTCTTAAAACTAATTAAGAGGAGTCGGTGAAAATTATTTGAAATCGAAAATGCCAAAATTGATCAGACCCTAACATGAGATTTAGAATACACCAGAGGTCAGCGCCCCCTATCTTTTGTTTTTCCTGTGGTCATAGTACCATCGTACACATATTTGAAGCCCGTAGGGGGCATAAGTTTCCCTTAAATTTTGAAAATAATGTTAACTTGACCCTAAAGACATAGCCCCATTCTGACCTTTAAGGTCACCAGAGCTCAGCAAGCATATTCCGTGGTCAAGCTACGATTGTACACAAATTGGCTGAGCTTGGGGGGGGCAAAAATCGTCCTTTAGAGATTACCAGCGGCCGAATTTGGACCCAATGCCTTGTTCTAGTGGGACTGGCAGCCTCAAATCACCGAACGATGCAACTATTGGTTGGAAGGTGAAGGACAAACGAAAAACGACGATTGAAACAAGATTTTCACATGTTTAAGTGGAAGATTTCTTTTATCTGAATGGTGGGCTGAAGATATTCCATCAGCAAAATAATTGCCTTCAAGTGGGAGAGTCAATTGTTTACGGGGAGAGAAAGAGACAAAAGCACACTGTTCAGTGTATAAGTAGATAGTTTTAAAGAAAAAAATGGAAAGAAATCCTTAGAAAAAAAAACAACAAACAGACTTGACAAGTAAAATAAAAGGAATTTAAAAAATGGAAACCTGATCTTTTTTTCATGGATAAAAGATAAGCTTTGATAAGACGTGAAAGGATGTCTAATTGATTATCAGCGATACATGTCAAAGTGAGTGGAATATAAACAAAGTGAAAAAAGTACATTGATTGAACAAATATATCCATCACGTTAAGTTTATTTACCTTGTCTGTTCCGTTTATTTCCACATTTCTTGTTGTGTGTTGAACGTATTTGAGAAAGTGACGTTAGGTAAATTGTTTGATTATACCGTTTTTTAATGTGAGTAATTGGATGTAACAGAACTGGATGAAATCCTCTCGATGCCTCAAGCTCAACCACGGGTGTCTGCAGCCAAATTTTCCTGTGGAGAGCAAAAGGACATGTTTCTGCAGGTGGAAGGATACATTCGGTGAAGGCTTATTCTTTATTCCCGATTGCACTATCATTAGGGTGATCAGTTCAAACTTTGACCGTAGGTGCCTAATTAATGTATTTACTGAACGAGCATGGGGAATTTTCAAAAATATGTTCTGAATAGCCCACGAGAATAAAAAAATTCATCAAAAACTTTTCTAAATTGGGAAATGATTTTAGAATTTAGTTCTGCTGGCTGCGTAGGAGGAAATGGATGCTACCCATGTGCCAATATATGTCCACACAATGTGTTCGAAGTACGCATGGCTATGAATAAGTAGAGTAGATGGGTTGGTTTTTAAACGAATTGTGTTTTTCCAGGGTGAGGTGGGGGGCGAAAGTAACCCCCTAGCATCCCCCAGGGATGCCTATGGGAGCAGCTCAGGCATGGAGCCCTATCTTGGCCCTCTCATTGCTTTATTGACATGATTACAGAAAATTAAACGTTCCCGAAGGAATGAAGGTTATACTAATTTAAAACTAATCAAAATACGTTAGAAAAAAAACACATTTTCCCCACAACAATAAACTACTTCACCAAGCCAAATCTTTACCAAAAAAACCCGCGCTAACATAATGACCAGTTTTCTACAGTAGTATTTTTTTGGACGATTGTATCCTTTGAAAATCTGAATTAATTCTGCATGTAAGAGAAAACGTTGAATTTTAAATTGAAACTTTTGTTTTAAACAATTCAAACATTTTTTTTAATAATTTAACACGGGAACTTTCAAGAAATTTGTACCCCCTTCTTGTTTGATGTTCTAGGCACTTCCTTATTTTGTTAAATTGTTGATCTGGGGCTGAAGGTAACAGGATATAAGTTTATCTCGAAAGAGCGTTCCAATCAAAACCTTTCGTAAGGCAAAATTCCGAAAAGCAACGATGCAATTATCATGAAATTGTGTGGAAAATTATTTATGCCCTCCCAGATCCCCAAAATCGTGATTATAGTATGATACACTGAGTTGTAGGTGGTTGGGGTGTTTAGGTGTTTTAAGAGACTGGGTTATACAAAAGGGATCACGCTTCAGAACAAATGTAATTTAGCTTTTCACCCTTTTTGTAAGATCGAAAATGTGGCGTAAATGTGAACTTTACACACACACACACACACACACACACACATATATATGTACATATGTATATATATATATATGTATAAATATATATATATATATATATATGTGTGTATGTATGCATATATATATATGTGTGTGTGTGTATGTGTGTATATATATATATGTGTGTGCGTGTGTATGTGTATATATATATATATATATACATGTGTGTGTGTGTGTGTGTGTATGTGCATATATATATATATATATATATATATATATATATATATATGCAATACTCTTCCATAGAAATAGAGCACTCTGGTGGATAAGGAGTTTCTGCGTAAAAATGAATATAACGCTTAAATTCAGCCTTACTGACCACCCAGTTCCGTAGTCCAGAGGTAGAACACTGGCCTCCGATGTGAGGGTTTCAATTCTGCCTTGCAGTACTGGATGGGATAAAGTCTATTGCCACAGATGTAATACATTGAAACACACACACACACACACACACACATATATATATATATATATATATATATATATATATATATATATATATATATATCACAAGGAAAATTCTAGCTAAAGGTTCGTTAACTAAATATTAAACGGAGGAAATGAAAGAAAACGCTGTTGTTATTGCTACTAACGTATTACGGGATAAACAAATGTAAAAAAAACTTGAACATTTAAGACTGTATCCTATCAAATTTAGTTATAAACAATATGATATAGGGTTAAAGTTAGTTTTGGGTTTGGATTGGGGTTGCAACTTACAACAATTTTTTGTTGTAATAATGAAGCAAAAAAGAATAAACACCGGCAACTAACAATAAAAAAAAATCATTAGACATATTTTTTAATTTATTGACACTCAAGATATCCTGTTTCAGAATTGCAGAAAAGGCTCTTTGTCAATATTTACAACCCTAACCCTAACCCTAACCCTCACTCTGAAACTAATCCTAACCCTAAAACTAACCCTAAATCATATAGTTTGTGATAAAATACAGTCATAAATGTTGAAGTTTTCTGTTTTCGTTCATTCAGTAATACGCAAGTAGCAGTGGAAGCAGTTATTTATTACCTCCCTTGATATTTGGGGTGGGGAACTTATTCGCTGTCCCATAGCAGCAAAATGTGACACAAGGTCGAGCTGAACGTGGGAAGAATAGGAAAATGGCTCCAGCCGACGCGGCTACCGTTCAAATCGTAACGGCTAGACAACGTCCACGAAAGCGTCCACCAGGGCACCCGCCCCTTTAAGTGCAATAGAGCAATAGGAGGGCCCAAGGACGAGTCCAAAAGCTCCCCAATGCGCTTAGCGAACGCAGCCTCAGTCAAACCTCATTGGCTAACGCTTGCACCGGCGCACTCGGTCTTTGACTTGGTTTACGAACTACAGACAAACCTTTACACAATTCTGAGTAGGCCACTAATGGCAGTTACCATCGTAACCTTGTACTAAATATTCTTTCTTTGGTAATATCCACATATTTTTTATATTATTTAGAAACAGTTGACCAAAACTCTAAACAAAGTTTTTCAAGAGAGTCTGGCAGGCTGGCTATAAATTCAGTTAGCATCAATGGGGCTAAAGGGCTGAACATCCAAACAGTTACTCTTTATTATGTCAAGAAAAATTGTTTTTTTGTTTTTGAAAATTCCCCCCCTCCTGGAGTGTTTTAGTTGAGGTTCAATTTACAAAATAATTTATGCTGCATTGACCTTTCATCCGGCAGCGTAAACGCTTGTTTTTCTTTTGTTTTTTTAATCGGACATTTTTTTTAGTGATCACCGCAAAACAAAAACCGAGAGAAGCAACTCATTCATTGACACCCTTCTTTCCAATCTTTTTAAATGATCACCTCCAACGCGGCCCGCTGCCAGGAGACATTGATCACCCTATTTTCCAATTTTTTAAATGATCACTTCCAACACGTCATGCTCCTATGAGACATTGATCGCGTGGCTGTTTTCATTAAGCGATTAACGAGACCTGTTCATTTTTCATTGTCTTCAGGAATGACAACATTTCCACTGATATATTTTGTCCTGGTTTCTTCGTCTGGACTCCGGAATCTGTTTGAATTTCGAATCCCCATTGTTATTATTTGTTTTGACACCAGAGCTCGATATCCCTGTAGATCAAATATCAGAGCAAGTCTTTTCAAATCTTCATCAATGTCTTCAGTATTCTCACTGGGTCCCAGTGATTATTTTCTTTGAGTATCAAGTTGTTGCTCTCGTTCAGGAACAAGTGACAACAAGTTTCCTTAGTATACCAGCACTCTTCTCAGTATTTTTCATAATTTTGATGATACAGAATTGTCGTATGGAGAGTTTCAGTTCTGCTTGGATTTTCAAGTTATTCAGATTTTTTCCGAAATAACAATATTGTTATTATATTAATCATTAATTTCCACTATTAGAAAGAATAAACGAAAGCTCGTCAAATTTCACAAGTAAAAATACTCGTTGACATAATATCCAAAACGAAAAAAAACAAAACAGATTTTTTTTTAAATAAAGCCAAAACTCGCCACCTCAGTCAATACTTGAACAACCATAAAGTCAAAAGTTGAGATTATGTGAAAAAATTCCATCGAAAAATAAATATGATCAGAATATAGTTCATTCATGACATCACTGATGTTTTCCACTGGAAAATAACTGACGTAGAGTAAAATCTAAAAGATAACAAAACAAAATTAATTCTTCCATTCAATGGTATTCCAAAACTATACATCCCATTTCAACTCCTTTATTAGTACGTAAAGTTTTTTGCGTACCTCTGTCCTCATCTTGATTCATTGTTTTAAAACAATATTTCGGCTGCTGTACTCTACGGCCATCTTCAGGTACGTGCTAGGTTTTTTATTTGGAGGTTGGTGTTGAAACCTTCTTTGTTGCTTGATCGCGTTGGGTCCGGGCCGATCTGATAATTTCTATCTGTTTTTTGTTTTTTTTAGATGAAGGAATATCAACATGCAATGTTTTTACAGACTCAGTGCTCATCGGAGTACTATTTTTGAATGCAACGTTTCGGCTGTTGTACCCCTTCTGCTGTCTTTAGGTGCAAATTTTTGTCGGAGTTTTTTTTAGCCTTCTTCATTGCTTGATCACGTTGGGTCTGTGACTATCTGATAATTTCCGTATGAATTTTCTAGGTAAGGGAATATCATTATGTAAGGTTTTCGTAGACTCTTGTCCTCATCTTAGTTCATTTTGTTTCTGTAATAAAATAAGTCGACCTAAGTTGAAAAAATGAATTCGTCATCAGTTTTTGCGTGCGTAACCCTCATTCGAACCATCATGACGTCTCTGTTTTTTGTTGAATTCATTGTCATTGTAATAACAAACAAAAATAAAGTCAGCACTCAGTAGTAGGAGTTTGACAATATTTTTCATAACAAAGATTTTACAGAAAAAAAACCCCAAGAACTTGCCAATGTGAGTTGACACGACATAACATCATGGCATTATCCTTCCTTTTCCCCTCTCGCTTCCATTCAGGTCTTAAATTCCAATGTCAGCCAAATTCATAACTAGGACTTTGACAATATTTAGATACAGAAGAACCTAAATGTAATTGAGGCACCCGTCAAAGTAACATCCCAAAAGGTCAAAAAAGCATTTATCCCCCAAATAAAAATTTAGAGGGAGTCTTGTGGAGTACCAATGCTACTTTTCAAGTCTGTAGACAAAACGGTATTACCAGGGAACACAAACACACGTGCATATAAAAAAAGATAGAAGCCTTTGTCACCTTTGGTGGCTATGTTTGTTCAACTCTTCTAATGTCGTCTAACGACAAATAAACAACTCTGGCAGCTGGCTAATCATAACAATAATTTGAGACATCGTATGTGAGAGTGCGTATGTGAGCATGCACTAAGACAACTCTATAACTGCATCCCCAGACATGCTGGTCTGGGTCAAGTGCGAAGTCGTTTTGGTCAGCAGTTCTCGATGTGGAGCGGGTGGAATGCTTGATTTACAATGAAAATTAAATTTTAAATTGTTATATTTTTCCCCAAATCAATTCTACGTCCGCAGCGTTTACGAGCCCAAGTTCATAGATTTAAAATGTTTAGTGAGTATTGGGGAGAGAGAGGGGAGAGAGAAAGGAGAATGAGAAAGGAAAAAGAGAGAGAAAAGAGTGAGTGAAAGTGTGAAAGAAAATGTGAGAAAGAGATTCAGTTTGAGAAAGAGAGAGAGAGAATCATTTTTTTGCCGATTTTTTCTATGGAGCAAGATTGAATTAAATCATAGTTTGATGACATAACGGCATTTGAAAATACCGGTTTAATCATTGGTATTAACAACATCATAAATAAAGAACTGCATCTCATTATTTCAAAGCGGACGGAGATTTCCATGAAACCGGCTGCACCTCTTAAAGGAACACGCCTCAGCAAAATCAAAAGCAATCTTTTGTAATGGAAGTAATTGAAACCAAACGCTCCTAAAGTCATGTAAAGATTAACATAGAAACGAATTTTTTTGGCCAACTCTATTATCCTTGACAAACTTTGTACATCAAACAAGGATCGCAGTGCTTTTAAAATAATCTGTTCGGGTAAATAAATTCCTTTCTGCTTTTTTTCCTGAACGTATTCTTTTGTCTTCTAGGTCGATTTTTGTTCGAATTACTTTTGTGCTTAATCCTTTAGCCATCCGTGATAATAATTGCATCATTTCGTAAAAGGAAGATTTTTTTAAAATAATTTTGTTACTACCTGAGAGAAATCTTACCCATAGTTCCATTCTAAATTTTCGAGTAAACATTGCAGAGTCATACTTCTTGCTGGGAATCCGTACAGTATTGATAATACTGAATTGAGGAGCTTGCGCTCTGAATGTAATTAGCAAAACAAGACTGAATGTTATTCATGTAAAAAAAAAATAAGCAGTGAATAGAAGAGGCTATATGTATAGGTATGTATATTAATAGAAATACAAAAAAATATAAAATGTTTCTGATTCATAACAAAGTTAACATTACCTCAGTTTTAATGAGATTATTCAAATGAGTAATGATATGATTGAGAACGAAAAACACTAATTTTGTAATGAGTCAATGATATTTTATAATTTTTTCATAAACGCTCTTCACCTCTGTATTGAGTTAAATAAAGTAATTATAAAATATACAGATAACTATATATATATATATATATATATATATATATTCATTTAATATTATATAATAGTTTTAAATAGAATTATATATATATATATATGTGTGTGTGTGTAAGCACGTATTTATATCTATGTGCGTACACACACATATATATATGTATAAACAAAAGTTTACAAATACATATATATGTATACACGCATATATACATATATGTATATATATATATATATATATATATATATATATACGTACATGTATGCATATATGTATTTGTGACTATATATATATAATAGTATAAGCATGACGAATGTTTTGTTTGTTTATGTTTTATAAACTCCCAAATAGCTGCGAACTAAGGATTATAAATTTCTATATTTGACCCCAGGATGAACATAAGATATGCAGCGATGACTTTTGGTGAGCTGTAAAGGTTTATTCGATTTTACCTTTTTCAAATCTAAGAGAGATAAGTAACTTTTCACCGAATTCACAAATTCAATCCCAAATAATATTTCATGAGTGTTGATATAAGTTTGTTTGGTTTGTTTGTGTTTTTTTCGTGGGACGCAGGAGGTTTTCACCCTTTAATTAATTTCACCAAATCTTATAAGTTATAATTTGATTTCCGGGTGTTATATTTTTTTCCTTAGGCTACCAGTAATATAAAGACGTCCAACGTTTGATTCTTTGTTCTTTTATGTTTTATAGACTCCTGATTGGCTGCAGCCTAAGGGCTGAGAATTTTTATACCCGGGTAACTTGACCCATAGATTAACACATGATAGGTGGCACTGACTTTTGGTGACCTCTACATACCATTCAAAGTAACCAAAAATCATTTTAGTCTTCGTTTCTGATCATTCGAAACAAATGCTTTTATGTCATATTCTCTTACGATTGCTATTGTAAAGAATGGCACAAAGATTTCAAATAAGAAAATCCATTTTTTATATAATTTTCCGTCTTTATGACGAAAACGCGTCTACAGTATGATGCCTGGGTATAAATGAGCAGGCATTGGTTTAAGTGCATTGATATTTAGTATTTATAATCAAAGCTTGTTTCATGATTAGATTATTAATGTAGTAAACACACACACACACACACACACACATATATATGTGATGATCATAATCATAAAGAAATGTTATTGAGAAAAACTAAGAAACAAAAATTATCCTAAATCATTCTAACGAAGACTTGTCACATAAGTCAGTAGATTTGATCTATCTATGGATAAACCTGTAATCTACCATGTGTGTGTGAAAAAGATAGTCAGTGACAGATTGAATGAAGACCAACCGGATCAAAGATGACTTGCGTTGCATGGAATTGAGGATACTTCAAGATTTCCTTTTCAGTGATAAAAATGGTAAGTTAACATCACACCCAGTGACCGACCCATATATGTATGTATATATACATACATATATATATATATATATATATATATATATATATATATATATATATATATATATATATATATATATATGTATGTATATATACATACATATATATATATATATATATATATATATATATATATGCTTGAAACTAGAGCACCGTTTGAAATTACAAAATTGACACCAATTTTTCACAGTTTTTTCGGATATTCCCGAACGATTCAAGCAGTTTTGATAAGATTCCAGGCATTAGTCAATCTGTCCGCTGCGCTGTATGAATTCTCCAAAGGTCTTGAAAGCTGCTCGTTTATCAACCTGTAAATGTTTATATCCTCTGAATTTAAATAAAGCCTCGTTACCCACTCCACTCTTGAATTCTGGAGAGTCATTCTCGGTCAATTAATCATTTTTCTCCCGCCAATATCCCCGTTTTCCGGGCTTTCCACCCTTTTCATCCACTGATGCTGACAACATGCGATACAAGGCTGTTTTAGAATGTGGGAACTCTCACACGCTTTTGCACCTGTGTTGCCAACTCAAAGACATTTTTCACGCTAAATCGACCTTGAAAAAGTGACCCAAAATACGCCAAAATGTGCGATTCAAAAGAAACACTTATAGTTTGTTTTTTATAGCCATTTTAGTAATTAAAATAAGTAGATTCACTTCAAATGGCTTGAAGATAGCAGAAAATTAGCCAGAAATGCTGGATTTTGAATTTTCCCGCTGCCAAACCAAGAAAAGCCCTAAATTTAGCGTGAAAGGGGCTAAATTGACAACACTGATTTGCAAATGGGTTAAATGTAAAAATTACCTGGTTCCATATTGTTGCAGGCCTTAGGGCATCCCCACAGAACTGCTTTGGAGACAGATCCCTAAGAACCAAGCATTCCGTAAACGAAGAAATTCATATCAACTTCTGCAAGTCTCTTCACAACCTTTCACCCACCTGTCTTGTGTCCCCTAGGGTCTTGTCTCCTTCATTTTTTATTCTACCATTCCCAACAGGAATCGCTTGCCTCATTTTCTGAGGGTTTTCTTTTCGTGTGATCATCAGCTTCGACCAATATTAGCAAACACAACGAAAAAATTCCACCCAAACTGTCAAGATAGGTTTTTTTCAGTTTTTACGTTTGTGTAGCTGGCTGGCTATCTGTTTATCGCGGGTAAAAGTTTCATGAATGGAGGTTCAGGGATGAAAATTTAAACATATACTTCTTACCAAGTCTAGAAAAAACGGCTTTAAGAAAGTATCAAGTTTATTCAAGCTAGAGTGTCAGGCGCTTCTTTTTTGTTTTGTTTTTGGAAATTATGATATTTTAGTGAGCTCTACCGAAAAAAAAGCTAGGGAAGTATCTCATTTATTGTTCACTCCTTTTTTCGATTCTTTTAATCAATTACTCCCAATACGGTGTGCTGACAAAATACATTGGTTGCATGATAGTTTCTATTGAGTGACTAACCAGACATTATTTCTATCCATCGATTTGCTCATACAAGAAGTGTTTTGCTTTGTACATGTATATTGAGGTTGAGAAAAAAACAAACTGGAAGCTGGAGAGACCCCTGTAAGTTTCTGGTTGGCAAGGCTCCAATGAAGGAATTCTCGTGGGAGGATCGCTTTTGGAAGCAGATGTCTTTCTGGCAAAGTCAGTGGAAACCAACGGAGCAGATAAGACACAGCATGGATAGATAGAATAGATCAGTTGGGGAGGATTCTTGCTTACACACACTCTTTTTTTCCTTTTGGGTAGGATAAGGGAGGAGGTACAGTAAGATAAAAGAGAGTGGGGGAAAACGGAAAGGAAGAGAAAGATATAGAAAGATTGGCAAAAAAGAAGTGGAAGAAAGAAAGAAAAATAGAAAGAAAAGAAGAAGAAAGAATAAGAGATGACGGGAAAAAGAATAAATAGAAATATCCGTACCTCGTATAAATGGATCACCGTAGCCTACGCGTGTACCAGAACTAAATATCTGAAAATTATCTAAATAAAATAGACCTTTCACCTAAAATTATCTAAAAAAATATATACCAGTTCAAGGTTTGGGTACTGTTATTACCAAAAGACGATAGAGACTGAAAAAAGCATTTTTTGGAAAGAAACAAAATTTTGGCTTTTGATGGTACCTAAAGCCAGAATGTACTCATGCCAGAATTATGCTGATTTCTTTTTCCTTTAAGACAAGAGAAAATCATGCGTATCCATGCCTTCGTACCAAATATCGCCAATCGTTTATATCACTGAAAGTGGCGTGGATGTCAAAAGATTGCCGAATTATTGAATGAAGTAAGAAAGAAATCTCTGAAACGGAAGTAATCAGACTTTGACAAGAGCAAACAAAAAACTGACTCCTGGTATTAGTGGTAAAGAGATGCTACCATCTCAACCTAAAGGCAGGATCTGATATCTGTTGCACTGAATAAAGCACAAGGCTTAATGGAGATTATTATATTACGTCTCTTTTCCGAGTAGAAAGGACTTGCCTGCTTCAACAATCAACATTTGGGATTTTGCTTTTTTTATTGGCTTCGAACACCAACTTCTTGCACCAGAGCGAGATGTGCATCTCAAAGGTCTTGATATATCGTTAGGAGGATTGTGTTACGCCTATGTCTCAGATGAGAAGCCAGAGAACTCTGTAGCTGGTGGAAAATACTGAACTCTCCAAGCCAAACCACATGAAAGACAAACGTTTGCTTTGCTTTGTCGTAAACTTTATTTTCCCCACTGTTTTAAATAATTGCGTTTTCCGGCAAGAACACTCGCATTGATAAAACATGCGCTGATTAGTTGTGGCGAAAGCGATATCTAGCCAGAAAGGAACAATCACAGGAGACCTTGATAAGTTAAGCGATAAAGCATCCCGTATCTTGAGAGACAATACCCTATGGAATATAATGGTTTCTGTTGCATGCATCAGCTTAGTGATCCTTGAAAGTCTCAAGTCTGGTCGAGACCAGGAATTTATACTAGTTTTTTTTTTTTATGACCACGCCCTTCATAGGATGCAAGCCACTGAAGGGATACCTCCACCCTAATTACACAACTTGGAGTGTATTCAATTAAGTGCACTGGGAATTTTAGCCTTTTCCCTACTCTTTGCTCATACTGGGAATCCGAATCCAAAATTTTCTGCATGTGAGGCAAACATGCTAACCATTATACTATCTGAGCGGCCGACAAAAAGTCGGTCAACATTGGAAATTAGATTTTGGAAGTTTTTGAACTTAGGAATATTTTTCATAACCAAAAATGATTGTGCAAAAGTATCTACAAGCACTTTGTTAATTATTATTATAGATATAATAAGGGTGGGCCTGATGTATCCAGACTGATTTTTCCACGACTAGCTTGATAAACATCATCCTTAAATTGTCTGGTCTTACCCCTATAGCCCCTTAGCTCCTAGCGCCCCAAAGGGAATCAGCATACTAAAGAAATGTGCTTATGCAGTCAGATAATTAATCTGCGTTATAAGTTTTCAAGGCGATTTGAGCGCAGTTATGTAGACTCCATTTACTTATACGCTAGCTTTAAAAACGTTTATCTGAAATAAACATCATAAATCCCACCTCTCTCTCCTTTCCCTTTTCTCTTTCTCTCAAAAAATAGATAAATAAATAAAAAATGAAAAAAAAAAATTAAAAAAAATAAGTAACATGGAAATGTTATTTTATACACAGATGGGAAAGCTTCCCGGATCTCCGTTCGTCAGGCCAATCCATCATCATACTTTGCATGTTTGCAAGTTTTAAAAACATTTTTGGAAACGAACATTTTTTCCCTTTTATTATACTTTATTCAAAAGGTTGCTTACATAGTTAGTGCCCCTACACTGCCTCCCAACAATTCTTGTAGTTTGGCTCCTGTTTGCGATAAATGAAAGATTTGAAGCAACAAGCACCCGGGGTCGATTCACTCGATTCACCCTGTACTTTTTAACCCATATTAGGCGTAGAAAGAAGCATGCCTTTCCCAAGGAAAGTCGGAGTTTAAAATTGGCTCGCTGATTGCATTCCCTGTGCTTGTTAACCACTCAGCCACTTTGCACCTCTTCATCTCATAATTTGCACATACAAGTAGGAAGTCTGCCAATGTGCCTTTGTTTGTCACGCGATTGAAACCTTCTACACATGGACAAAGCCTGACAAAATTCGGCATACACGAGGGAGAGGTTTTAGTAAGTTGTTCTTGTACCCACTCCAATATGCCTCTAGGGGAGTGGTCAATTTACAGTATCATTTCATCCTAAATGGACAAATTTTGAGAACGTTCATTCATGAGGTGATGTAATGTTAAAAAGAATATTAGATGTTTCAATCAATTTCCGAAATAAAATGAGAGCTGATGTAATAAAGCCTTTGAGACTTCTTTCAAATCTCTTTTTTTTTCTGATAATTTGGAAAATTACTCCAGTGTTTCTTACAGCCCAAAAATATTTTGAAGTTATGACCATATATGAAATTGATTATACAACAGCACAATTACATTTCAATATATCTGTGCTGTAAAAAAAAACTGTTGATTTATAAATTGCTACGTACTTTCAAGGCTCCTTAATCCCTTTCAAAGAATTCAGAAGTGTTTAATTATTCAGTAATACCTTTCATTGATTTTACCTTTCTTCGAGAAGTTATGTAGATGATTGATTCTATTTTTACAGCATTTACAGAGTAAGTAATGTGCTAAGAGATCAGTGATTAGATCTTGATCTCTAAACCGGCAGCAATTATATAAGGAGGAAAAAAAAATAACTGATTTGAACAGAAAATGAAAACATACAAATCACAATCAATAACTGAGCAACAGTAGCGTTCAATTCGCAGTCATGTAAAGATATATAGGACCAGAATAAATATTATTTATTCCATCGGAAAACCTCTGAAATATAGGCAAATAAACATTATCAATAAACCCGTCAGAATAAAGCCTAAACAAGGCCTAAAAAATTTTCTCTCCAAAAATCCCAAATATCAATTTTAAAAGAGGTCTATTGTAGATCTGATGCCAATTTTCAAGTAGATAGAACAGTATGGCCAGGAGTGCTACAAAAAACGAACAAAGTAAAAAGTGAGTTAGAATAAAAATCCCAAAATGTCAAAAATCTCTCCCCTCCCCCGCAAAAAAACAACATTTTTGAAGAGGTCTTGAGGAGTACTGATGCCATTTTTCAAGTCTGTTGACGAAGCACATATCCAGGTGTTCTGGAACAAACAACTAAAAACACAAAAATAAAAACGCAAACAAACACACATAAAAAGAAAAAAGGATGAGACCCCCTGCCATCTTTGATGGCTATGGTTGCTCAAGAAATCGATAAAGATCATAGAATAATTTGAATTGGATGGGCACTCACCTGCAAGGTCAGATAATAAATATATGGGATCATACTCATATTGTTATGAAATGGGAAGAACACATTCCAATAGCCAACGACTTGGGTGGTTATTTATCTAAGCAAGATTGGTTTGTCTGTCAGTTGTATGGTCGACTTCAGCTTGTGAATGTATCTTAGTAGCATCTGACTCTCTACATTGAGATGCATCGAGACTTGTGAGGGCGTCACATGAACAGTAATAGGTATATAAACACTCTAGAATCTCGATGCTAGAAGAGTGTTACATAACCCAAAAATAAAATCAAACCACTAACAAAATTCATTGATAAAGAACGGATAAAACTGTTAAGTGCAATAAACAATACAAACATTTCAACGAGGAAGAAAATTTTCACCTCGCCAGCAAAGACTCTGTGTAATATAAGACCAAAGAACGCACTTCCGAGATTCAACTATAAGAAACTTTCATTACGACACCTCCGTAGGTCAAGGGCGCTGGCTGACGAGCAATACGGCGTAAGTTGGTCCCAAAATACACTTATAGAGGATTTGACTTCATAGCCAGAATATGGCTCTTTATGTAGATGTCCTTTTCTTAGAACATACTGCTTGTGGCTTAACTCATGGCAGCAATAGTTACGTATTACCTAGCTGTACAGGAAGTCAATGTTTGATCCTAAAAATAAGACCTCCCATAAATGAATTACCATAGGCCAAGCGTGTACCATGAATAATTATCTAAAAGAAGGAAATCCGTAGTACATTTCACTGATTGGTCAGCCAGGCCACCTGTGGGGCTACAGTGATTCGATGCACGTTGAAAAATTGAGAAACGTTTTTCAAAAATGATATTAGAAGTTTTGTTCGGACTAGTGATCTCATTTTTTTTTTATTTTTTTACAACCAATCTGATGGACAGAAGTTAAAACAGTCCAATCTCCAGATATTCAAATAAAATGTCTTTTCTCTGGTGAGCCACAATATTCAATTGACAAGAGAGTTTTGGTTGGCAGCTTAAGGGTGAACTCACGTGTAATGTTGTCAATTTTTTTTTTCAATTATCTTATTGGAAATACAATTTCCTTCCATATAGAATGCAGAATATAAATAATGTAATTTTTTGTATGATCTAGAATGATACTGAGCATGAGATATTTCAATTAAAAAAATTTAATCTCGATTTTCCCTGAGCTACATGTTTCAAATTTTGATGATCAGTTTTTCTTTACTTATGAACCCATTTTCATGTAACAAACGATATTTTGTCGGAATGTGTTAAAAAGAATCTCCAAAAAGTACGTTTTGTTTCTTTTTTTCTTCAAAACAGTGCCCGCACAAAAAGTCGTGTATTTTTCAAAAAACTTTCTCTTCAAAAATAATTTCATACATGTCTGAATAATATATTCAAATTTTCAAATCGTTATCATAAACAAGACTTCCAGATATGCTCACTCAAATATACTGAAATTAACCCCAAAATAAAATAAAATTTTGGGGCCAAAATTATTAAAAAGATTATTATTAAGGTTTATCAAGGTAATCAAACATGATGAAAACAATTGAAAATTACTGGTAGCTAGGAAAAAAGAATCCATTTGGTGTGAGTTCGACCTTTAAATAAACCATCCTCCATAATTACCTTACTATCTGGGTAGTAAGAAAATTAAACAATGTGTAAAACCTGTTTGAACCATTGTCAACTTTGGGAAGGATCAGTCATTAATATGTGTATGTGAGTGATTGATCGGAACATATGAGTGAGCGTTGATATACCTATTGATACTTGCAGGTGTGTGCATTTTATTTGAGTAAAGGGAGGGTTTTTCACTTTTTCTGATGTATCTTAAAATGCACTTCATTAAGAATGGATCCTATGCAAAATTTGAAAACGAAAAAAGTCATTGCTAGAATTAGGGCAGTCATCAGCATCTCAACCAAAACAAAAGAAAAATGTTCTTTGCGTTTAGTTGGATTCAAAAACGATATTTATACTACGAATTGCTGGAAGATTAATCAGCTCTATCTGAGAAACGCCATAGCAATGAATTTGGTCGTTCGAATGACACATTGGAATAGAAAATATGCATTTCCAGACAAGGATGGGGACCGGTGGTATTGCTGCACCACAATGCACATACCAATGTTGTAAATGCGAGGCAGCAAACGGTCATTTATTAGGTAGTATCAGAATCTCTTGACTTAGAATTCATGTGATCGATTTATGGCAAAACACAATTGTGCAAATATTCTCAGTCTTTATGCATTCGGAGCAGAAACATAGAACCTAACCAAGAGACAGACCTGCAAACTGAGAACCATGCAATGTTTACATGAGATAATCATGTTAGACATCACATGGGGAGACCACAAGACAGTATATTAGGAGAAACACAGGAGTCTGAGACATGAAAAAAAACATTTTAGATACTAAAATGGCAATGGGCTGGTCATATTGCAAGAATGGCAGACAATCGATAAGCATCACGACTCACAACATGGATCCTCAGAGATCAAATGCAAAACTGAAACCAGCAGAATGAGGTGGCGAGACGAACTGGACAACTTCAGAAAATATTCGCTCTGTGACGCCCATGATAGAAAAGTCTGGCAATGCTGGGGAAAGTTTATGTCCAACAACGGACAATAAAAGATTGATGATGATGATGGTGATGGTAGAAAACATGAAAAATAGTCATCATCAACCCATGTTTAAATATGAAGACAATTTGAGTCGACTACTGCAAGCTCAGGGGCATACACAATGTTCAATGAATACAACGAAGCTTTTATAAAGCTTCATGTAAGGATTTCAAGTAAACATTATTACCTCTTATTGTACATTTGAATACTCTATTGTTATAAATATGGCCAATACATATCGGTACCGTCTTGCTATGAGAGCTGTTGTTTAGACATGTCAGTATGATCGTCTTCTTCTGACGTTTCTTTTTCATTTTCCTCTCGTCATTTCTCTCAACTTTCTTCCTCTCTTTACTTTTTCTCTTTAATTTTTTTCTGTTTTCATTCCGCCCACTTTAAACTGCCTGATCAATCAGCCAAGTGGGCTATCGTTTCTTCTCTGTTCACTCGTGAGTATGTGTGTATATGTGTGTGCATGTGTGTATGTATGGCCGTCTCAGGTGATATTTTTGCAGCAATAACCTTAAAGATTTGCATGAGTACACCACTAGGTACTACCAACAGCTGTTCTCTTCTGTTGTTGCTTTCACTAAAGAATGCTGTCAGGGTGTCTATGGTCATCTCGTGCGGTTATTCTTTTCAGATAATTTCAGATGAAAGATGGGTTGTTATTTTAAAAGAGAATTCAAGATGGTTGATTTATTTTTTCCGATAATTTTAGACATCTCCTTGAGATAATCAGTACTGATCCACACGTGGGCTACGATGATTCATTTATGTGAGGTTCGGATATAATAAGTATTTTTACTTTATCAGATACGTTACTTTGACGATGCTGTCTATGAAGAACAGATGTTCAATTTAGACATAACTTTCATTTAATTACAATGAACTTCAAATAAGACGATAGGAAATATTTATGTTGAGCTTTGTTTAAATAGAAAATAATTAGCCTTGTATGAAAGAAGACTCACACGCGTGTATAGAACAAAAATGATGGTGCCTAAATAAATTCAACAGAGCCGATGAAAGGAATGATCATTTATTAATTTCTCGAAAGTACCGAAACTAAATTTTAAAACACGTCTGGTTACTCACATGATAGAAACCGTCAGGTGCCCAATGTCTTCGGCAGCATATGTTTAGGTGTATCGATTAGAAAAAAATGGAAATAAGAGGTGATCAATGAATACATTACTTCTGTCGCTTTTTGTTGGGCAGTGATCACTTAAAAAAAAGTCTGATCTTTCAAGCGTGAACGCTGCCGGATCCGAACAAAGGGACCCTTTCGGTATGATTTAGCATGGTAAATTGAACCTATATAGGGTTTCAAAGAACAAGAGAAACGTTTTTATAGACATAAAAAGGAGTAAATGTTAAGATTTTCAGCCCTCTTCCTCCCGTGTTGTGTTCTGTTGTATGGTACATACACCCCTAGCCAGCCATATCGCCAGACTAGCTTGAAAATTAAAGAAACCTATGTTGGTAGTTTTGGTTGAAGGTTTCCAGTTGTTAGCGTACAACGTAGGGAGAAACGGAACAAAAAAAAAAGATGAAAGTTTATATAATAAAAACATTGATTACAAGACAAGTCTGGTTGCGCTAGGGTCAAAATTCCTTGCTTCATTAAAACCTAAAAAGTAAACAAAACAGAATTCATTTCTCCATGCAATATTATTTCAAAACTACAAGTCCAATTTCAACTAATTATCATCAGCATCATCTTCATCATCATCATCAGATTTTTATCGTTGGACATAGACCTACCCCAAGATTTGCGAAATCTCTCTCTACCGCGGACATCGCAGAGCCAATATTTTCTGAATATATCAACTTCGTTTCGACGTTTCAACTGGTGTCGCTTCTGCATTTGATCTGTGGAGATCCATGTTGTGATCTGCGATGTTCATCTGTTTTCTGCTATTCGTGCAACATGGCAGGCCTATTGTCACTTGACTTGGGATTTTTCCCATTGCTTCCAAAGTGCAAACTGTGATGCATTATAACAGGGGAGATTTTTCCATAAATTTTAAAAGAAACATAGAATTATTTTTATGTCTTCAATGCATGAAAAATACTATCTTAAGTAGGGTTTTACAGCTTACCACGGGCAGAAGACCAGAAAAAGCGAACAAGTTTGTGCAATGGAATTTTTATAGTAACTTCAATTCAGACCATTAAAAAAAAAAACAAAAAAAAACTAAAAACTCAAGCTTGTGATAAAAAGTTATCATAAAGTTGAATAATGATTTAGAATATTTCCATCGAATAAGATTGAATGAAATGTATTTCTATTTGTTTCTTTTATATTTAGACATCATTTACATGTTTTGTTTTTTAATAAACAGAGCATGTTAGCTTACCTTCAAAATCAAAATAAGACAAAGATTTTTTTTCTTAAAGTCTTTCTAGCCGCAATTGGAAGAAAATATATCTGGATAAAAAGAAAATATTGGTAATAATGGAGTTCCTTCTTGCAGAAAATATAATTTGATTGTAAACAGTTGTGAAGAACAGCAATATTTTACAAAAGCTTCCCGTGGGAGTGAATTCTTCCTAAGTTTTTGCGTACGTCACCGTGTCACTTTTATCGGTGCATTTGTTTTTGCTTTGGTCATTTTCATCCGTCATTTTTTAAAAATAAATCCAACTAATAGGAATTCGACACTAGCCATATAGATAATTTTACACATGACAGATGAATATCAATATTGTCTCACAAATACGAGGCTTTACACTGAACTTTAGGGTATTCGAATATTGCACGAAATTAGGGGAAGCCCTGTATGAGTAGTACTCTGATACCTAGCTTTCACCATCTCTTTCAAAAATAGAGTGGGAAATTTGTGTGGGGTCAAGTGATATCTGATGCTCAAATCATCTGAACTACAGTGAGACACCGAGAATCTGATCTGTATTCAAAATCGGTATTGATATGTACATGCATAAATCGATTTACATTTAATTCAAAGGGCATATAGACATAAGCCCCCTATACACATGTGTGTGTGCGTGGGAGGGGTGAATGTATGCTTGCGTATGTATGTACGTGTGTGTGGGTACACATGAATAGTTATTTCATTTAACTACTGATGCTTACACAGAGGCAGACCTAACAGCAAAGCCTTTATCAGACAATGACCCTGGAGTCAGGAATGCTTGCAAGCCTGTAATTGCACTAATATATATATATATATATATATATATATATATATATATATATATATATATATATATATATATATATATATAAAGCAAAATTATAAACACAATTATATATATATATATATATATATATATATATATATATGCATATGCATATGCGTCTATGTATATATATGTGCACATGAATTATAAGATTTGATTGACTCATTACAAAGTATACGTTCTTAATGAGATTATTCAAACGTATTCATTTGAATAGTCTCAAAACACTAAAATAAAACATAATAAAAAACCTGTGACTTATACATACAACTATATATTTATATGATCCAAGCCTTGAAGTAGAAATCATGGAGCTTGCACCTTACAGCATACAGTTTCTTTCTTGCTAGGTCACGTGTCGTGAATGGGAGACTCTTGTCTGGCAAAGGCTTCCACTGTTCGATGAACACATTGCGGGTCACTTAGACGGGGGACACTAACTGAAGAGATGCACAAGAGTTTGTTTTGTTTTGTTTTGTTTTTACCATTGATTAAGTCATGTGAACAAACTGCTGAGAGAACATGGCGGCAAGCAGTCTTTTAAAACCAAAGTTTTAGAAAAAATGCATCCGTGTTCAACTTCTCAAACTCTCCCTTCAGCTCCCTGCAGCTGAACATGCCTGTCCTCTTCTGACCTTAGAGGGAATCGACGGAGTGGCATCAGACATGCCACGCCCTTTTCAATTTTTGTTAACCAAAACCAACAACGTAGATATCAATACCCAGGTTTGGGGATCGTAGAAAATATAAATCTATTGGGTGGATGCGGAAATCAATACAATTTTTCACCATCAACTCTAAAGCAGCATATTTTTTATTATGCGAAAAGTTATTTTACTTCTAATTCAGGGACACTTGAGCAACATGTCAAGCTGTTTTTTCCTTTCCAGTTTGATACAGATGTCGAATAACTGATGAGTGGTCAACATTTAGTTCTTCTGCAAATTTTTCAGTTGTTTTGCATGGGTCTGCATCAATAATAGTCACCAATTGGATGTCGTCAATGACAGAAAGACGTCCGCATCTTCAAGTATCTTGTCTCTGTTTCAAAATTTTTGCTACCAACATTGAACTGTACGGTCGTTGACAGGCGACTGGTCAAATTACGTGGTTGATATCGGGAGCAGTTTCCGTTGCTTTACGTCCCATCTCAAATAAACCAGAATAAATATTCATTGGAAAACCTAGAATTAACACTTTGAAATCTTATATTGCATGATCATTGTTAAAAAAATACTTTATTCCAAAATATGCATCAAATAAGAAAAAAAAACATACAATAACTTCTGCACTAACCTGAGAAATATCCAAGAATAAATTATGTAAGCAAATATTATTGTGCGTGTGTATACACGTGCATATATCCACATAAAGAAACCTCTTTAGAAACTTTTAGAGAATGTGTATAGACCGTTCGGGGGAATATCTGAGGCTAGACAGGCAAGAATATCTGCAGTTTACTGATAAGCAATTGACCGCCATAATGACGTCTGCCTCGCCTCATACATCACTTGAAAATAATAGCACAAAATCTAGGAAGAAGATATTCATATTGCAAAGAAGACTTCAAGTCAAATGATTGAATTTTATCGAAGCTACTTGAAATAATAAAGAATTTTTAGCCTACTAGAATAATATTTGAGGACAGAAATATTCTTCTATTGGGTGAATACTTAGTATTCTTTAATGATTAGTCCTGTATACATACTGCTATTCATTTCATTTTGCACTCAGTGGTGAATGTATATCTGTCCTAATGAGACTAAGTTGATCAAATGCCGAAATCCAGTTGGTTTACAAGATAATATGACCCCCGAATTATTGAAATAGAGATTTGTCACACATTATACTTATATAAATAGTTCATAATGTAAGAATACAAAAAGAATGAAATAGATTTATCTATTGTTAATGATTTCTTATCACAATGCCCAAAATTTATCAGAGTAAATATATATATATATATATATATATATATATATATATATATATATATATATATATATATATATATATATATTTATTTATGAAAATAAGAATTACAAGAATATATACCCGGTGAATACCAACACTTATTGACTTTAATCAAAAGAGCAAAACATATCGCTGGTTGCTGAAGAGTGGGTTAGGTACAAAATGTTGACATTCACTGGGTATACCCGTATCATTTTTTAGTATATATCTACATGTGAGTCTGCATGCGTGCATGTGGAAATACTTTTGGCGCCAATCCACGATAGTTAAGCACCCAGTTCATGCACACACACATGCATGATGGGTATTCAGACATGCACAATTAATTTCATGTTTATATGTGTGCGTGCGTGTGTGTGTACATTTATGTATATATATATATATATATATATATATATATATATATATATATATATATATGAGTGTATGTGTGTGTGTGTGTGTGTGTAAGTAATAAGAATAAAAAAGGAGCATATTTTCTCTTGTAGGTGCTCCATAAACTCATTCAGATGAAGAAAAACGTGCAATTTCAAAACCCAGTCAAAACTACACTCTCCAAGATATTGCAGCATTCATTCAGCCAATATTGACACGGCGCAATAGACGCAACCAAATGAATGCCTGTTCCTTTAGGATCACAGCAATACCCGAAGTCATATAAGAAGAAAATCGACTCCCTAGGGCAAAGGCAATTTTGTCCTCGACTCCCTTTGGAACCTCCATAACATATCCCTGTATCCGCTCGACTTTTCAAAACAATCTATAAATACTTTTTCGGGATCGCCATTAACTGCTTCATTGCATTCTCCCCAATCTAGCCGATAGTCGGATATCTCTTTTGGGAGAAACCAGAAGTTCCAGGGAGCTTAATGTACACGCTACGGGGGCCGACTCACCTCAATGATGCGATGTTTTCCTCCCAAAATCTTGCACTGGACGAGAAAAAAGGACAGGCTCTGATATTGTGAATGTGACCGACACACAGTACACATTTTCACTCATTGGTTTTCCACTACCGATTGAATAGTCGCATGGTAGAGGCCCACCCTGACTTGCAGTGACTTTAAACTACCTTTTAAGCGGAATTGTGTTTTCAGTCATAAAAGAACGTTTTTCCTTTTGATTCGAGGAATTCTTGGGGGAATTTTTCAAGATTTGGGAAGTTTTTTCCAATAGCTAATCTAATAAAGAGTGCAACATGAAGCAAAACAAGAAATAGTCCGAAGAAAAGTCTAGATGAATAAGCAGGATATGAAAATTCTTCTCGTTGCAGCCCTGGGATCATTTACAGCTGCACATTTGCAATCCAACGACTGACGTTGTCGTGTGCCGAAAAGTACTGGTCGATTTTTTTCTCAGAAAAAAGTGTTTTTCCTCTCTCAATGCGTTACTCAAACGAGCCAATAGCTGTCTGTAATACTGTGCAGTATTAGTTTGTCCAGGTTCAAGCAATTTGTGCCGAATAATTCAGTTTAGTCGTACCATAGACAAACATTTTTACCCATTAGATTTTGTTTAAATGGAGGTTATGAACGCTGTCCTGGATGTAGTCAAAATTCATTCATTTTTTCCGCTAGGGATTGTCTTATCAAAGAATGGTTTCTTTCTATGCATATTCTTTAACATAAATCTAACAATGAACATTTTACATTAAAAAGGTCAGGTTAGTTATTCGATAGAGACTGTCACATGACCAACATATTTTGGCATCAGTGGAAAAAGAGGTGATCAATCATTTCACCTTTTGTTTGGCAGTGATCATTGAAAAATCTGAATTCTCAACAAAAATGGACACAAACTAATGGATCAATTAAGCAACAACTAATTAACACACTAAAAACCTTTTTGGGAGTTAAAAAAAAGCAATTTCGTAGACATAATGAATGAATTCTTAAATTTTCAGCCCTCTAGCTACATCGGTGTGACCTGTATGCTAGATACGTACATACCAAGCCAGCCAGCCAGCCAGCCAGCCAGACTGGCAGACAGACAGGCTTAAATACTGTGACAGTTTGGGTTGACGGTTCCTAATAACTACGTATCGGGCTATGGACTTTTTCATCCACCCTCGTAGAGTGCAGGGAAAACAATTCAGTCTTCCGAAATATATGCATAAGTTTTGAAGTATATTTTTAGTTTACTGACTAATACTCTAGATAGCATGTATTGGCAGAGAGCGGAATTTCTCATTTAGTTCTTCCTCATCGATTTCGGATATACGCCACCTGTCGGCTTCTGGCGTCGACAAGAGCAGTGAAACTAATTCCTCTCAATTTTTTTTCATAACTCACGTGCTGATTCTATTTTCAGCCAAGATAGTTTTACTTTGGGGCATAAAGTTTGCTGTTGTATTCACAGTTATTCATGCGTCTGTCTTTTCTATGGACTAACATAATTTCAGTTATTACACGTCAAATTCATGCTCGTATGAAACGTTTTGTCTTCCCCCAAAGCCAACACTCACTAAACACTTTTGTATGTGCTCTCTATATTCTACATATTACAGCCATATTCTGACAGTAACGCTTGCATTAATTTTTGGCCATAGGCAAGATTTTTCTTCCTGATTTTCAATGTATTACTATAGTAAAACCACGGGCAATGTATTTCCATTTCGCATAAAATAGCACGATCCAGTTATGCTTGCATTAATTCCTGTTCACTGGCAATTCTTTGTATTGGGGAAAAAATTGAATGGATGGAAGGCTAGCTATGGTTCTCAACTTTTTCACCCCCCCCCCACCCCTGATTAAAATTTTCTCCATCAACCCTGGAACAAATTATTCATTCAGGCGGACAAAATTACGAAGAAAATTATCTGAAATTCGGTAAATGTGAGATTGCAATGAGATACCTTTGTTCTTTGAGAGTTCAGATTTTGAACTTTTAAAACGACACACTGGTGTAGGCCATGTATCATGTGTGCCAAATCGTCGCAGCTAGAGAAAGAAATCCAAGCCAAAAATACACTTTCACTGGCTTTAAAAATATGTTCACTGGCTTTGAAAAGAAATCTCCCACTTCCTACTTTCTGTTCGGTCTGATTGGTGTGCTTTTGATGTTTGCACTTCTTCCATAAATTTCTCTCATCTCCTGATCAACTGTTATCGGTGTATTCCATTCGACCGATTCTATCATGAAAAATAGGTCAGTTAAGGACGTGACAATTTACCCTCTCTTTGAAATTGAACCGCCAGGATTTTGAAGTTCCCTCTCGGGAGAATAAAGCTCGAGATTAATGAGAGGGATAGAGAGTCGCAATTTATCTAAACATTTTGTTGATAATTATCAACTTGAATCAAGAACGAGTGTCATTTTCTCGGCAGATTCTGTCATTGTAGGTCATTTCAGTTTGCATTAATGGTAGGCAAGCTAATTTAACAGATCTTTAGTGAGCTCCAGTTTCATCGTACCAGACAAAGTACTAAAAGCAAAGTAGTGCCCTTACGCTGGCTGCAGAATCAGCTATCTCTGCCCGGGCTTCACATTTCGTAAGTTCCTCTGACTCGACCAGTTAATCTTATAGTCGATAAGCACTCAAAGAGGTATCAATCACTTCACGAGGCTAAGCTTAAATAGATGAAAATCTTGGGTTCCCTTTTGCGACTAACTTGCAATGGTTGTCAATTCAATCCCAGCCTGGGGCTCCTCTACAATTGTCTTGAGCCAGACTTGCCCAGCTGAATAGATATCGATAGACACACCTGTCATTGTTACAGACTGCTCTGCACTCGTAACCTTGCACCAGACTAGTCGCATCAAATATCTGCACATGTCATATATTTCTGCATATATAAATCTTAAAGGTCAGTGTTTGAGCCTTGAAAAATCCAGATTTTCTTACGTTGATTCTCAAGACCAGTTGACAAGCCCTACTCAACAAAGGATATTGTCGCAGCACAATTATCCAGTAATCCTTTCTCTCATTGATTCTTGTGTCATACTAAGTTTTGTTGCATATTCTAGGTACTACTTAATGAAGTGATAGCTTGGCAAACAATCTTGCAGATCATGATTTACGGCCTTGTACCAGACAAAGCTGAGCTGAAGAAATACTTAACAGAATCGTAATGAATACAGGATGGCACGAAATTAGCTGATCATTCCAATTCTTTTGTGCAATTGGATTTTTTTGTTTTTGATTGTTTTAGCAACACGTTAAAAAGCGACCAAAAATATTGCTACTGCCTTAGTTAGTTAGCAATAACCAGTTGAAAACGGTATAAGTGGTTATCAATTTTTCTATCAAAACCTTTGTCATGGGAAAAGTACGCACACACACACACACACACACACACACACACACACACGCACGAAACAAGAACCATAAGTTCAACAATTAATCCACCATCCAACGTAGTAGTTGCAATAGAAGCAAGATGAGCGAGTAGTTTTCCATTGAAACTTTTGATTTTCATACTTGTAAAATTTTGCAATATGGAAGTATTCCTTATTATTTCCAATAAAATCGTAATTGGTCATTTTGGCATTTTTAACGTCATCGCATCTATTACGTCATAATGGCAGCTTGTGAATAAAACATAGACCTATTCTTTCTTTTTTCTGTTGTTTAACATAATTAGGATCGACTGAACAACTGACAGACAGACAAACCGAAGTAAAGCGTATTAGAGAGATGTGTAGACTTACTCATTAAAAAAACAGGGTTCGGAAGAATCAATATGGTCGGCATATTTTGCACCAACCTGTATAAAAAAGGGGAAGAGACAGTCGGATATTTGAGAAATAAGAGACAGGAAAAGTAATCAACGTTACTTGTGTGGCTAAAAATAGTCGCCGGCGATAACCAATCAAATCTCCTTTTTCATTGAACAAATGTTGATTAAATCTGTGTTTGCAAAACTCTTGGGGTTTCTCGTCGCAAACAAACAGATCGGTATTCGGTACGCAACAGACTAGGCTTAACCAGAGATTGCAAATCGTACGGGCGGCATCAATCAATGATATTTCGGAACCGGAATTGCAAAAATGGTCACAGCAACGTAGAAAACTCTGGTATTTGTGATTCTAGACACCGAAAGATTTGGCGAATTTATTTATCATTCGTACGTATAACTAGCATATGCCCATCAATGATGACGGTCTTATTTTTGTATGGATTGCCACTATGGAGCCAAAAGCTATTTCATTACGTAATTTACTTTTGATTATTCAAGTTTCCTCTATTTTACTTTTTTTTTTCTTTTTTAGGTCCTAACTCAGAAACGGCAGGACGCAGAATCCTCTACTTCCAGAATAAATTGACCTGTTTCGAATTGGCAAAATGTGTAGATTCTGAAGGTTCTTATCTTGATTTATAGCTTTTAATCTAGACAACTATGCTATTTTAAACTTGAATGTGAAACACCAACCTAATAGTTTTGATTTTGTGAATTCTTTCTGGTTGGGAATGAATGGAACATATTGATAGTACCATGGTTACATCCTAGCTGCAAATATGCTTTGCAACCAGTACACAAAGGAAATAGATGTGCGCAAAAAATATTTCAAATTCTGTAGATAGCCTACTGATTTTTTTTTTTTTTTTGAGAAGAATACAGGGTTCATTTTTCATCTTGAAAAATGCGCACATAATTTTGCCCGATGTAATATTTTTGCGCACACTGATTATAAAATCTAGAGTGAATATTGGATGGTAGCTTTTGTATGCTTATGTATATACGATATTTGTTTGTTTGCCTGGGCTGCCAGTTCTTCTTCTTTAAGTGAAAAATACCAGTCGTTATAGATTGGATAATGAAGAACGGTGTCTCGCCTCTCCTGCCGAGGTTAACGTTAACCACTCATCGTCTTGACATTTACCATCTCGTTAGTTTATTTTAATCTCGCATCATTGAATGGATACTTCATCCCTTGGCTCAAAAACATGTTGATTGAGTGCCAAAACTTGTTCATATAAATTTTAGATTTTTTTTTCATTTGAAATACGATGTTGCATGCGGAAAATGACAGGGGATATTAAGGGTAGCAGTGGAGTAGCTATAAAGACAGTGGAGAATGATGAGAAAAGCCGAAACCTTGCCAATATAAACTGGATTAAAATCAAGTTGGCAGTAGAATAGAATTGTAATTATTGTTTTTTTTTCTTCTCCTATCGCTGGAATTTGTCCTGTTACATTATATACAACAGCGAGTAAATCAAACTTTCAACGTCTTTTGGGAAAAAACACAACTTTATCTTGATAGAAAAGGTTATAGAAGCAGTCATTACATATAAAAATAATAAAAACTGGAATAGATTTATTTTTTCGTGAACAGGTCTTGACAGTCCCTCAAAAGAAACCGTCACATGACGTATGAATTTTGGCAGCAATGCCATATTTGAGGTGAGCAATTTAAAAAAAATGAAAAGTGGTGATTAATGAATTTATTTTTCTCGCCTTTTTTGGACAAGGATCACTAAAAAGTCTGAATTGAAAAAAAAAAACAACTAAGAAACACATGTAAATGCTGCTGGACACAAACCAAGGAACCGATTCAGCATAAACTTACATTTCAAATTGATCCCTCCTCTTCTAAAAACCTATTGAGAAAGAGAAAATGTTGAAATCCCTCCCTATAGCTCCATTAGAGTGGCCTTTTTGATAAAGTCATACATGATGAATGTATTGGTATAGATTGTGGTTAATAAGACATTAAAATGAAGAAAACAAGAAAGTTGGTCTCCACATGAAGTTCTAAAAAATGTCATGTACAAAAGACGTATCCAAGACAAATACACAACACTCAAAATCGAAAACACAAATCTGAAGAAAGTAGGCAACCACATTTAATGAGGCCAACGAATTTCCATGAACCCCCTAACCAAGTGAAGAACCACTCTGGGAAGGCAAGCTTTTAGTTGGGAAAGTTCAACCTTCAAAAACAAGAAAATCCCCCTCAGTTCTAAAAGAAAGGTATACAACCAATGCATCCTCTCGGTAGTCACCTATGGGTCTAAAACCAAAAGATAGACCCCCAAACTTAGAATCATGTAATGTTTACAGGATAAAAGCATGCCCAATATCGTATGGAGAGATCATTAGACAGCACAATACAAAATCGGGGTTAAGTAGAAATAAAGATATAGAATTAATCAGAAAACTCAAATCACAATGGGCTAATCATGTTTTAAGAAAGTCAGACAATCGCTGGACATCATGACTCACAACTTGGATCCCTATAGATCACATGCAGAACTGTGGCCGGTGAAATATGAGATGGCATGACAATATCGACAGGTTCAGGAAGTATTGGTTCTGCAATGCCAATGATAGAGAATCTGGCAAATCTTTGGTAAGGTCTCTGTCCAACGATAGAAGCTAAAAGGCTAATGATGATGAGAGTAAAATGAGAATATCGGAAGGTTTTTCAAGACAAATGAATTTTATTTCAACGTTGCACTCATACATAGAAAAGTTTATTGAAAGGTTATGACATACATACATAAATATAAAAATCGAAGAAACAGTTTCAACGATTCGGGCTTGAGCAGCATGACACTAAGCTTATTGAATATCGATTGATTTCTATTAACATGACCTTTCTACCTTTAATCTTAGAATTGAAAATGAAACATAGTAAATACAGGTCTGGTTAGTCACTCAATAGAAATTGTCGACCAACCACTGTCTTTTGGCACCATGCCTTGTTAGGGATAATCAGTTAATAATTGAAAAAAAGAGCTAATCAATAAGTAATTCTTCTCGCCTTTCGTTTGGATAGTTATCATGAAGAAACCTGGATTTTCAAAACAAGACAAAACAACAACGAGCAAGCACAAACAAAGGTGTCAAATTAGCATATACTTATGTTGCATATTGAACCCCCATCTCTATTAAAAAGCTATTTAGGGGGGATTTTGAAGGAACAAATAACTTTTTTTCTGGACATAATAAGGAGTAAATGTCGGAGTTTTCAACCTTTCAGCTTGATTGGGCTGGGGTGGACGCATGGTAAATATATAGCCTGTCAGTCAGTCATAAATCACCTACTTGAAAACCAAAGAAACCTATTCCAACAATTTTTCTGATTTTTTTATTTGATTCATAAATATTTTGGTGCTACTTTATCTCACCATTGTGCTGAGCAAGCTAGTTACACAGAAAATTAAAATTTAGTGTGAGCAAACCTCACTTGTGTTACCTTGTGCCAGATTAAATACCGAGGTTATCCACTGTTGTTTGAGGCCACTATACCACAATATCTTTCAAGCACGTCTTACAGTCTAATTTACCAGTGATTTTTATCTTTAATACCCCATGCAACCAGTGGTGTTGTGTCAGTAAGCTGAACAAAAATTCTTTCAATTTGTGAAAGTGCATTTTCTTGAGGTGCTAATGGTCAGGTTTCAAACCCAGGTCAAGCCAGAATTTCAAATGCTGAATTTCATGGCAGGGAAACCGTCAACCATACCCTTCATCAAAACCGTTATCATAGGCTCCTCTCAGTTTGACCTGTCTATCTGATTAGGGGGCTTGGTATGTATCACACGAACAGGCCACACCAATGTAGCTAAATGGCTAGAATTTTAACTCCTTTTTTACCCCTTAATCTTTTTTTAAATCACCACAATGTAGGTTTCTCGGGGGGGGGGCTAATTTCCAATATAAGTTGATGCTAAATTGATCCTTTACTTTGTCTCCGCTTGGTGTCTGAAAATCAAGACTTTTCTAGTGATCAATGCCCCAAACCGGCAAGAGAAGGAATTATTCATTGATCACCCCTTCTTCCAATTGATTAGTTGATCAACCCCAACGAGGCATGCAGCCGAAAGACAATTTCCACATGCCAGTTTCTATTGAGAGACTAACATACCGGTACCCGTTGTGCGTTGTGCCGTGCTAACTTTAACTGAGTAAATCTCGAGAATCCCGCTGGTTTTGACACTACCCCATAAAACTCCTGATGTGCTCGACTTGATATAATACAGTGCCATTATCTTGGAAGAGAAGAAGTGGGGGAGGAAGGAACTCCTTCGGTACCCAAAGGTATTGTGGCCCTCCGTTCAGCATTTGCATCCAGGAATATTTGTATTTCAAATTTCCGGGCACGTATCTGCTCAATGTAATATTCTTTGACGTGCTAGTTCTTACGTGAATTTACAATACACTAGTGACATAATACTTGCTTTGATTACTTTCTTTTATGTACTCGCTGTTCACATTATCCGTGATTTCACAGATCAAATTTATTAAAGGAATATATCGAAACATGTCCTAATGATTATGCGTGAAGTGAAACGACAAATTCTGGCGGTAGGGGGAAATTAAGCGATGATCATGGCTGTATTTTACTACCGACTTCATTTGAACCCAGTAGTTCAAGAAGGTTGTCGGCTCAGTGAAAATCCCCAAAGTCATGGAGGCAATCATATAACATGATTAAACATTGTCAATGTCAGGGTTCTACAACATATCTACACAGCAGCCTGTTTATCAGACTACGAGAAGACTCGAAAAAGGAGTAAGACACAGCGACACCAGCTCACCCAAACTCTTCACAACTTGCCTCGAAATGATATTCCCCAAATTTAGACTGGACAAAGAAAGGAATCGAATTGAATGCCGGATACTTGAGTAACCTCAGATTTGCTGACGATACCGCTCCCTTTGCTGAGAGCCTTCACAATCTCCGCTTAATGCTTGACGAATTAAAAGAAGAAAGTGAGAAGGCCGGTGTCTGCGTGAACTTCAGTAAAACCAATGTCATATGCAACGGATGTTATTGAAGACAGAGACACAACGATCAAAATCGAAAAATCGGAGCTAAAGAGGGTAAATCATTATATCTATCAGGGAAGACAAGTCTCAATGAAATATATAAAAGAAAGATCACCTTCCGTAATTGGACTATCAACAGAACAAACTCAACATTCAAAAATAATATACTATCATTAGTTTTGAAAATGAGGACCTACAACCAATGCATCCACCATAGTCACCAATCGGACTTAACCAAAAGATTAATTCTCAGACTAATAGATGAATAAATTAAATTAACAAGCGACGCACACAAAAAAGTATTATGTTTCCTATCACATGGAGGGATCACAACACAGCATAGATAGAACAGTTGTCAAAAATATCATATAAATCATTAGAAAACTCGAATCCTTATCAGCTAGTCATATAACGAGAATGGTATACAAACGCTGGACATCACCAGAGAGCCCATGCAAATTTTGCGCCCGGAAAAGACAATGCCATGTGATGAAATAAAAAAAATTCGGAAATCACTGGCTCAGCGACGATCTAGAGTTTTGTCGGATCTCAAGGAGGGTTCATATCCAACAACGGACACTAAAAGACCATGAGGATAATGATGATGATGATGATGATGATACGTAGACAAAGCTTTGGCTTTTTTCATCGCTAATAACTGAACTTACAGCCACTCAAATAATCCACTCACTTGGCTTTAGTCAGTTCCTGCATTTAGAAACATGAACCTCTGACAATACAGAAAAAAAGGTAATGTTTGAACACTGAAATTTTCGATTTGCAATTTTTCTTTTTAAAATAAGATTTTGTATTAGCAAATTATGAACGTTAGTTCCCGTGTTGTGCTTTCTGAATGAGAAACATAGGAACTATTATTGGTCAGAAATTAAAGCTAATACTTCAGGAAGAATAGGTTTATCATTTGTACAAAAGCAGTGTCTGTTCTGAAGATGCGTGTATGGAAGGGGCCGAACTTTATGGTGTGTAGAACATTATTGACAGAATAAGGCTTCTACGCAGTCTGTAAACAAATGATGGAAAAATGCTTTCTTTACCAAGCAAATATTTACTTTCAACCGCCATTATCAATGCATTTAATTAAAAATGAATACGAATCTTATAGATCGCATATTTACGGTAAAAATTCCAGATTAAAATTCAGCCGATAACTATGTAACAAGCTACGTTGTTATTAATCCAAACTCATAAATGAATACTAAATGCGTTGGTGATGACTTTTCTATAGGAAATTATTGATTTTTTTTCCATTCAAAAAAATTCATTGAAAAATGTGTGGCCAAGAATGCAGGAAGCCTCACTGACAGGCAAAAGAGTCATTACATTTATAACACAGTAAAAAACGATTTTTATTCCTGGAGAAAGAGTGCTATTTTGTAATTTTTCATGGGTAAAAGGTATCTAAAATGGCTATTATAACCTTAAAAGTTTCCTTTTATGATCAGGACAGTGCTATTCATACGTTATTGTTTTTCTTGCTTCATATGAATAAAAATGTGCAAATTCGCCTGTTCTCTAATTGGAAATAGGTATATTTCAAATTCACTATCCTTGTCACAAAAGCAAATTTGGGAGGAGACGATCGCTATTTCTATACTATTTTGGCATAATCAATTAGCAAATACGAACCATAATTTCAACGATTCGTCCACCATCCATGCGTCCATGTATGCAATTTCTGATTTTAAAGTAATTATAAACGAGTTGGTAGTAGCCAGGGACAGCACATGGGACTCCCAGAACCCACAATTGCAGGGGGCACCAGAGCTCTTTGAGTGCCATATATCTGAGGATCTCAGAAGTATCTTTAAAAAAAAATTTGAAAGAAAACCTAAAAAACGCAGGGGATACACAATCGGACCTACCGCCGCCATTGTAACAGCATTACTCGTTGTGGTAGTAGTAGCAGGAAGAAGGAAATAGGAGAAGGAGGACGGCTATTAAAAAACAATTATTGAGTTTAAATTAAAGAAAGTGTACGATCTTCATCAATTATTCGTTGTGGCGTCTTAATGCATGTTTATTCTATTTGATAAATGAGCTTTAAATGAGTAAATATAACATTATCAGCTGGAAATTGAAAAAATTTAGCCGATTTCAACCATTTTTTAGGATGATTTTAGCCATTAAAACCAGCAATAATTGGCAACACCACAAAACTAAAATCATTTATTGATGAGATCACATCTCTTATGTCATAGAAGCAGCTGAGAGATAAAACACAAAATCCCTCCTTTCTCTTTCTGTTGTTTAACCTGACTGGAACCGACTGACGGACCGACTGACCAACTGAAAAATGTCTTTTAGAGATTATGGACACATCTAACAACGCTCAAGACATAAGAACAAGATAGATTATTGTTATGCACTGTAATTATCACGTATATTTATGTCAGAGCTTCCTGATGTCCATCGCCTGGGAGGATATTTGATTTAACAAGATTGAGAAAATATATGATTATCATATATAACTGGGTATATACACACGCACACACATACATATATATGAATATTATACATATGTAAATGTATAATATTCATTATATATATATATATATATATATATATATATATATATATATATATATATATATATATTATTCACTTCAATACGTGTCTTTCCTGTTTACCAATCATACATTTTATTTTTGTGCTTCAAGACAAAAATCGAATTAATGGATGGAAACATTCTATTTCCACGAATTATCAAGATTATTATTCTGATAATTACTCTAGTTGTAACGTTTTGATCGATACTTTTCTGTATCATGTACATATTACCACTTCAGAAGTCAGAAATACAGAAGTACAGAGGTAAATTAATTCGTTATTATATTTCAACAAAAAATGATTATGATTTTTAGACATCAACAAATAGTTTTAAATTCATAGTTAGTAAATATACCGTAAAAATAATCTCATCGCACTAATTATAGAAAATTAAAGGTCAACCGATGTTTTTGGATATACGATGGAACATTAAAGAATACTTCCGAATCCCCATCATTTCTTTCCGGGTAATTCGTAAAGCAGTAACATGATAAGTCCTGTTAGATGATCCGGCAGCCAATGAATTCCGGCAAAATCGGCGTCGGCCTAAACGTATTCGAGATAACGAATGCAACGAGAGTAAAACAACTAAAAATGAAAATAATCAAATGACAGCAATATGTTCATATTGAGAAAAAAATTAATTAGAAATGCCCATTATTATCATTCTACTAGCATATAGCCTCAGAAAAAGATGGGGTTATTTATGCAGGGATCGAAACTTTTGCCCCCGGATCCCTCTCGTCATCTCACTTGATTTACTATTTATATGATAAGATTAGCTCTGGTAATGTATTTCCAAGTAGTAATCCATTTTAATTTTCAGGCCATAACTGGACGTTGGTCAAATAGACAGCCAAACAATCAACTAAGATACTGATTATATTGGTGGCTTTTATATGATACGATTGAAGACCTACAATTAATAGATGGTGAGAAACAAGTACTGAAATATTAGCGATAATAATAAAAGTGTCTCCATGCGGAATGTTCGGATAGAAACCAAGAATAGTATCTATATTTCACATAAATGAATCACCGTGGCGCGTGCAAGTACGAGAAACATTTATCTAAAATTATCTAAAAATTAATTTTCTAGAATCAAAAAGACTTCTTGTTTAAAACTATCAAAAGAATATCACAAGCACAAGATTTGAACATTGTTGGTCCAAAAATGACCATATACACCCCAAAAGACATTTTTTTTACTTGTTTGTGGGTGCCATGTCGAATACTGATACGAATTTCAAAGATTGTAGCCCTAAAAATATGACCAGGTGCGCCCAGAAAGACACTCACATACACACACACGGGCATAGAAAGAAGATTCTGTAGCCCACTTGGTTGTTTGGTCTGATGATTAGTAGGATACAATTAAATGGACTATTCTAAGTAATGGAACAATACAGGCGAGGAGGATTGTGTCAACCATGAGTGTTCAGATGATGAGAAACTAATAAAATGAGCTAAAAGTAAGATTTAACAAAATGAACAGTGTATCAACTGGAAGCATTGTAATAAAGAGCAGTAATGATAAGATGGAATATTACCAGTAATAAAATAATTATATTGAGAGAGCATCATCTAGAATCAACAGTTTGTAGAAGTAAAAACCGTTAATAAAGTAATAATAATTAGGGAGATTCATTTAATTATCAATCATCATTAAAATGTTATAATGCTTCATTTGAAAGACGTGATGACGGGTCAGGTTAGTCACTCAATAGAAACCGCCCCAATGACCAATGTCTTCACAGCACAACCTGTTGGTTCAATTGAAAAAATACGGTTGTATCAGTGAAGTTACTTCTCTTAATTTTTGTTGCACAGTCATCACTGAAAAATTTCGATGGAAAAAAGCAAGCAGACATAAAGTAAGGGGACAATTTAGCATGAACTTACATTGCAAATTGATCCACATCTGAAAACTTTTTATTGGAATAAAAAAAAAGTTTATTTTTAGACACAAGGGATAAATGTTTGAATTTCCATCCCTTCAGCTCAATATATGCTACCAGTCCGTGATATATATATATATATTGTCAACCAGCCAGCTGGACCAACTTGGAAACTGAAGAAACCTATGTTGACGGATTCGGTTGACGGTTTATAATCGTTATCTGACCCAGATTGTTTTAATGAATAATATTGATATTAACATGTCATGAAACAAGCGATGATATAATATCCAGTGACCTATAGTGCTTAGTATCGCAGGTGTACTCTGTGCAACAAATGCAGAGAAATGCAAACATTCTCTGATGAGTGTCATTCGATAGAAGCTGTTACGAATTCATTTTGAATAACAAATTTAGACCTTTTCCCTTCAATTTTATGTTTTACGAAGCCTCCTCTAATTACTGGAATTTTAAAATGTTCTACCACTAAAAGACTTTCCATTAACCCTCTTATTTATTTCTATTTTTTCACCGTTTGTAACATCAAATGAGCGAGGATGAGGAATCTACAATCTACGATCGGAACCACCTTTCCTACGCTGTGCCAAGAAAGGGTTTTACCGTCCATTAATTTTTACAGAAATTGAATTTTTTTTGCATTTTTGTTCATGCGCAGCTCAGAGCACACCCGTTTTACAAATCACCATACGCCACCGACAGTTTCAAAGATGTTTGCTCTTGCATTAACCCTGCTCTCACTTAAGGCTGCAATATTGTTCTGCAAAATTCTCAATCTGTTATAATTTGTACAGTTTTCCTTTATTTTTGTGTAATTCCACGTTTCCGGTTCTTTTTAATGAACTGACACATTTATAAGAGCATTTATTCGTCTCACAGAAAACGCCACCTTCTTTGAAATGTCGAAAACTAAGCTGGAGTTATACAATTTTTTCCTGGTTCTTGCGTTATAACTGACAACCTCAATATTAAAATATATTTAAATTTTGGCGTCACTGACACATTTACGCCTTTGCTTATGACAATTTACATCGCAGTTGCGATAGTTTTTCTCCCGGATTTGTTTGTTCCAACTCTGCATTATGATTGCTCCAAATTCTTCGAATAAAACAACTGTCCAAGTAACGTATAATTTCGACTTTTGCAAACATTAAAATATGTGAAATAAAAAAAAAAACTATGACGTACCACGATTTTAAATGAATTATACTTTAGAATAATGGACACCACATTTTTACAATTAAATATGAAGACATTTCGAAATCAACAAAACCAAAATAAAACGAAGTAATGAAAAAACTTCTACTTTGATTTTGAAAGCAACTAGAAAGGAAGTGAAAATTGAAAAATACAAAAGTATCTTCAGAAGAAAAAAACTTATGAATTCGTTGACGTTTATTGCTAGAAACATGCAGATTTATGATAACTGTGTGAACAAAAAATGTATTTTTAATTCTTTTGGAACTCACTGTAGCGTTTACTGGACAGACTGCATTGAGGAAGCCAATGAAAAGAAGAAGACAAAGTATGCTGTGTTAGGAAGGGATGCATTGGGGGAGGGTGCGAGTCTATTGAGATTCCAGCAATATTTTTGCACTATGTTTTAGAAATCTTAGAAGTATCTTCGCTGTGAGGACTGCACTTGGGACGCCAATGAAAGGAAAAGGGCAAAGTATGCTGAGTGGGAATGCTTAAGAAACAGATGGCAAGCGAGGTGCATGAAATGCAAATATTTCCAGCGCTGTCTTTGCACAATGTTTAGAAAATCTCAGAAGTATCTTTAAAGTTTACTATTGAAAAATTGACTGTGAAAAGTGGAAATATCACTTCATCTTTGTGAAAATCCTCGTTGAATAAAAAAAAAGGCACATTCCACACTAATTAAACTTTATGCTTAATCTTGGAAAATGTTGCATAAGCCAGGAAATTGATAACTGAAGCTCATAGCAAGTGTTCAAAAGGTACAAACACGTTTGAGATGTTTTCTAAGGTTTAAAAAAAAGGAAATTTCAAACTCAACGGTAAAAAAAAAGAGACTGGAAAGAATCAGATCATGCAATCAGATAAAAAAAAAACTTTGAAAATGCAATGCAAACGACACGTTGATTCTCAATAAAATATCCGTAAATCACATTAATGAATTACTGTAGTCTATGATTAATTATCTAAGAAGTTAACAAGAGTCATTTGAAAGAAAAAAATATGTTTAAAAGGTCTATTATCTATTATAATCAAACAAAAAAAGATACTTTATGAAATATCACCCGAAAGAATACCAGTATAGTTTGTGTATTGTTGGTCTAAAGTGACCCCTGAAAACACATTTTTCTCAATAGATAATGTTTAGCATAGTACTCAGGAGGATTTGCAAGGTTGTGGCCCTAAAGATACAACCAACAGCTCTTAGACACAGAGAAAAGCCAAGAGCTAACTTGTTCGGTTAGGGCGATTTATGAGGTTTCGGTAATTGGGTTAGATTTGAATGATTGAATGGAAAAAATGGAATTTTTTTTCAAAAAGGGGGTTGACCAGTGATTTTGTAGCAGCAGTTATCCTTATGTTGACAATATGATGAAGCAAATAACCATCGATCTAGGATGGGGGAGGGGGGTATACTGCATGCATCTCAATCCCCGAAATATCACCATCAGACTATCATTTGTTTTGTTTCAAGTAACACTTCTGGTCTAGTCAACAATTCCATCTCGTAGAAAGTACCAAAGTATGCATCGGATCAAATGTGGAATTATTATTTTATGATCAAATGCAAAATCTCCTTGGAATGTAATGCCAGGTCATTGAATACCGAGAAAAATCATTTAATGACTGATTAATGATGCTATATGAGGATATAGACTAAGGATCATCGCAAAATTGCTAGAAGGTTTCACATCAATATAAATAAATCACGATAGCCAGTAATCAAAACTGGTGAGATATTCATCATCCCAGAATTTTCTATCTATGCATAATGTGTAGTATAGCTGCGTAGTAGAAGCGATGGGTAAATCGGTTTTCAAGTTCAGATTAAATTAATTATGTCAGATATTATCAAAATTCGATTATCTATGCCACATGGAAGTTTTAGTGCTGTATTGTCTTACTCTATTGCAGTGCTCTGGATAAGTAATAGTACACGTAAATATCTAATGACCACTGCCTGTGCTTGTGGGAATAGTACAGAAATAATTGAAGCCTTTGATATCTACGAATGTCATTAGCGTCAGCTTTTCTCGAGTAATATTGAAATTCCCATAATCCAAGAATAACTGTAGCAATTAAGACTACGAAACCTTTGGATTCAACGATGCAGAGTTAAGCTTTGCCGACGCCAGCAAACTGTAACCATAATATTATCCCATTCAGGGATGTTAAGCACATCACTTGTCCAGTGTCAGTTTACTTGCTATTCACAGATACTGCTTGTTTGGCAACAACTTGACTCAATTTGGCCGCCTTCAGATTCTTATCGATACAATTTGTTTGACTTGGCGCTTAACATGGGCAGTATTACAATCTGTTTATCTTATTGAATTACTAAGAATGCATTCTTAAAGATGCTCTATTTGATGCAAGTTTTATAATTGTCCTTTTCCGTCTATGTCGAATAGAGCTTAGCTTTCGAATTGGCAAGGTTAAGGGGGCACCTGGTGAGAAACAATTTTCAATCAAATTAGTTTGATGTATCACCATTTTTGGCAGTATTTTAGGGAAATCTCAGTGCATTACAGCAATCGAAACTTACTCGGTATTGCTTTTGTTATTATTCAAATGCAGGCCATCGTTTGAAATCGAAGGGAAAATTTCTGAACTAGGAAAAATGACCCTACATGTTCTTACAAAACGAATATCGGTCTCTTTGCTTGACATATGTGAAGTCGTTTTTCGGAAAAATAGTCTCTTGTGATGAAAATTATGACAAGAATGAAAAACGAAAAAGATCCTCAATAATTTAAGAAAAGCCTTCAAAATGACAACCTAAACGAGATCTACTAAGGAAAAGTGCCCACCTGTCGTCAGATTTTTCATTACACATTTGTGAAATCCAGGTATACTGAAACGACGTGATGCTGCAGTAGGCAGTTGGCGTGTTCCAATGATGTATTGGAAGATAAAATAACTTCCACTGCTAAGAGAATCACCCGGTAATTTTTTATCACGACAATATCAGTTCTTGGGTTGCAATGGCTACCTAACAGAACTGCAATAGAAAATTGATTTTATATGTTCAGTACCATGGTTTTACCAAAAAAGTTCATGGATGGTGTAATCAAAGTACAGGTTTCTCAGATTTGATTAAATGATGCACTAAAAGAAATCACGAAACTAAGTGAGTACACGTCTTGAATCGAATGAGCAAATAAAAAAACATACAAGCAACCAATGAACTTTAAAAATCAAGTTTTTGAAGAAACATTTGCAGAATATTCATTAGTCCATGACTTCCAAAGGCCTTGCACTTCAAGTGCGCAAAGTTTGCCATTAGAACAACGTTACCAGATATCTGAATTTAGGAAACATTTTTCCATGTTATCCCCTGATGAACTTTTTTTCGACTTGAAATAAGGACATTTGTACCTAATCATACTCATTTTCTCTTTCATTTCTTATAAAGTGAGAACTATCGGCCACTGGACTATGATTGGTATTGACTTTCTTTAAAATCTTGACCAGTCAACAGAACAATGACTGTTTGAATGCCAATAAATACATTTTTATTACTGGTGGTGCCGTGACTAGGATATGACCCTGAATTATCACGATGGGGAACTCTGTATTATAATGATGTTTATCAAGCTAATCTTGTCGTCAGCTCGATTAAAAATTGGTATAACTGTATTGTGTGTTTGTTCAATACTTGGGCCAGATTAATAAAAATCTACTATTAGTTGCCCGTTGTAAAGCGATAAGTAACTGTTTAAATCACCGATACCTATTGTTGAAGTAATCTGGACGACTGTAAGCGTAATTAATCTGAGTATAAGCGGTCAATGACGAGTCTGGTCTTGAGTTGATACTCCCCTTACTGTCAAATGAAGTTGAAAGCAATGGTTTTTGTCCGATCATCGAAATTGAGCAGTATCGAACCCGATTAGTATTTAGATTGAGAACCGCTTGGGAACACCAGCAGTGATACTTTTGCGATAGATTTAGCGGGTTTGTTGTTTTGGTAGCTCGAAAATATGATATTTTGTGTTAGTTTTCATCACAGCCAATCTTTAACTATTGTACCTATAAAAGGCAAATCAATCAGTATTTAACAATTGAAGCAGTCATGAAATAGCTGGAAAAAAACTTTGAACCATACAACGTGCTCAGGGGAATCGTGCTTAGTATCACATAGAAGGATCACATGGAGACAGCACAGTATTTACAGATTCAGAGATATCAGAGAATTCATTAAAATAAAAAAAACAAATGGCAATTGACTCGTCATGTTTCAAGAATGTCAGACAACCGTTGAACATTACGAATCACAACGTTGATTCTCAGCATATAAAAGAAATAACACTACATGATGAACTGGGAAAGTTCAGAAAATATTGGCTGTGTGACGAATCTTTGGGAAAGATTATGTGCAATGACAAATGCTAAATGGTCATTTTAAGTGCCTGTATTTGTAAAAGTAGAAGCTGATAAAGAATCAGTATTTTGGAGGTAAACTGAATGCACTGAACATGCTTGTACTGACTAAGGCAAAATCCAACGTAAGGCACTTAAAGGCCGCTGCTTCTGCTGCTGCTGCTGATGATGATGATGATGATGATGATTAGTGAATGACTAAGCATTTAATTGCAATAGATATTTTGACTGACTGACGTGTCTCTCCGTTCGACCCCCGTCACGCTACCAGGTACAGTTTTAACTTGACCTTCACAATTGGTGTCGTAAATATTTGTTTTACTCTTTGTGTCATTCAAGTTTTTTATTTTCTGGCTTGTCATTTGAATAGTTAGATTGGAGTTTGAAAAAATTGACCCTGAATGAACTGACAGAAGAGATGAAGAGAAAGAAATTGAAAGAGAACACGCTTGGTTGTGTTTGGTCGAATCCCTTTGCTTCATTAAAATCTAAAAAGTAAACAAAATAGAATTAATCTTTCCATACAATATTCAAAAACTACGAGTCCCATCTCAACTCCTCAGCTCTTGTCATTGGGATTTGCAAACTTCATCAAAACAAGTCAACCTGTGTCAGGCTTTAGAAACCGGAGTGAATCTGTCATCATTGATTGTATCCATCACTATGTCACTGTTATTCATGCATGACGTCACTGGTTATTTTCATTTCGTTGTTACACTAAAGCAGTTTGATGATACTTGAAAGGGGGGCAGAGCTGAAGACAAGATAGAGCGAAACTGCGTAGAACAGAATAAATTCGCTCTACGGAAGATTTTAGCCACATCCCATTTACGGAGCGTCAGAGCTTTCACCTTTACCTTTGCTCCCAGATGAAGTATCAGAGTCTTAAATGGTAGAGTAGGCAAGGCTAAACTGTGCTTCCCCTTGCTTAGAGGATGTGGTTTGAGTTCCAGTTGAGGGATATTATTTATTTCTAAATCTACGCTATCTGCTCACAGTCAGTGAGTAATCGGACAGACCAAAAAGTAGGCATGAAAAGTAAATGATAAAATTAATATGAAGGTAAAACGTAGTCATAAAATTTAAAGTAAAAACGATTTATAGATACTTCATCTAATGAAATTGAAAAAACAAACAACCAGAGAAATATAGAAAAAAGGTTATTTGCAACATGCACGCCTAGAAACAGTTGGTTGTAGTAATGACCGACTAAGTTCAAAAGTGGGCGTAGCAGGGAATGAAGACAGGTGCAGCTGGCTCATATCGTTCCATATTGCTAAATAACATCATTTTTTTCGTGACCCGGTAGCACATTTTAGAAATTGAATCGTCTATCCACAAGATGATAGAATGCAGACCTAACCAATTCTATCGTGTCTAATAAAATTCTTAATAAAGATATAAAAAGATTTTAAAAAACGAAACAAAAAAGCGTTAATGCTGCCGTACACAAACTATGCATAAACTTATACAGCAAATTAAGCTCACACTAAATCCCTATTGAGGAAGGAATTTTAATTAAACAAAAAACATTTTTTTAAACGTGATAAGGTGTGAATGTTGAAATTTCCACCCTTCTCAGCACCACTGGAATGGCCTGTACTCGTGATACGTACATAGGAAGCCAGCCAGCCAGCCAGCCAACCAGCGAGACCAAATTAAGAAATGAGGAACCTATGTTGGCAGTTTCTAATGTGGTATTAGTTTGATGCAATCGTTGTCAGTAATATTGTTCGCACAATGTCCACGAAATCCTAGAAGTGCAATTGGACTATTGATCCACTATCGTCACCGTAGAATGACTTGTTGCTTTGCCCCACAAAACACACCATGTTGAATCAGTACTTCGAGGAGGTTGAAGTGCACATTGAATAATAGTAAAAAAGGAATCGGCCTTTTATAATGAAAACAGACTTTACCTTAAAGATGGCTTGACATTACAGGAATCTATTGAACATTTCTCGATCACCAAGTGATAGTATTAAGAATTGATATGAATCTCGTCAAAAAATCATTGAAACCTTTGCATCTTATTATATTTATCTTTATTTTTACTGATGAAAAAGCAACATGCACCGGGTATAATCATGTTCAAGATCACATAGAGAGATCGCAAGACAGCACAGTATATTAGAGAAAAACAGTCAGAGATATCATAGGATCCATTTGAAAACTTACAAAGCAACGGGCTGGTCATGTTGCAAGGATGTCAGACAACAGCTATACATCATGACTCATAACATAGATACAAAGGAATTATATGCAAAACTCTGACCGACAGAAAAAGATGGCGCAACAAACTACACATGTTCAGAGAGTGATGGCTCTACAACACCAATGACAGAGAGGTCTGGCTTTGTCTTGAATAAAGTCTATGTACAATGACTAACGTCAACAGGATGATGATAATGATGATAAGGATGATGATTGAAGCAAGTATATTTGAAAGGGCTATTTTTCGACCAATCATTTTTATGGAAAAACATTTTATTTTAGCTGATGAGCGTCCGGCCATACACAACATAAGATTTTTAATTAATTTAGCTTCTTGATCCCGTCCTGTTTTTTCCGTGTCTGGCTGACGGGGTGTTTGTGAACCCATATATTTCGCATGACTGATTAATCAATTTCTCTTTCACGTCTCAAGCGATCGGTCGGAAAAATGGTCAAAAATAAAGTCAATATGAATATATTTGGTCGACTGAAGACGAAACGCCTACACTCTCTCTATGCGTGTGAGTTCGTCCAGAAAGATTCCCAACATTCAATCAATCTATGTCGATGTGTTCATATTCTGTCTGTGTCTATATCTGTCAACATATATATATGTGTGTGTGTGTGTGTGTGTGTGTGTGTGATGATAATTATACAGATAAATTATTTGTTTATACCTCTATTAAATTACAGCAATAGGTATAGATTATTTACTCAGGATATAGCTGATTATCTCATACATATCTCTCATGTATATACACTAATATATATGCACACACATATATACATATATTTGTATACATATATATATATACGTATATATACACACATGTATACATAAATATACATATATGCATGTACGTATATATATATATACATACGCACACACACACATATATATATATATATATATATATATATATATATATATATATATATATATATATATATATACACACAAACATATATGCAAAGAAATCAACCAATATGATCCAACAGAATATTTCAATTTGTGTTATCTTAAATTGAAACTTATTTGAGATGATATTCCGTCATTACATGGTTGATGTACCACTCACTTTAGATAACGTAAACAGGTTCGATCCCTGTAGAAGCCTCATTTTCTTTAATTGTTTATTCTATTTGCATTATTGCAGGCGAGTAATTCACTAACCGAGTAATGACAGATCATCTCAAATAAGTTCATGTATGATATTAAGTAATCTATAATTACATCTATCTATATATCTATCTCCCCTTATATATATATATATATATATATATATATATATATATACATATATATATGTATGTGTGTGTGTATGTGTGTGTGTGTGTGTGTGTGTGTGTGTGTGTTGGTGCATTTGTTTACTACATTCATATCATGCAAATTAACTGTTCATCAAAGGGTATTTATTCTTATTTTATTACTTAGAATTCGGTGTTATAGTAATATAGGTAGAATTTCCTCAAAGGGATCATCAATTGTCTACCATAAAACTGTTTCGGGGTATTTGGCAACAAAACAGTTACCTTACGATTGTTTCCAGCAGAGTGATCGAAACGGTACCTGCCCCAAGCCATGATCCTTATGTTTAGTTTGTTATTGTGTTTATAAGCAGTTTGTTATCTTATTTAGAGCATTGTCACAAGGTTGACCATACTGATGCAAAACGTTTAAAATGACCAATTTAGTAAACGGCCAGTGGAGGATTATCAAATAGTTCGACGGATTGAATCCGTGTGTCCATGAGTGTTTAGCCAGTGCGACAATTAAATCCGTTATCATCGTCTTCAACCTCTGTCTGATGCAAATTTACCCTGACGCCATTGGTCAGAATACTAATAAAAAATTAGAAACATTTCCACGAGTCAATAGTTAAAGGAAACATTCGACCGAAGAAGTTGAAAACGAAAATCCCAAAAGATTACCTGACCTCAGCGTGACCCCAATCGTAAAATATCCCATATTATCATTGATAAAAGTAACTTGCCTTTAACAGTCAACAATTTTTATGAGTCTAGACGAAACGGAATATTTTTATATCGCAGACAATTAGTTGCTACTGTTGGATGGACTCTACCATGCATGTCCCCCAGATATTTGTTTATTTAGCATTCCGTGTTCAATCATCACGCCCAGCTAACAGTCAGACGAATGGAGTCATTTGTTTTCCCCCGTACCTATTTTAACCATTGCTGTGTACTTTCGAACTCCTAACAGCCAAATCAATCTCCAATGCACTAGTAGGGTGCACCGAACTTATCATATATTTTCCTTGATAGTTAATAAGCTTCAATATTTCTATTTCTGTACATGTAGAAAATAAGAACAAATGAATCATTCAGCCACTTGTACTATTGATGGTGTGGTGGGCTTATTTCACGTGAACATTTATTAGGATTTATTCTTGGTTAGTAAGGTCCATCGAAGCTTCAATAAAGCTCCATCAACTGTACCATCCAAGAACACATCCAATACTCCATCCATTACCAACTTCCCATGACGCTAAGCGAGGGGTTGGATTCCACGTCTTTATTATCTAAGCCATTGTATATACATGTGTGTGTATGTGTGTGTGTGTGTGTGTGTGCATGCGCACACACATATATACACACACACGCACGCACACACACACACATGCACACACATATATATATATATTCATATATATACATATATGTATTTGTATGATACAAATCAGGAATACAATATGATATATGATATTCGACGTGTGATGGGTTTATTCCATGAAGTGCTCGATACGTTCAACATTAAGCATCAAGTTCATCTAAAGCAGAGCTTGAATTATACATTATATATATATATATATATATATATATATATATATATATATATATATATATATATATATATATATATATGTATAAGTTAACAGATATAGAGAGAGAAAGAGGGAGATAGATGGATAAATGGATGGATTGATGTTTACAATGAACAGAAAGCCGTTTTTTTCTGTTTTCCTCTTATTTTTATACAACTTTTGATCAATAAATTCACTACTTCTCTCACCTGTTGTTGAATCGCTAAAAAGTTATTATTTTGAGAAAAAAAAAATCAGACACCAACTAGTGACCAAATTGGCATAAAGTTACTGTGCACTTACAAGCACCACAAAAAAAAACTGATTTTGAAATAGCAAAAAAAGTTTTACTTCGTAGTCATGATGAAGAATAAATGTTGAAGAAAAATTCAGCCCTCTAGCTGTATTGATACATATTTTCATACATAGGCAATCAGCCAGTTCAAAATAAAAGCTATTACAAAGTATATAACACTTATAAAGCACTGGGGGGAGTTCTGACGATGTTCAATCGTCGTAATCTAAATAAAAAATGTCTGGTCAGTTATTCAATAGAAACTGTCACGCCCTGTTGGGTATGATCAATAAAGAAAAGTGATAAAAGGATGAGCAATGAATATGTCATTTCTGTCGCATTTTGATAGTCAGTGATCACTGAAAAAAAAGTCCGAATTTTACAAAAGCAAGCGTCAATTTTACTGGACACAGATTAAATGATTAATTAGTTGGTCAGTAACCACCCAGTCTGAATCTTCAAAATGTACAGCAGAATGAATAAACTTGCCAGACTTTGACTAAAGGACTAATCTAACATGAAATTAGATTGCAAAAATCAAAATTACACTGAAAATCGCCCCACCCAAAACTTGAAACTTATTTAGGGAGTAGACAAGAGAAAAACATTTTTCTACACATAGTGCAGAGTCAATATGAGAATCTTCAGCCCTCTAACTCCATTGGTGCGGCATGTATGTGTGTTGCTTACATAGCCAGCCAGATTTACTTAAAAACAGATGAAACCTATGTCGACAGTTTTAGTTGACAGTTTCTAATACATTGCTAACAAGTGAATTGATAACAGATTCATAGGCAGAAGAATAGAGATGTTAATTCCGAATATTTATGCATTCATTGTGTCTCGATGGACAAGAACCCATTAGGTGTCATTATTACACTAGACAGAATGCTGTAAGACCAAATGCCGAAATAGTTTTTGAATAAAATTTAATTAAATATTTTTTTAAATATTTCTAGAAAATTGACTAAATTCTTTGATAATCTTTTAAATATTCATGTGAATTCACCAAAATTTTGTTTTTATATAATCAATGCGTAGGCATGAACAATTTAGAACAAATATTTCAGGTGAAATCAATATCTGATTTTAAAAATGTGATAACTTGAAATTGAAAAATCAGTTCTTGATTTTGTAAATGTTTTTCTAAAAGTAAATCAGCCCAGTTCATTGCGTGAACATAAAACAAACTACATATTTCCATTAATTGTAACGTAAACTCTGACTTTATTTCGGCGTTTCATATATTCCACTAGAAATCAACAACGACGCCATTATCGATAACAGTAAACAATGTCCCGAGAAATTCAATATTGAGTCATTAAAATTACCTCCCTTAAGAAAAAAATTGAAACAAAGTCAGATAATTTCAACAAAAATACTTAGTTTTATTATCAGGTAACTAAACTGCACTGAAGCACACGATATTTTGTATTAAAAATGGAAAATCACTTGTAACTATCAGCTTGTTTATAAGGAAGGCATCGTTATCCATGGTCCCACGGGGTATTTTCTGCTGAGTACGGAAGATCAATCGGACAAGCAGTGGAATTTTCAATAGTAATATGCATCACAGCTACGCTGAACAAAAAAACGCACGTTTTGTCGTCGGCATCATTTTGTAATCTCCTGTAATTTGGAAGACGGATCAATTTGCAGAAAAAAAAAAAATAAATAAAATAGAACAAAATATATGTACGCCGGTAAATATTTCTTCATTATTTTGTTCTATTCAATTATTCCACCTCATCATAATATTCATACTTAAGTTTCAGTCGAAGATATGGAAAGAATGGAAGTATACATATTACCCTCCAAAAGCCTATGGGCTGGGGATAAAAAAAAGTTTTCTGTAGACATAATAAGGAATAAATGTTGGAATTTTCAGCCCTCTAGCCTCATTGGTGCCGCTTGTACGCATGACACACATTAATAGCGAGCCAGCCAGCCAAACTTGAAAACAGAAGAAACCAAACTTGACAATTTTGGAGTTTTTATTAATGATTTCTAAAATCGGTTCTTTTTTTTTTTTTATCGAAACTAGTATGAAAGAAATACCATTTGGTATCACGAGTTGTGTACCTTGTTTTTCCAAGCAGAAGAATCCATCGTAGTCAACAGAGAAACCAAAAAATTATTTATCATATACATAGATTATCTCTGTTTTAAATCTGTCATTCATTCTGATCAGAATTTGCCATTGCAATTTCAGGTTGTAAAGGAATAGCAATAATCATGGTTATATTTTGCACTGACAGCATCTGAATCAGTTACAGGTACACAAAGTTTGTTCCTTTCCATCACTGCCCACTGACATTGCCAACTCTTCATCATTTCTGTTGCTTATCTCCAGTCCTTTTCCCGTAGTTAAAAATATAAATGTTTCTAGCAGGAGAGGAAAAAAACTGATGATGATAAATCTGTAAAATTTATCATTTTCATTCAAATTTACTTTAAATAAGCTTAGTATTCTCTGTGTGTATTGTCTATTGAGAATCAGGAAGAAAGACATCGCAGGTGACCATGAATTGAGACAACTGTTATCACCAGAAGAAGGCTATAATATACGTTATATAGATGCAGCGCTAATGATTTTATTATGAAAATGCATTGATAACAAGGAGAAACAGTATTGTCATAGGTCAGGAATCAATGTAAACATTGCTGATAGGATAGGGCTAATATATATCCAATGTGAACGAAAACCTGATTATTTTACAATGGAAATGAAGAAGAAATGGATTATCACGATCAGGAATTGATGCAAGCATTACTGAATACAGAATGGGGCTAATATATAGATAAAAATAATGATTTTACAATAGAAATGCATTAAAACTCAGTTGGAAAGGAATGGCCAGTGGTGGGGCATATGCGCGAACTACGTCTGCATAAACTAGCTATTTTTTCTTTTTTGTTTGGGTCGCATATTTATATTTCCTCAAAAAAATATATATGTTATACCGAAAATGTTGCTTATTTTCTTCTATCTTCGGTGTCATAATCAATAAACAAGTATATCCCGACACTGACAATTTTTAATGCACCCCGTTTTCGGAACCATCGAAACATAATCCAAAATAATCATTTTGAATAAAATCAATTGGAATTATATACCCCTAATGTCATCTAACGATTAAAACAGAGCAAATGTTTTCAGCCACCCAATAGCAAGGCCAATTCTTTTCCCTATAAGATACATATTTTCTATTTGTACAGTTTCCTGCAGATTCCAATGAAATTCATCCATTTGGAATCGCAAATTCCAAATGTGATTTTATCGTTCGATCGATTGGACACCATTTGATGACTAAATTCTCTTGGAATTGATGCAATTAAGTCTCTTATTAAGGATTTTGGTTTAAAGGCAATGTGTCCACAAATTTTCCAGTCATGTATAATCCAGGAGCAAATTTTAATTAATCCTGACATTAATGTAGAAATTAATAACAATAAAAAATCAATTAATATAAGGTTAATTACACTCATTTTGCTAATATCGATTATTCAGTTCTTTCGGTTATTTCATTCCGTTTAATAATGTTTATTCCACGTTGTGATCTTTAAAATCGGATGACATCGAACGAGTACAGAAGGCCACCGAGACCATCCAAGGCTGGGAGATCTATACTCTGAAATATTAAAACAACTTAATCTAAAGACTCTGGAATACAGAAGAAAATGCTGACCTATTAGAAGTCTATAGAATCAAGAACAACATACATACAGTGGACACTGACTTCATTACTCATAATTCCCTGATAAGAAAATGCTGACGATTGGGATTCTGTTATGAGCTACAAATCCAGACCCCCACTGGCAGTAGTAAAAGCACAGAACAGCCCGAGTGAAAAGAGGGTCACATCCAAGAATCAATATTTTCAAAAATGATACTAATTCTGATATCGGCCAAACCCAATTTTACTACAAATTCTCAAATAAGTCTAATTCCACCCCAACTCAACTGAAGCTGGGTTGATGACGCAATTAACACCTGTCACAAAAGCCTATTTTGAATACATTCGAGTACATGAATTAAACTCTTGGTTCAATTGAGATTAGCTCGATCTTTTGACTCAGTTACCGTTATTTCTGCGTTTCTAAATCCAATTCAGTAAAGATCAAATCGTTTCATTCTGACGCAGTTTTCGCTTAATCCACAGAGATTCCGAGTTATAATTATCAGTTTAGAAACGGAAGCATTGGCAGGCTTCAACCGGATCAGTCGAAAGTCTGTTAGGGAAAGTCACAGGGGGCCAAATTAATAGTTTCTGATTAAATCCTTGTTGCCATCCAGACTTCGATGTTAATCTCAAACCCCTTATTTGCCTAAGTACCCATCATTGGCTCATTTGATGATAAATCAGAATTTACCACTTGAAATTGGACAATCTGGACCAATTTAAATTTTCAGATCGACACGGTGTATTTCAATTGATAACAAAATTCCAATTAGAAGTGAGGGTCAAAGTCGATGGCTCAACTGGGAGTGATCTTTTAAGAATCAAAAGGATTTGGGGTTGGGTTAACGGTTAACAGCTGGAAGAATCGAATCAGCTCACCGAATTTAGAGTTGACTGAGATAATTTCTGTCCATTGTAATGTCCATTCTACATGAAGCAAGTATTCATGTTTGGGCGTTGCTCCTATGATTGGCACAAATATATCTATTTCCTGATGCAAATCTTCATTGAGAGAAATAGGGAAATGAACATGGTATTGTGAGAATATATATATATATATATATATAGATAGATAGATAGATAGATAGATAGATAGATAGATAAAAAGTAATGTAACTAATATGATCTATAAACATCGTCATCTTTGAAGTTTGTACGACGAAAAATATATTAGAGTGTTTATTTCAACTAAGGCTCATGAAACGATTCAGGAAAGGAAAAATGTGATCATTTTTCAACTCTCAGAACTTACATGCCTTTAAGATAGTTACACACTAGCACACACCCACCCACATATATATATATATATATATATATATATATATATATATATATATATATATAGAGAGAGAGAGAGAGAGAGAGAGAGAGAGAGACAGACAGACAGACAGAGAGAGAGAGAGAGAGAGAGATGTGTTTTTCAGTTATCTAACGTACTGTGGATGAAACATCAGTTAGCAAGCTAGTTTAGACGATCATTAATATTAGAATGATTGCCGAACTAATTCTTCTTTTCACTAATACATCTCATATTTGGTGCCCTATGATCCAATCGCTCGGCCTATGAACCAATCGCTCGGCCTATGATCCAATCGCTTGGCCAGTTTCTTCGTGGATCTGCCGCAAGTATTTGTCGATTTGGTTACATAACACACGAACGCTATAATACCGATTTTAAACAATGAAAAGAGAAAATAACCCATCTTACATAGTCTTACATCGTCTAATTTCGTAAGTACAAGATCCCAAACGTTTGGAAAATGATTGCACACATTGAATCCAAAAGAGATTTGTTCCCTAAAAAATATGACGTTTTTATGATGTGGTAATCGTCTCTTATTTTTTTTAAATGATTCTCGAATAGGAGAGAAACAGAGAGAGAGAGAGAGAGAGGAGAGGGAGAGAGAGAGAGAGAGAGTATGGGTGTGTGTGTCAGTTTTTTTTCTGTCGAACTTTCCTATAGAACAAGATTAAATTTAGTTATAGTTAAGTGACGTAAAAATATGAAAAGTTATTGTAATACTAATACAAATAAGCCATTTTAACATATTCAACAACCTTTAAGTAAGTCATTTAACTCTGTTATTGCTTTCATAGTGTTCATTTTCAACGTGACATGTTGTAATGTTCAGAACTTTTACAATAACTACACCAATGAGATATTTCAACATGTTTTACTCGTCTGAAATTGTGTGGTGTAATTCACTCCCTGGGAGGTGATATTTGGCTGAAAAGCCTTACTTAGGGTGACCAAGTGTGGAGAAAATATTTAAAACCAGTTCGGATATTCACTCAATACTAAACTTTCATATAAGCTACATGTTTTGGCAGCATGTCGTGTTGGGTGGCGATCAATTGAAATTTGGTAAAAGGGGATGATCAACGAACAAGTTACTTTTTTGATTTTTGTTGGATTACTGAGATGTCTGGATTTTAAAATAAAACAAGCGTGAAAACATACAGCCAGAGACCAACGACCCATACAAAACTCACTTTGAAAATTGGCCTCCTTTAAAAATAAAAAAAAAGACTATTCCTTGGAGAGATGAAAAAAAATGAACAAAACGAAATATTTTCCAAGGAATAATGAGGAGTTAATGCTTGAATTTTCAGCCCTCTAGCTCCATTGGTGTGGCCTGTGAGCGTGATACGTCTATAGCCGGCCAACCAGCCAGACCGACGAGAAAACCAAAGAAATCTACATTGACAGAATCAGTTGACGGTATCTCACAATAAATGCATGCATGTGCGCACCTGCACGCGCGTGTGTTTGCTATACAACTTGACTTCCGGTTGCTTGGTAACCATTTCCCCATTTATTTCCCTCTGACGCTTGTTTGCTCGAAAACTGCAATATCGATTCTTGTGAAGTCGTTTCGATTCTTTTCTTTTCTGCGGTTATCAAGGGCATGTCTGCAGTGGATGGGCGCGAATGCACCTTTCAGTGCGCATGCGTATACTAGGAACGATGACATCGAGTTACTCACCTGAAAGAAACAGAAAAGGAAAAGCTTAATAAGAATAAAGACACGAATAATAATAATAATAATAATAATAATAATAATAATAATAATAATAATAATATACATATACATATACATATACATATACATTATATCTAGGAGCAGCAGCAGCAGCAGCTCTATCACCACCATCACCACCACAAAAAACGTACCACCACCAGCACAACAACGATAACAGGAATACCACTACCACCACCACCACCACCACGAATGTAATACCACCACAAAAACAACAACAACTATTGGCCACTGCATGAATACTGAGGAGAGTACTCGGAATATGGGATCTACGACCCCCAGTTGTTAGCAATGACCTAACAGCAAAGAAAAAGGCAGCAAGAAGAATGAATCTGATAATCATGGAGAATAGAAGGAGATCCTGTCAAATAATAGACGTTGTTGGGCCCGTGGATGACAGAGTGAATACGAAAGAGAGTGAAAAGCTGGGAAAATACCAGGACTTGGTAAGGGAACTGAAGATGGTGTGAAACATGAAAGTTAAGATAATACAAGTAGTAGTAGGTGTACATGGAACAGCACCAAAGACACTGAAAGCGAGATTAGGGTGAAGGATTGAAACTTCACAGACAACTGCATAGCCGGAGACTGCACAAATACTGAGGAGAGTGCTAGTAATATGAGATCTATAAGCCAAGCTGTTAGCCTTGGCCTAACAGGGAAGAGAGAGAGGGGAATAACAAAAACACTATAAATGGTGGTTGAGGCTTGAGCCACAGAGCAGCTGTGTTAAGTGGGGGAGATATGAGGGGAGTTCTGAAGACCTGAAGGAACTTACCGTCACTCAGTCTCCAGCGATAACTACTGGGCAACTGGTGTGAAACCGTGAACCATAGCACTGCTGTGGATTGTGAATGAGGAGGGCTGGAGATCTGACGAGACTTGTTGTCACTCAGTCTCCAGCCATGACCACCAGGTAACTGGTGTGATAACGAAAAATAATGATAGTAATATTGATGATAATAATAATGATTGGGGACTGCAGGAATACTGAGTAAAGAAATAGAAATATGAAATCTACGGCCCCAACTGGTAGCAATGGCCGATTAGCCAAGAAAAAGACAGGGTGAGGATTGAACAAACCACAGCACTGCTGTGACGTGTGGATGACATGAGAGGAGGGCTGGAGACCCGAGGAGATTTACTGTCACTCAGCCTCCAACGATAATCCACAGCATTGCTGTGGACTGTGAGATTGCGAAAGGGAGGACTGGAGACTTGAGGGGACTTGCCGTCATTCAGTCCCTATTGATATCGTCAACATGATTATCTCATCATCATATTCAAGAAAAGGCACAGATTTTGAACGCAAGGCTACATGATGAAACGGTTGTAAATGAAGATGTGACTACTGCATTTTTGCTGAATAAGGACTCTTGCATAATTTTCGCCAGGTATATATATGAATATTCTACAATTTATTTATTTTATTTTTTTACAATTTTTATTAGTAGGGAAAATTTTCAATAGGAACTGAAAGATCGCTAAGATAGAATGCTAAATTTACTTTCAGGTTCAATGCCATTTTTTTTTTGTCAGACTTACAACTGAAATAGAGGAAAAAGCATAAACGAAAATATTAATTTATTAAAAAGTCATCTGAATAGCAATTTTTGAGATCCAGACGCAACCCAAATCATCTAGATCCAATTTTTTAAGGGTCTAAAAAAACAATTCTATATGTTGGCTTTTTATTAACTCCTCTCAAGTAGACGAATGAGGATATTATACCAATGAGCCGAAGAACTATGAAAATGAATGACAAAGCTCAAAGCCATCATGCCAATAAATGTCCACGACAAAAACGTCGAGGTGCTTGAATGCGACTATGTGAAACAGAGGTAAAGGAAATAAAAGAAAAAAGAACGGAATTTTAAATAGACTAAAAAAAGGCTGTAATCAGGACTTTTCTTGGGCTGGACACGAGATAAAGTTTAACCGATGGATCAGGTGACCAGTGAGTCAATGACCATGCTCAGGGATCTACACCGTAAAAAGATGGCAAGGACAAATTATATGTACAAAAAAGTAAAAGGGCGGTTTCTAATTCAGATCAAAAGCTGAGGACAGGCAGCAAGAAGAGGATTTGTATAAATATGCATGGCTGGTTAGTATGAGGACCATGTCAATCTCTTGAAGCCATAAAGCATGGGACATGTAGACAGCAAAAAGAAAACAACACAAGTAAGACCAACCAAATATTGATAACAATGACAGGTCAGATTAGTCACTCGATATAAACCGTCATGTCCCAACGTTTTTGGTAGTATGCCACGTTTGGGGTGATCAATTAGGAAATTGGAATAAGCAGAGATCAATGAACAATTCACTTCTCTTGCCCTTTGTTGGATCACGAAAATGTTGGAATTTCTAAAAAGCAAGCGGAGTCAAACTAGTAATCAATTTAAAATAAATAATCATTGTAGACTGACCCCCAATTAATCAAGGTATTTTAGACAAAATTTTGAAAAAAAAGAAAAAAGAAATGTTTATAGCCATAATAGAGAGTAATCGTTCGAATTACCCTCCAGTTCCAGACAGACGGACCGACAGACCACTTTGAAAACTGAAGAGACATATTTTTTCAGTTTTGGTGACAGTTTTGGTTGACGGTTTCTAATAATGCTTAACCCATGAAGCATACTTTTGGAAGATTATCCGACCGTATCTCCAGAAACAAAAAACTATACTCATCGCGTATCAAGCTGTGTCATTTCAATCTCATTTTACGGATGCAAAACACGGACCCGCCACTGTCGAGACATCGAGAAATTCGAGCTCTCATACCAACAGAATTTTTGATCAGACATGAATATCAAATAAGAGGACTACGTCAGCAAGCTAGCAGTCCCAGAGAAAGATCAAGCCAATAGCATTGATGCCACCATCAGCAAACATCGGCTCAGATAGACTGTCGATGTGCACTGCATGAATGACGCCAGACTTCCCTATCAGTTCCTCTGAAGGGAAATCAGCACAGCCAAATGGCCCCGAGGCTGCCCTCTATGCCGTTACAAATAACAACTCAATCAGACCAACAACAACTAGGAAACCAGGCAAGAACAAGTGGCAGATCACAAACTCAGGCGTCACATTATCTTGACTGACGCAAAACTATTCGAACAATATCGCAGACATGGAGAAAAGGAACGATGAAGACAAAATATCCGACAAACACAAAGAAACAAATTTCACAAAAATGAGTATAGTTGTCTGCTAGATAATAAACAAACAAGCCTGGTCAGTTACTCAATAGAAACAATCACGTTACTGGCGTCTGCTGTTGGCATGTAGTGTTGGGGGTGATCAATTAAAAATATGGGAAAGGTATCAATTGACGTTACTTATTACGCTTTGTAGAGTAGTGATCATTGAAAAAGTCAAAATTTAAAAAAAAAAATGTGAAGGCTTCTAGACCAAATAGATCAATTTGGTATAATCTGACATAGCAAATAGGGGCAGCTACTATAAACCAAAAAAAGTTTCTTAGACATAAAAAAATAACTGTTGAAAATATCAGCCCTCTAGCTCCATCGTCGCGACCTGTAGACATGATACATACATAGTCAGCCTATGAGCCAACCAGCCAGCCATACAAACTTGAAAGCTGAAGAAACCTAGTTAGACGGTTTTCTTGACAGTTTTGGTTGACGGTATCAAACAAAATGGTGGTGCAATAGCCAATGAATATGTAGCAAATATAGCTCTATTTCTTATCTGAGAAATTCCTCCTAACGGTTAGCAAAAACGGTGAGTAATGCCTGTTCAGATCTTGATACAGGTTCAATCTTCCATTTTGATCAATGAATCTTACTTAAAAGTTGTTAAATACCGATCTGTAATAAAAAGCAAAAGAAGATGAAAGGAAGACTAATATATATATATATATATATATATATATATATATATATATATATATATATATATGTGTGTGTGTGTGTGTGTGTGTGTGTGTGCGCTTGAAGAAGCCCAAGCAGGGAAGAAACATGAAAGTATCAGCGTAGCGAATCCTTACTTCATTTTATATATAGATAGATAGATATGTAGGTAGCTCCTGACGAGCTCTTGATCTACGGTTGTCCGTTCATAGGAGCAAAATACGTGGATATTAAAAAAAAACATATAAATATAAAAGTTAAATCCCTAAATAAAAACAAATGAGTGAATGTGAAAATTCGCCTGGTTTTACATGTGTTCAAGAGTCAGTAAAGTGCAAAAGGGTATGTATATCAAAAACCTACATAATATGTAAATACTATGTATACATATTATCCTTGGTTGAACGCCTGTTACATTGGGGTTTTTTCATTTTACACGATGTTGTACTTATGAAGCACACAATAAGGGAGTGGAATGGTTTGAACTTTTGAAACATTGAATTCTATGAATTCTCTTTGATATTTTTCTCTGTATTGTTTTTTTTGTTTTTTTTGATATCTTCATCATTTCTTTTACTTACCTTCCATTTTGAAAATACGATTACGTATCTATTTCCTATTTCATTTTTTTTAATTTGTAGAGGAATGAAAGAGTAACGGTATCAATGCAATAGGGTTTTTTAAGGTAAAGCTTCGAAAAGAAACAATTCTGAAAATTTCACGTCACAAAATTTGTTCGACCAGTAAATTGGAACTGAGCCCAGTCGTATGCCACACATATTCACACAAACACGCGGGTACCACACACACACACACATATATATATATATATATATATATATATATATATATATATATATATATATATATATATATATATATATCCCCCACGTATATATATATATATATATATATATATATATATATATATATATATATATATATATATATATATATATATATATATATATATATATATATATATATATATATATATATATATATATATATATATATATATATATATATATATATATATACGTGGGGGACGTTTCTGAAGGTCGGACACTGAGCAATTTAACGTTAAGCAAACATTGCATGATACTCTATACTATCTTAGCCTATGGCATCCTGAACCATAGCTACGCTATTTGTATTGACTAAATAACTGAAATTACGCACTATATTAGAGATATTCATGCATGATGTGTCCATTTTTAAATATGATATATTTTATATGGTATGAACAATAACAATAACAATAACAAGGCTTCTGCTAACTATGGCATGTTTGCATTCTATCATTACTTCAGCTATGTAAATCTTCATTTAGTATTTTTAACTGAAAATACTGAAACATCTACACTTCTGATAAGAAACAAAGAAACACACACAAATACTATCTGCATTACAGAGAGATATGGTTTGGTAAGCACAGCATAGGCTAGCCAACGAAGACAAAATTTCTTAATATTTGTCAGGTGTTAAAAAATATCAATAATGCTCCAATACCAGACGTCTTGCAATTCTGAATGTAATTATTTTCATATCTTAAAGATGAAGAGTCATAGTTAATTTCATTTTATTTTCATTTTTATTTTCACTAATTTTTTAAAACTTTTCTTTTCATGCAAAGTATATTTTCTTTCTTTTCCACCTTCCTGTTTTTTAAACCTTTTTGGTGAACACTGGTGTGAACAATTTACTTCAGCTTCTTCACATGATCGGGACCATCGACATCTCCAGGAATTTCTCCATTTTCCCCCTCAGTAAGACTTCTCGGGTGTAATAACCGACGTTGAATCATCATAAGCAAAAATGATAACATTGCATTCTCTTACAACTGAAAGACCTGACTCAGTCTCTTCTTGATAGAACAGGGGAGGCTCGGGGTTCTTTTTACAAATACGTCCAATTTCATTTGCTTGATTAGTAGTAGTGAATGAAAAATTGTTACACATTATTTTCGTCAAATTTAACTAGTTTTCATATTCATCTTCATATGAAAACAACTAAAATCTCGCCATTAAAGTCATTACCGTTGCGTCAAAATTTAGAATCATGCAAAAAAATTCCATCGAAGGATAAATATGGTCAGAATTAATTCTATTTTGACATCACTGGCGTTTTCTACTGGAATCATAGAAAAGAATAAAAAAACAACTAGAATCATCAAGATTCTGGAGGTTATAGATCTTATCAATAAACCTGTCAGAATAATAACCCAAAACATTTTCAGAAGCTGTCTAGTGGAGTACAGATGCTAACTTTCAAGTATCTAGATAAAACGGTAATGCCAGGATAAAAAAACCAAAAAATGCAAATATAAAATATAAAGATCGAACCCTCTGCCATCTTTGATGGCTACGATGGTTCAATCGAGTTGTTTGCTTTGTTCGTTTTTTTCTTTTCTTCGTAAATTTTCTTTCACGCAGCTGTGTATGGATTCTCTTTCTATCTTTGTAGAATAAAACAAGCAAAAACTTTTAAATACATTTTTTAAAGTTCAATTACATTTTAAAGTAAAGTATCGAAGATCTCACAAGATGCACAGTCACGCCACCTGGCGGTGAACTACACAAAACTACGGTAGACATGTTGTTAAGAGAATTTTCGTGGAAACGACGATAAAATCATAGTACAGTGAATCCCATAGCCAGTAACATGTATGATCACTATTGCTATTGTGTATTATGTACAGTATAAACTGTAGATATGTATTGTACCATTGTACGTCTAGCTATACAATCGCCTTTTCTTCACGTTTTTCACGCTCGTTAAGTCCTGTTTGCGCATCGGAGTTTTTCAACCTTTTGGAACCTTGGCATATGCGATTGGACATTAAGCAGAAAGGTATTAAGCGACGGAAACACTCACAAACATGAACACACACACACACACACACACACACACACACATATACACACACACACACACACACACACATATATATATATATATATATATATATATATACGTGTGTGCGTGTGTCAGACAGAGAGTAAAGTATTAATTTGGATACTTGGACGTAAAAAGATTGTTGCATTTCTTTTTATTAATTATCACTGAAGATTGGTTTGATGCATTTGCTGAGCTTCAGCCAGCATGTTTGATTAATTCACATTCACACAACAAACACGCGCCTACACGCATACACACGTATATATTCAAACAGAGAGAGAGAGAGAGAGAAATGTGCATCGAGAAATGGATATATAATCCGACGGGATGAATATGAATGCATTATATTATTTGAAACACAATACACAATGTCCAGCTATCCGTCCACAGACAACTGCAAACACACTCCCACCCCATTCACAACACAGGAATCTCCAATTCTCTTCATTTCTCTTCATTTCTCGATTTCTTTGGAGATGTGGTGTCACTCCCTACGAAACGTCCATGAATAGATATCTATTCACCCAATCTATTTCCCCCCGTTGTCTGTAAAAAAAATCACCATATATATACATGTGTGTGTGTGTGTATCTTTACATATATATATATATATATATATATATGTGTGTGTGTGTGTGTGTGTGTGTGTGTGTGTGTGTGTGTCTACAAATAAGCGAATTATCGGTATAGCAATCAGAGAAGTGAAGAATATAACTGTCATATTCGAACGACGCCAACCAGTAAAGCTTTCGTAGTTAACTTGGTAAAAGCGTTCTCGATCGCAGAAAAACATGCTTCCAAGTATAGAGGGATGTAAGTTCAAATCTCCTTGATGGAATATCCTTTATTTCCCGCTGCCTATTCAACGGTCATTGAAAAACTATCAGATGCAATAGAGATAAGACTAAAGAACGCCCAATAAAAAATATCCAATAATGGAAATGCGTCAAGGAGGTTCGAGGGTGTTACAAAAAAACGCTTTGCATTTCTTCTCTGAATATGTATTTGATGCACCTATTTTTACCATCTGCATTTTCTCCATTTTGTTTAGTGTTAGAAACCGCTAACCAGAACTGTCATTAAAACTATCAACATAACTTTCTTCGGTTTTTATGCTGGCTTGGCTTGGTGGCCGGCTTAAAGCCACAGTCCTGAAGTAAAGGCTACGATGGAGCTGTCATTTAGTAGAAATGAGTGATGTAATCTAATCCAGCAGCTGTTGTATGGTGAGCTTGCTGATGGGAAACTCCTCCTCTTAAGCCAAAGATGAGGCACTAGAACTGTCTGAAGGTTTCACTAAAGCTGCCCACTTGATTACTGGGTGACTCGGGCAACGGATCGTAATTCGTTGCAGAAACTAATTCGTGGTAAAAGTTAAATTTGAATCTAGCATTAAAGATGTAAAAATGAAGGGAAATATCCGATGAGGGTCTGACTTTGAACTTTCTGCACACATATATGACCGCCTCCAACTAACATGCCCTATCTGTGGGAGGGTCTGCCTCAGCAAAGCAGGATAGAAAAGTCATCTACAAGGCATGAAAAGAGACAGTATATGAACCATCAAATAGCTAGAGATCACATTTGTCACGTCAGTGGAAATGAATGTAAGTCAGCGGTTAGTTGAGAAACCATGCAAGAGTACATGGAAATTGTGTATCTGGTACCTGCACCACTTATTCTCTTCTGGGCCAATTACGTGCCTGAAAATTTGAATCCTTCGTTAGCTTGAAAAACCACACCCAGTTTTGGCTGAGTTTGATTCTTTGGAATAACTTCATGTGATAGTCATACTCGAAAATGGCAGCCATCATTTTTGTATACTGCAGACTAGTCACAGAAATGGGACCAACTAGAGGGCTGAACATTGAAGCGTTTATTCATTGTTTATATATATATATATATATATATATATATATAAACAATGAATAAACGCTATATATATATATATATATATATATATATATAGTTTCTCGAAAACTCTCCCGTAAATAGTTTTGCATTCATGCTAAATTGGCGCCATCGTTTGTGTACGGCTGCATTCAACCTTGTTTTTTGAAGATTCAGACATTTTAATGATCATTGCCCAAGAAAAAACGATAGAAGCAACTTATTCAATGATCAACCATTTCTCAAAAGCTTTTAATGCATCATCCAAAACACGTTCTGCTGACAAAAAGCATTGGTTACATGACAGTTTCTACTAACCAGACCTTTTCTTTCTTCTCCTTTCCCTAATCTCTTCCTTCTGCATAATCACACCCTTAAAATAAAAATAATAAGTTCTAAAATCCGAGAGTATGTACGTGAAAAAAAAAGCTCGGGTCGATTTTCCTTCCACATTTCGACCCAAAACGAAAAAGCAAAATCTCAAACAATCACCGACAGTTTTATTCTTGTTCGTTCAGACATGCGTTTCTAATAATAATTGCAATGATCGTGCCAAAATGTGGATGGTATCGGCTGGGCAAAAAATCGCTGTGAAAAAAAAAATGAAATCAGGTTTTCCCGATAACTGCGCGCATTGCCAGGAAACGGTCCTCGAGCAGGAAATGCAGGTTTATCTCTTCGGCTGAAAGTTTTTGCTTATAATCGAAGAAAATTCAAGATTCAGTAGATACCAACGATATACTATTTCATCGCAGTGCTGATTATTATGTGGCGTTAAGACGTAACAAATGTTTAAATATTCGAACAGTTCTGCCAAATACTGGGAAAAAATACCACAGTACAATCATCACTGCAATGAAATAGAATATGATTCAGTAAACTCTTTTTGTAATTGCACTCGTTCTAACGGCAGTTTCTAATGTTACACACGTCCTAACGGCACGTTTGTTTTTATGATTGCGCAAACATATTGCTGGAGATTAGTTGGTAGCAATGAATAGTACTAGAATATTTCAGAGCAATATTTCAAAAGCTAAAATGATCAAACCCTCAAAATAATACCACTTGGGGTAACACGGGGTTTACACTGTGTAAGAGGAACAAAAATTTATTATCAAATCACCGTAGCCCGCTGAATTATCCATTTGACTAACCAGCCAAGTGGGCTGCGAATTCTTCTCTCTTTGGTCATCCTTGTGTCTATATCTCCGGATGCCTGTAGTCACAATATGGGGGCTACAACTTTGACTTGGGTACACTCAGCATCATCTAAAAACAATTCCTTCGTTGTTTTCTGGGTTTTTTAAAGTGCTTTTAGCGGTTTATATGGTCATTTTGAACTACCAATGCCGAAATCTTATGCTGATATTTTTTAGATAATTTCAGATAGAAGTTTGTTTTGTTTTTTTCATAATTTCAGATATCTTATTTTATTTCTCATACACGCGTGGATACCAAGTACAGATATATTGTCTGTACATTCCCGTTTCTCACCATTGATACACTTCGTATAAAATCCACCCTGAGTAGATCGAAATTCGTTATTCTTTCATTACTAGATTCCCTAGGGTGTCGTAATAACGGGTGTCCACTATAATTTCAAACGTATTTTCCAAGTTTAACTGACATGAAAAAAGACGCAATATCTCTATTTGTTATCTTGATAGTTGCTGACAAAATGGCGCCGGATTTGTTTTATTCCATCAGCAGAGACAGTTACATAATTTATCATTTTCACTGACTGTACCAAAAATAGGGAAGAGACCAAGAAGTGATGATATTAATTATAGTAAATCAATAAAAGTTACAAGAGACATAAAAGGAAGAGCTGTCAAATAGAAGATGTGTCCGTTTTGAGGTGTGAGGTAGCGTATATGTTAATAGTTAGGGGAATGGAAATGACTGATCGTAAACGTAGCTCTTCTTGCAGGTCAAAGAGTCCTAAAAAGGTGAAAAATACCAGGACCTCACTTAAGAACTGAATTAGCCGGGGAGCACTAGTGAAGGTCGTGTCAATAATTGGAGAAAGTTCCACGGAGTGCTGGGGTTATTCAGATCATGACAGTGTTCAAGTCGAAAGCGAGAGAATTGTTTGAGATTGGAAGAGATTTACTGTCACACAATTCGAGGTAAAATTACCAGAAAAATGGTATTAATATGCGAGTATTACGTTTGATAGACGCAAAGCTGACTTAGAAATAGAATTTCTGTTAATTTTTCTCAAATCTATTCATTTATATTCACTATTTGCTGTGTCAATATTTACGTAATCTTTGGAGAGAATGAAAATGCTTACTATAATTGTTAACTGGATAATTGCAAATGCATTTCCAACGAATTTTCCAAAATGTTTGTAGTATCTGCTACGTCACTATTGATGTAATCCTTGTAGAGATGATTTGCTTAGCATATCCTACCCGGGTTATCACTGAGCAGGGATACAGATAACACTAATAGTGATTACTTATAGTGGTCGTAGTAGTATTCTATTTGTTACGACTCTTCTGATTTCACAGAGTTTATTTTGTGAAGCAAATGTTAACCATTTAATGACGTTCGAACAAGTAGAATAAATCAAGTTATTCACGTCAACCTTACCAAGCCAAAAGGAAGTAATCATGTGTAGATTTCGTATCGATCCTGCCCGTTCCTTTTTCTTATAGTAGTTTTCGTTTCTTCATTAAAAAGTCTTTCCGAGTAATTAAATTTCTTGATTAGTCAAGTTGTTGGAAAAAATGTCAAAATCCAACATGGCGTCTCATTGAAATGGCGCCGCCAAGACGTTATTCTCGTATTGTCTCGGGCTTTTTTCCTCCTTGATTCCTGATTAATGATTTGTTACGAGACTTTCACTTCACTTTTTATGTGTAGACATGAAAAACGGTAGCACTTAGAGGAGAAAAACAAACTGTTTAATCGAATAATATTAATGTCAGAAGTGGAGAGAAATGGTGTGCCCTTGACCAGAAGGCTAAGTAATCACATTTTTAGAATTCTAAAGAGAGAGAAAGCTAGGAACCAAAATAACCTAATATTTCAATTATTTCCATTTGAAGACCAAATGAATTCGATTTTCTTTGAGATTTTCGATACAGTTTTAGCCGAAAGCAAATGAATAGAAACTGTTTTTACATTCATGATAAAATGAATATATGGATGCTGACACCAGTATCGGGTAATTTGTGGAGGTCAAGTGACAGCAAGGTCCCCTGATATTACCTGAATAATGTAATGAGGTTGCTGAATATTTTCAATGTTCCTTCGGAGGTCCAATTCTTCCAGCGTTGCTTCTTCTTCTTCTTCTTCTTCTTCTTCTTCTTCTTCTTCTTCTTCTTCTTCTTCTTCTTCTTCTTCTTCTTCTTCTTCTTCTTCTTCTTCTTCTTCTTCTTCTTCTTCTTCTTCTTCTTCTTCTTCTTCTTCTTCTTCTTCTTCTTCTTCTTCTTCTTCTTCTTCTTCTTCTTCTTCTTCTTCTTCTTCTTCTTCTTCTTCTTTCTTCTTCTTCTTCTTCTTCTTCTTCTTCTTCTTCTTCTTCTTCTTCTTCTTCTTCTTCTTCTTCTTCTTCTTCTTCTTCTTCTTCTTCTTCTTCTTCTTCTTCTTCTTCTTCTTCTTCTTCTTCTTCTTCTTCTTCTTCTTCTTCTTCTTCTTCTTCATTATTAGTATTATTATTATTATTATTATTATTATTATTATTATTATTATTATTATTGTATTATAGTATTTTTGGCAGAGTTCCATGTGCGCTGACTATCATGGGCAGGACTCTCCGATATTTCACAGTTTTCTCAGTTAGCAGGTGAGATCCAGATATCCAATCAATTTTTCTTTTTTTTTCTATTTACGTCCTCACCCTGTGGTTTGCTGGAATCTCATTTTCCCTTTGTTTACGAATTCGTTACACCGAGTCATTTGATTCATAATCTCATCCAATTTTTTAGACTAGTACAAATAAAGAAAGATTGTATTACAGACAAACAATTTTTATTCAAGTTTCCAGAGCATTTCTGCAGAAAAAATAATTAGCAACCCATTTATATTTATTATACATATGATATTCCAATTCTTTCAGATAACACCTGCATCAATCCACGGCCACTGACCGTTGTTTTATCCCTGATTTTCAATTCCATGGTAGAAAATCAGATAGAAATAGAGAATTTGGTAACTTAAACAAACTGCTAAAATTTGAAATGAAATTCTAAAAAGGAAAAACCCATGCTTCTGAACGCTGTTGGATTTTTTCAAGGTTTTTAATTAAGGAATTGATACACAAAAACTTGAGGCGCATAGAATTCTCAATATTCAGATTTTAATAAGTTTGATAAAAAAGAAATAAAAATTATTCCTTTGCAGCTGTCAGATATGAAGTTATTGCCCAAATAATTCTAAAATTCTGAAATAAATTTATAGTAAAGATTTTAAAAATTAGTCAGTCAATACAAATCGTCGCGTGACCAACGCATTTCTGCAGTAGGCTGCGTTGGGGGTGATCAGTCAAAACATCAAAAGAAGGAATGATCATTGGATAAGTTGCCTCTATTGTCTTTTGCTGGGCAGTAATCAATAAAAAGTCTGAAAAATCAAATGGGCATAAAGAGGGACCATTTTAGCATATACTTAGGTTGGAAAATAAACCCCCATACAAACGTATTAAGGGGAAGAATTTTATAAAAACCAAATAGAGATTTTGTGTTTCGAACGATAAATTTCAGCCTTTTACCTCTATCTTGTGTTGCCTGTACTTGTGATGCATAGATAGCCAACCAGTCAGCTAGAACAACTCAAAAACTGGAGAAGCCGATGTCAACAATTTTAGTGGCAGTTTTTCTCGACATTTCCTAATTTATACTAGAGATAGAAAAATAATTATGTCCTACTAAAACTAACGTTCTGCCTAAAGTTATAATGCCTCAGGTTATATATTGTGTTTTTATTCAAACCAATAAGTTTTGAATTGACAAATGAATTCTTTAAAGCTCCCTGGGGATGCAAGGGAAAGGACCAAAATATATTGAAAATGTTGGATTTGTGGAAACTATCCAGAATTTACACTAATGATTCATTAATAAAAGATAAGCAATGCCTCCTAGAGTCAGACTTTTCTCACTGGCACGAGACATGAGTGTTCGTTCCTAGATTAATCATCTTTAAAAATCGAATATGGATTTTTACGGAAGGCAAGACGCCTCGAATGAAATATTACTGAAACAAGTTTTTCAAGATCAATTTCTTTTGTTTTGTCATGCACCGAATTTAGTCATGCACCGAATCTAGTAAATAGCTCTAAATAATGTAAAATAATTATATGTAAAACAGATCAGTTTAGTCACCTAATAGAAACCGGCCAACGACTTTCGGCAACATACTGTACGTTGGGGATAAATTAAACAATTTGAAAAAGGGTTTATCAATGAAAAACTCAATTCTGGGCCGTGATTACTAAAAAAAAAATTAGAATTTACGAAAACAATCACAAACGTTAATGGACACAAATCGAAGCAGGAGATTATGTTTTAAATAAAATTTATTCGTGGAAAGAATTCTAAAAAAACAAAAGAACAATTTTTTCCGAGACATAATATGAAGTAAATGCTTATATTTACAGCCTTCTTGCTCAATGTATGGGGTTTGAACGCGTGAAACGTACATACATACATATTTATCCAACCAGCTAGACCAACTTGAAAACTGAAGAAACCAGTGTTCACAATGTTGGTGGTAGTTTATAATGGTCTTTTTCCCTGTAAAAAACACTTGCATTAGTTCCTGATCGATGACAATCCCTTTTTTCCTGATTGTTTTTAATGCATTTCTATGGCAAAATCTTTTTGGAATGGTATTGTATGGAGAAATTATGTTCTCTTTTCGTTAACCCTTAGATTTTAATGAAGTAAGCATGTTTGATGCTAGCACATATAAACTTGCTTCTGTCTGATCTTCAAATTTCTATACTAAAATCATAAATATCCAATATACATATAACATTTCAGTTCTTTTGATATCGCCAACATTAATTCTCGACCTTTGACTAATATTTCCTTCCTGTTCCCAAATTCTATTCTATCGTAGAGTTATTTAAAACGAATCTTTAGTGATATTATATTCAACTAATTCCTCGAGTAAAATCTTCTGCAATTCATTTACATTATGTGTTTAATATCAGCAAATAATTCCTGATCGGTGATAATATATATCCTTCAGATGTTCAACACAGAAGAGTCGAATCGCTAACTTTTCAAATTCTGATGCATAATTATCAAATATCATCAGGTATTTGCAAAAGTTCCCAGCGCTTTTCAAAAAACTATTGACAAGTTCATTAGAATTTTAAAAAAAGGTTTAAGCTAAGCAGAAGAAGTGAACGAGTATTGTTATAGGTATTGGGTAACGATAACACAAACACAAACCTTGCTTCTATTCAGTGGGTTCAATTGAAGTCAGTGCAAAGATGCAATCGTGAATAGACAACAACGTTCTTAAATGAAGAGCTGTCATTATTCATCTTTTTACTTGTTTTCTTCCATCTAATTTCTTTTGAATTCTTTAGTAACTCTCAAAACCTTATTCTATTGCCGTTAGGGAAACGAGTGTGGTTAATCAGTAAATTGAGACAGGTGTTTTTGGCAGCATGCTGCGTTCGGGCGATGAATTTAAAATATTCAAAAAGGATAATCTATGAATAAGTTACTTCTCTCGCATTTAATGGACCGTAATCACTGAAAATCGAAAAGCAAGCGTGAATGCTAGTCTACAGGATTGAATTAGCCTAAAATGACGTCATAAAATGAAAAAACCTTCTTTTAGGGGGAGTGAAAAGTCTTTTTCTACTCATGATGTGGAGATGATGATGAAATCTTCAGCTCTTTGTACTCCTTTCATGCACCTTTACACGTAACACATACAGAATTAAACATGAAAATTGAAGAAATATATGTTGATGATTTCGGTGGCAGTTTGTTAAAGAATGAATCGAAAATTAAGAATCAGACACGAAGCAAGATTTCAACTATCGTCTCGGGAGACTGTCTGACGTTTTAAGTCGTTACCAGTTACGGTACAAACGCTTTAATCGGAAACATCGCTCTCATTAGACATATTGCTAAACTCCCCTACTTCTCCCATCACAACTACGCTACCATATTGTTTGCAATAGACTTACAACCGTTACATCGAAAGAAACGATGTAACACCTGCGATTAGAACTGAGTCCCATTGGTTCTAAAAAAAGGGTATATAAACAATGCATCCTCTTGATAGTCACCTATGGAGCCGGGGCATGGAATCTAATTAAGAGACTAACCCTCAAACTGAAAGGCATGCAAACTTCACATGAAAGAACCATGCTAAATATCACATGGAGTGATCACAAGATAGCGCAATATATCAAGGAAGAAATAGGAATCTAGATATCATATAATCCATTAGAAAACTCAAATAGCCATGGGCTTGTCAAGCTACAAGAATGGTGGACAATCGAGGGATATCACAACTCACAGCATAGATCCCAGAGATCACATGAGTAACCATGGCCAACAGAACATTATATGGAGAGTAAAACTAGACATATTCAGAAGGTATTGACTCGGCTACAACCACTATAGAGAGGTATGGCTAACCAGCGGGAGGCGTATGCCTAACGACGGACTATAAAAGACCGATTATGATGATATAAGATATGAAATATACTGCGTCGTAAATCTATTTGTAATTATTGTGGTGTTACTTTGTGGTTCAGTGATCACTAGTTTACGAATCGGCCCAGCCATTTCCATGTTCTGATCATCAGCCACCACCTGTCTAAATTCCTGATTCTGCTACTTATAAGTTGGAGAAAGTAGATCACTACATCCACATAGGACTACAAATCTCCATGTAACCCTCAAAAGAAGCAATCAAGCGAAGAATCATTCTAGGTTGGTAAGATTTCGATAGAGCAAGCTCAATTTTTAAGAACGAAAAACCCTAAAAGGAGATTATATTATTAATGCGTCTTCCTGATAGCCTATTTTGAGCTGAAATATGCAACCTCACTAAAAGATTCTCCCTCAATCTGATAATCATCCAACTAGCAAAGAGAAGTTTACAAGACAGCATAATATATTATAGAAAAAACGGGAGCCAAAGATATTATAGAAATCATTACGAAACTTAGATGACAATGGGATGGTCATACTGCAATACTGTTAGACTATCGATGCACATCACGAGAAATAATGCAGATCCCCAGAAATGATATGCAAAATACTGGTTGACAGAAAATAAGATAGTACAACGAGCTAAACAAGTTCAGAAAGTACTGGTTCCACGACGTCGATGATAAAGAGGTCTGACAAATCATTGGGGAGTTCTATGTCCAATGACATTGATGATTTATCAGCCATGATAGTTCAATTTTCATTTTTTTTATCACACTGCTGTAGTCTTGTGACAAACATAGCGAAACTATGGTAAGCATGCACCGCCCTTAAATCAACCACTGAGCTGCATCAGCTAAGGTGAACAGGCCTGGGAAATAACAACCAGGAACAGTTTTCTTTAGCAATTTGAGAGAAAAAAAACCTGAAAAGAAGCTGTCCACATCACGTGATACTTACAGCTGCATGTTCTGACCAATCAATACAATCTTCAACCATGTATTCCTATTCCACTGAGTACCTGTCATTTTTGGCAGTTCGTAAGCAGGACGATCAGTGATAACATTATATTATTCTGACGAAAGTTGTCTTTTTTTTTTCACTGCGACGTTAGTCAACAATTCCGAGAACGGTAGAAATTCCATGACAAGACCAGATTTGAATTGGTTAACCGCATTTGTAAGGTATTAAGTGATCAAAAGAGAATGAAATGGAGGGAGAGAAACAGAGAGATTGAAGAGAAATAGACAGCGTTCTCAACAAAAAAAAGCAAGGTGTTATCTTGATGAAGGGGATAATAAGAGAAACCGTTGGTAGAGACATAAAGATATGATAGAGAAAGGTTAGAGAAAGAGGAATACAGCTTACTTTTTAGCATCACACTTCATCATATGATTCATTTTTTAAAAGTCAATTCTCAGAATGAGTAAAGGAATTACACGACAGAAAGAAAGGAAACAGGCTATACTGTGTTTATGACTGAAGTATTAGTTTTTGTATTTTTTTCCTTTTTTTCATGCAATGATTATTGCATGACTTTTAACAAGGATCAACTTGAAAACTCAGTTGGAAAGAAATAATTTCATTACAGAAACAAATGTTGACAAATGTTGTTAGATGCTGTCAAAAATTGTATGTACAACGTCTCAGGTTTTTAACAGAGAGTCCTCTTTCTTGTTCCATTTCTCATTTCTGCTTTCTTTGTCGTTTTTTTTTCTATTTGTCTTTTTGGCATTTCGCCTTAATTTTTTTCTATCCTTTTTTTTCTCCCTATTGTTGTCAGTTTTTTTACAATGTCATAGAATTCTGGAGACAACACATATTTTCCCAAATTTCTGTAGATACTTTCATGAAATATTATCCCAATTTTCTTTAGAATTCCCAAATTTTATCTTTGATGATTTCTGACTGATTTTTATATTTTCTGACCGATTCGTTTGATGTTTGTAACTTATCTCAGACTCTTCCTGTCAGAAATTGTTGGTAATTACTTCTTTGCATCCTATAAAGGAAATATCTCTAAAAATTTCAATTGATGACACTTTTATGCTGCCGATGTATTGTAACAATTTCGAGCTTTTAAAAGTAAAAAATATTGATCAGTTATACATTTTGAACGGTTTTCCTTTCATCTCGTTTGTGTTGACTTTTATTGCGAGGTTTAGATCGATTATTATATATTAATTCGGCAACATGAAATGCAAAATAAAGAAGAAAGACCAGTCAAAAAGTAATAACAATAATACTCCATCTCAGAAATTAGAATTGGTTACTCATTCAGGCATATACTGTTCTTATCAAATTAGACATTCACGTTTTCTAGTTTTGACACACATGATAGACATCTCCAGTCGAATAACAAGATTACACTAAGTGAAATTCGGCGAGAGGAACTAAACCAAACACCTATTATTTTACATGTCAAAGTTTTACTTATTTTACTTATTTCAGATATTTTTTTTTAATAACAAAAAAGAAAGCCAAGCAAAAATTAAAAGTTGATAAAACGATTGATCAAATTTTAACTATATTAAAAAAAATGATTGTTTGAAAAGACTTGTGCTTTTAGAATGGATTCGTAGAAAAACAAGACGAGTATTACATGTGAATAAAACATTTTGATCATTGTTGGTCGGATTAACAAAAGGTCAGATTACAAGATATGCAATGCATAAAATCGATTGATAGAAAAACAAGCAAATGGTAAAGGATGATTAAAGATTTAATCAAATGTTAATCAGATTGAAAAAAACTGACTACAAAACTGGTTCCAGCTAAAAGTTCAGAATGATTGAAATGTTGCATAGAGACTTTTCATCTCTACTTTTCATAAACATAGACAAGGCTATCCTCAATCGCGCAATAAAGCATCAACTACACACTTGTTTGACAAAGTTATTTACCAGGTTAAAAAAAAAAACGTTTTTCATACAAAGCATTGAAAGACATCTGACTCGAACTTAGCAGAAAATGGCCAAATATTCCAGCTGAAAATGGGGCTAACAGTGACGCCATCAAGTGGTGGAAACAAAAATTAAAGCAAATCATTGAACCTCCCCCCACCTGTACCTAACAAAGTTCAGTTTCCCCACGTTACTTCTGAAGATCTGAGTCTCTTGATCTGTCTGACTGATCAAGTAGAGATGCTCTCATACTGAAAAAAAGAAAGATCCATGTGTCAGGTTTTGCTTCTGGGGTTGGTATATGAATAATTAGGTTTACATTACAGAGAAAATCACCCTGTACCCATAGTGACTGTACTCCCGGAGAAGTCTGGAAAATGAATCGGCTAAAGCAATGAGGTGGCATAAGATTGATGAGATCAATAATATGGAAATCTCTTGGCCTGGAATGATAATGACCCATCTAGAAATTTCAGAATATATCTTCGGTGCCTAACATCTATGAGAATCGGCACTGGAAATCATGATTTTAGAATGTTCTAACATAAGACCATAGTATTGGGGCTACTGGTGTGGATCGAAATCCCTACACTGGCAAATTAGTCAAAAAGATAAGCTCGCTAAGTATTGTGTTTGGGGAGGAAGGTAAAAGGCCAGAAGCACTGGGTACCCGGGGAGAATCAAAGACACTAAAAAAAGTAATGTACCATGTGATTAGCTTACAAAGCACTGTTTTGGGGCTAGGCATCCCTGAAGATTTTAGCATGTTGTGGATTGAGAAAAAAAAAAAACTCGATTAAAACTATCAACTAATCAACGCCATGTTGTGGGTGATCACTTAATCTATTCTTTCTCTTATTTTTTGGTAGTGATCACTAAAAAGGTCTGCATTTTCAAAAACAAGCGGGCACTAAATAAGTGATCAATTTAGCAATAACTTTCATTGGATTTTGAGCCCTCCAACGGATATACATTCGGAGTAGATTTTTCGAAAAAAGATTTTTCTTCCTATACATAGGAAAGAGTAAATGTTTGAATTTTCAACCCTCATGCTACATAAGTGCCACCGGTACACTTGATATATAAATAGTTAACAAGACAACTTTTAAAACCGAGAGAAACCTATGTTGACTGATTTGGTGTCAGTTCTGATTGACGATTTCAGAAAGAAAGAAATGACGAAGAAAGAAAGGAAGAAAAAAGGAAAGAAAGAAACACAAGGGACTTCAATGTCAGACTCTTCTTTAATATCTATTCCAACCAAATATGAATATGATTACTTCGACTTTTGTACTGTATATATTATTATTTTTCAAAGTTTTATAGAATACAAATGCATTTACGTATTAGAATACGTATTTGTAACAGGAATTTTGGTAGAAATGTGAGACTAGTCAGCTTGGCTTAGTCGGTGAGAGCTCTTTACTGATCATTCAGTTGGTATTACCAATCAATGTAGGGAAGTATCAATTTTTATTAATGAATCTATCTATAAGAATGAAAGAAACCCTTGCATATTTCTATCACAAAATTTTGTTGATATCTAAAACTTACCAATTTAGCTCAGTTTGTATGAAAACCACCCAACAATCTTTTGGCCATCATTTCAAATAATAATGTTATACTTTAGTTTGGTTTGACCTGACGGGATAGATAAACTGTGAAGAGTTTACCTCCCTGAATTAGATGAAGATTGTTATTGTTGTTGTTGTTTTCGGTATCTGTCGTTACGGTACAAAAACAAAGTCAAGTACTGAATTGGACTGCAATTAGATGAAATGAAGGGGAAAAAAAGGAAGGAAAGGAATAAAGGAAGAAACAAAAGAGAAAGAAAGAAAGTAAAAGGGAGAATGGGACGAAAATTGATTAAAAAAAATACACAAAGAAAAGAAAGAAAGGAAAGAAAGAAGTTATGTCAATAGTGACTAATATTTTATCCGACTATTTCCGATCTCTTGACTTCCGCAGATCGCTCGGCAAACACTCACGTGGCAAGAGTTTCCTAGCAGCGTAAACGCGCGATATCGCAGTGATGCACAAATCGTGTCGAGAATTGCGCTGTGTGGCCGGCACTGTCGTCTGCAATGTCGTAGAGAGGCTCGAGACGTTTGCCAGCTCTATTTACATTCATTTTCCAATGGTAGCAACCATCAAGAGGAATAAGCGATCAAGAAAATATTCTAATGAATGGCATGTGATTCCCTTAGGTTTTGTCCTTCTGGACAGCGACTACACTTGAAACATTTACAGACTTAATTGATGAAAACGTTGTTTCTGTGGCAATTCACGGCTTGCCTTGAGATCCACCCTACCAATGACCTGCTTGATATATTTATTTCTTTATCCCTAGCAATGTTAAGAGATGTAAATATCTCCACCAATTTAATTCAATAATTTCATTATTTATTTTTGAAGGAATCTGAATAAAACGCACATACTGAGGAGCAGTGCTTAGCAAACCAATATCCCTGGCCTTTATAACCTTTATAATCTTCATCGTTGTTCCTACGCGAGGCCTTCTGTCACATTAAGTCGAGGTTTGTAAAAAAAGGTTAGGCTGTTCATCAAGACCATAACACTTTAGACATGGGTGGAGAACCTTCTCGGGTTTAAATTGTCTGAAATTTAATGTTTTCAAATAATTCCACACTTCAAAAAATGTTGGTAAATTTACAGCAAAATCTGAAGTTGCAAACATTCCAATAGTGTATCATGTCCTAATTTAATTATTAGATGCAATTAAAACGACACTCATCGCAATGGCTTTCTTGGGATTGATTTATGTGAGGAAGCATTAGGATTTTACGTCTGCAGGAGGCCGTACATGATGTTTTATAAGGCCAGATGCGGCTTTGAGGCTGCACGTTCCCCTTCGTTGCTCTTGTGGGTTGAATCGTTACTTGTAACATTATCCCGAATAAGGCTTAATCTAGTAAATATCTTACAAATGTAACGATATTAGGTTAAAGGAAAATGAGAGGAACAAGCAAACTGTGCTAATAGGATAGATATTGCGGGCTTGAATCAGGAATGTAGGTCAAACGAAGATGGTACTTGATGCATTGACCCGGTCTTACAAATGCCTGGACTGGTTTGTGAGCTTCATGTTCGTTGGTCAGCGAAGCAAAAGTCGTCTTAAACGGTTGCTTGACTGTTCGACCAACCAGCAGAGCTGTCACAATATATTCAAAAGCGATGTTTTTGAATGAGGTGAAGGCCTTCATGCCATCTAACGAAAAAATAGAACTTTTTGGCTAACCCAATATTTGGATGTTTATTAATCTATGCTGTATCTGGTGCAAAACCTGATATGAAATCGCTAATCTTTCTTGTAAGGACGACAGAACTGCTTTGAAATTCAACATACAAGATCTTAATTTAAGTAGACATGAACACAATGGCTCTGGCGCTGGTTGGTAAATACTCAACCATGTCAGCCATTATAGCGAAAATCCAACAAAATACAAGTTGATGTAAAGGTTTACAGCATATTTCTGACAGAAGTTCTTATTGGGACAAAACAGAGATCTACTCACAGAATCAATCTGGTGACGGATCTGCACTATTTGCAGTTTCTCCCAACGTAGTTGTCTCATTGATTATTTCTTCTTCATACAGTGAACTATAAATAGCGCCTTTATGCTGGCTACGACTTCAGCTGTTCTTGTTCAGAAAACCAACCCAACTCTTTGATATAAATTGAACTGTTACTACATAATGAAGTGTTTGATAAATTTCATTGAAGGTTTTGTAATACTTACAGATTTGTTGTTATACTACAATAATGCGTTGGAGTCCAATTTATGGGCGCTTAGTTTATAAATCTATAGAATTATCGCATCATTATACAGTCATCAAAGTTCTTTCCCCCTGGCTTTCAATGATTAGTCTCGGCTGAATTATGCATCTTATCATGTGATCATCCTATTTTATTGATGTAAGATCTTATTCATGTAAATTCATAGCATCATTAGTCAACCATCAAATTTTCTATGACTTTTCACCACCTTTCAACTAAAAGAGTGCTTTCTGTCCTGTGAAGATGATGCAAAATTCCCCGATATATTTTGACAAAATGTTTTATTCATATAAAATCTAGAACATCATTATCCGGATATCAAAACATTTTCCTTGCTTTCTTTTTCTCTACACGGCATTTAAGCTGGATCGTGTATCCTGTTATGAACGAAAGATTCAGCTTTCGATTCGACAAATTTCAAAATTATTTTTTCAATTTCCTCGAATCGTCAAAAATAATGATCAATCTAGGATTGTTGGATAGAGCGAAACGCATGTGTCTGAAGATGTCGAGATTAAAGGATACATCTCATGTTAGGAATCATCCTATCTCGTCCTCTTGATCATTTGCTGCGTCGTATTTACAACTTGAAGACCGAAGTTGTCATTTAGGAAAATCAATCATCGATTTCCTTGCCTCGTTGGTCAGTCACTGGATATATATATATATATATATATATATATATATAGAGAGAGAGAGAGAGAGAGAGAGAAAGAGAGAGAGACAGACAGACAGATAATCGAAGCACAAAGGTAATAGGTTTGTGTACTTATGTACCTATTCATCGATGTACAAATGAATGTTTGAACATATCAAAATAATGACTAAACCTTGTTTAATAGAGTTTTAGGCTGGCGGAGGGGGATAGGAAGATTGTGCTGCTCCAATTTTCAAAGTATGAAGGTCCTGATAGCTTTAAAATCCAACATCTGGACTCGTTGATTTGTGTGTGGACTCCAACACTGATCACTCGTGGCATTGGTTATTACGCATCTACTCCGATCACAAAAGCAAGGCACGTGTTTCAATTGAATTCCGTGTCTTTGTCACCGTTTTCTTTCATTCACGCGCTCACAGATCTGTTCTTCTGTCATCTATAGCCCCTTCTGCCCAAGGATATCACTGCTTGTTCTCACATTCGATGAATCAGAGAGGACAAGCAGAGAAAGATCGAACCAGAACCTTCTCTAATGTACAATATGCACTGGATCTTTCCCTTCCCCACTTTCACATCATTTTCGACACTGTTGGTCTGCTTCAAAAGCCCACTTGTCTTTAGCAGCCGGACTTTCTGCAAATGACAACTCACCAATGATGATGGCCGGGCGAGCGACTCTTTCATCAGAGGCGGGGATTCGGCCTGACCGAACACAGATGCTTCTTGTCGTGACGTCATATTCCCGTGGAGAAAAAACGGAGGCTTGGCTGGAAACTATCATTCTTTCACTTCATTCTTTTCTTTCACTGGAATCGACTAGATTTTTCGTTTCGATCGATCATTCTTTTAGGCTGGTGTTTGATTGAGAATAACTACAGCCCAACCTGTGATTATTTTTGACGGCCCACAAGATGAGGATAAGAAAAGAAAGTGTTTGATGCTCAAAAGAAAAATGTCGGGGTCGAGGATTGCCATGTGGGTTGCTTTTGAATGATTGGGTTCGCTTTATGTTTGATTCAAAACGAAACATCAGGGCAGGGCTAAAGAAGAAGAAAAAGAAGAAGAAGAAGAAGAAGAAGAAGAACATCAACAACAACAACAACAACAACAATAAAAAGACGAAGAAGAAGAACGAAAAGAAGAAGAACAACGAAAAGAAGAAGAACAACAAAAAGAAGAAGAAGAACGAAAAGAAGAAGAAGAACGAAAAGAAGAAGAATAGCAACAACAACAAAAAGACGAAGAAGAAGAAAAAAAACGAAAAGAAGAAGAACGAAAAGAAGAAGAAGAAGAAGAAGAAGAAGAAGAAGAAGAAGAAGAAGAAGAAGAAGAAGAAGAAGAAGAAGAAGAAGAAGAAATGAAAGGGGCTGAGACGAAGGAGAGAGAAATGAAAAGGATTATACCAAGACAAAAAATGGGAAAGTAAAAGAATATCTCTTCTGTGTAAACAAAGGAAGAAAAGATGGTGTCAGGAAGAAAAAGAAAATAGAGACAGAAGAGACGAAGAAGATGTACGGACAAAAAAACAAACAAACAAAAGTCGTAAATTGACGGTCTGTTTGAGTTGCAAGTGAAAGCAACTGAAAACCAGGATGGAAGAATATACTAGTAAGAGACAGGTCTAGTTAATCACTCAATAGAAAATGTCATGTGACTATTAGCTCCGTGAATACGGCTTATACACGTGATACATACATATACACATAGCCAGCCAACAGACCAAATAGAAAACAGAGAGAAACCCAAATTGATTTCTAATCATTGATAACATTGGCCTGCACTAATGTAATAGCAATGATATTAGAGTGATTCTAGGGTGAATTCTGGGCGCGGTTTCTAAATGTGACGTCGGTGGGAAATATGACGTTGACTCACTCTTGGATTATAAGATGTCCCCATACCTGAAAATTCACCTAGGCTTACAGAGCAACAGTCATTTCCTTTTATATGGTGGGGGGGGGGAGAAAGGAAGAATCAAAAGAGGCCATAGATTGACAGTCTGAGTAAACTGCAATAAAAAAAAAACAACAAAAGACCAGGATGAAAAAATATAGTAGAAAGAAACATTTGTTTTTAAATAAATCTTTTGATATTTGGTCTAACTGATTTCAGATTCATATTTACTTCCATTACGATTGTAAGGTGTCTGCATTTCATAAAGTAGCTTTGTTTTCCATTATATCAGGGTAGAATTACGACGAAATGGTATCCATTATTTCAAAAACCAATTCAGAAAAAAAAACAACTTCATTATTGAATTAAGCATTCTCATTAATACGTTCAAATATCCTTGGCAATTAAAAAATAGTGTCTTCTCCATGTGCTGTGAATTTAACAGTTCTTCAACCTCAAAATTCGAATTATTTCAGAAATGGCCAACATTGATTGTATTAATTTTCGAATTGGTTCTGCTGGCTGGCTGGTTAAGTATGAATCGTAAAGCTGCACGAACGAGGCTAGAGAGCTGAACACTTGAACATTTACTCTTAATTATATCAAGACATTTTTAACCCCCACCACTACAAATCAGTCCCTGTTGGTGGGTTCAATTTTTAAGTTCATGTTAGACTGATCTCGTAGTTTGAGTCCGGCAGCATTCTTACTTGTTTTCTGGAAATCTAGACGTTTTTAATCATCAGCATCTATTGATCATCCCTCGTACCATTTTTTACTCGATCACTACCCTTGCAGCGTGCTGCCAAAAGACATAAGTCACTTGACAGTTTCTTTTGAGTGACTACCCGACCTGTATCAATGTACTCTTCTCACATCACAACATATTGACATGTATTTTTTGGCTGTCTAACTCATCTAGATATGTTTGTGGTATAGAGTCTGCTATAATGAGGCCAAAAAATGCATCGGCTGAGATACTATTGAACTGATCGTCTCAAATAAGATAAGGAATATTATGACAGCGATACAGTTGTCCAACAAAACAATTACTTGACAAATATTAATGATAATCTTTGGAAATATTTCACACTGAGAGGTGCTAGGTAACTTTACAGAGAGGAACGATGCAAAACCTGAAGCCAAAGATCAATGAGGTGTCTACTATGAAGTGTAAACGATATCATTGCCCAATCGCATGACTCTGAGTAGAAAGCGATTTTAGGTAAAGAGCATAATATCAAGGATCACTTGTCCTTCAACTCTGAAGTAAATCTGACTTGAAACAGCGGAGAAACAAAGTTTAAACGCCATAATCGCCCGATCACATGATCTTGAGAGAAATATCTCTATAAGTAAGTCTTATCCTATCAAGGGGCACATTTCTTCCAAGTTTCATATAAATCTGATTTGAAGTAGCTGAGAAAATCGATTTTAATCGATTTTTAAAATATGAAATCTTAATGCAATTGTTGATTTCGAGTGAAATATATTCACATCAAGTGACACCTTTCTTTCAAGTTTTCAATGAATCCGACTCAAAACAGCTGAGAAACAATATGAGGGAAACAATATGAGGGAAGAGTCGAGTATGCCTCTAAAAACAAAATGATACCAGATTATTTGTCGTGTATGGATGTATCCATAGGTGGGAAATGTTACTCAGATCGTTTTTTTTTTCTCGGTTATGCACTTTCAATGTTCAAAAAAATTTTATGTTGAAAATATGTGAGATTAAGAAAAGTTGCAGGTACATACCATAGCTAAACGGCCATTAAACTGGATTTTCAAAAAAATGCAGATCAGGTCTGGTGAGTCACCCCAATAGAAAGATTCACATGGTCAGAGTGTTTTGCCAACATGTTTGGAAAAAAGGGGAAAATCCATAAATAAGTTACGTCTCTCAACCTTTACTGAGTGATGATCCCTAAAAACGCCTGGATTTTTTTAAAAGTATGAATACTGCTAGGCACAAATAACGATCAATTTAGCATGAATTCACACTGCTAATGAACATTTCAACAAAGAACATGTTTAGTGAAAGAATTTTCAAAAAACAAAGAGCGTCTCTTTTTACATATAACGAGAAAATGTCTAAATTTATTGCAGCCCGTACGTGTAGTATGTACATAGCCAGCCAACCAAATCAACTTGAAAACTGAGGAAACCTATCCAGACTGTTTTGGTTGGCAATTTCTATAAGGCAAGTAAAATTTTATCAACAACAGGTATTTATCCATGGCATTCACGCTACTATTCCTAGTGGAATTCCCCCTTAGTTCATCAACGAAGATACGCACTACAGACATTATTTCATAGTATCTTATCTTTCATTGTTTATTTTCTATAAACAAGTAACATCTTCATAACAACAGATATTTATCTGTGGTGTGTATGGTTTTATGCTGGGAGAAATTCTGTCGCTGGTCACTAAAGAATATAACAACCATATATTGGATTTTATTTTTAGTTTTTAATCTTTACATTCTATAAACAAAACTACACGTACATGGTATTTTGAGAAAAATCCTGCTAAAAAAAGAACTTTATGAAAGTTTCTGAAATCATATTTTTTAGCTCAAGTAGGAAAAGGCTGTCTTATAATGAAAATCGAATATTATTTGCAAGCAACACAGAATCAATAGACAATCAATATGTTTCATTGATTTCCCCACAAGAAGCCATAACAAAATCCAATGTAAATGGCGCTACATAATAAGACTGAGTTTTTCATGCAAGTAACACCAAATCGACGACTAAGGATGTTTTAAATTGGTTTCATAGCAAAATACCCCCCCCCCCAAAAAAAAATTCACAAAAAATGTGTCACGTTATTGAACCAATTTTTTTGATCAACGCAAAATCAAATTACTGCCTCTATATATTTATCATTCTCTACCTGGGATGAACATGAAACTCAATATAATAACTATCTCGCAATAAAGCTTACTATTTCCTACAAGAAACTCGAAATCAGAAATTATGTACGTTTTAGTTCATCAGCCATCAGAATAATTTAGGAAATTCAACATAAATTTCTGCTACATTCTTAAAGCGATCTTTTAAAGAAATGCATAATCCATGAATTGGCAATATTAATCACTGCTACCTTCTAAAGAGCGGTTTCATCTCTGTTGCTAAATTCAAGTTAACCATGTTTTCTGACATTGATATCTATCTACGTAACTATCCAGACTTTGCCCCGCCCTTACTTGACAATCATCACAATCATTCCCCAAAGAGTTGGGAAACTGCGTTTTCTTGGTTTTTTGAAAATTTCACTACACAATAGATTTCAGTGGGAGGTTCAATATGCAATGTAAGTTTATGCTAAATTGGTCACTAGGTTGTGCCTGTTTTTTTTCTGAGGGGTTGCGTTGGTTTATTTCTTTTTAAATTTAGACCATTTTTGGTGATCGCAACACAACAAAGTTCGAGAGAAGTAACTTATTCATTGATCACCCCTTCTTTAACTTTTCAATTGATCAGCCTCAAATATGGGTGACAGTAATTCATACTTTTCCTTGGAAAGCTGATTTTAATTATTTCCTTTAAGAAGCCAACGTAAAGACTGAAAAAACAATTATTTTTTTGCAAGAAACACCAAATCAAGAATAAGGTATATTTTTAGTTTATTTCCCATCGGAATCGTGTGGGAAATTCAACATAAGTTGTCCCACATTATAAAAGCGACTTTTAAAGAAAAGACAAATCAATTTATTTGCGAAATATCCAATTATTTCCCAACAGTAGCTTTCACAAAATTGACCAAGCCCTAGAGGGTTTCTAAACATGTGACCATCAACCAGGACAGCCACTAAAACTGGCAAATTTCTTCAGTTTTTAAATCTTCTAAGTTGTCTGGCTAGGAGTGTATCACGTGTAAAAGTCGCACCGATGGAGCTAAAGTGCTAAAATTTCCAATATTTACTCCTTATTATGCCAAAAGAAACCCAATGCTCATTTTATGTAAATTTTCCAGCTAAATAAGTCTTCAGTGGGAAGTTCAATATGCAATGTAAGTTCGAGCCAAACTAAACACTTAGTGGTCACTACCCAACAAAAGCAATCAGAAGTTACTTATCCATCGATCAATCCATTTCCCGAATGTTTTTAATTGATCACCCCTAATACAACATGCTGCGAAAAATGTTGGTCATTCAATAGTTTCGATTGAGTGGCTATAGGAAGAGTCTATCTCATGATAAGAATCGAATTTTATTTGCAAGCAACACATATTCAATGGACAAACAATTCTTTATATTGATCCCCCACGAGAAGAAGTAACAAGACGTAAATAGTGTCACAAAATAAAACTGAGTATTTAATGCAAGCAACACCAACTCATCAACATATAATGTTTTCGATATTCTCATAATATACTCGAGTCATTTAACTCTACAAGAAGAGTTAAATATTAAATATAGTACAAAGCTCCCGTAGCATACACAATCTGAGAAGACCGCGTGCACGATTGTTATTATCGTTAACTTCTATCACGGTTAGTATGCACGTTCCTATCAAAATGAAAAGACCATTTTCATGACACACTATTTATTTGCTGTTGTCACATTTTAGATACACCGGTTCTCGTAATATTGAAGATGTTAAGCAACATCGAGCATGGTCGGTACCAAAATGGCCGTGCATCCTGATCTTCAAACGTATCGTGGACTCTCTTCCTTTTGGAAACTTTCAACATGATAAACTGGTGGGAAGCTGAAACACAACACTTCCCCTGTGCTCAGGCAGAGCAATTTGAAACTGTTCAATCATGGTCGACCTTAACAAACAAGGCCACGGATAGGATTGAAACATAATATGTTGATGAATAGTTAAGGTACAATTATTCTCTCAAGTTAGTATGTCCAACCAATTAGTCAGCTTAGTTATCACCGAAAATAGTTCACTTAATATCCTTTGGGAAGGTATGAATCCACATCGATTTACGTTCTATCATGTGCCACAAGGTTTGGCAGTGAAGAAAATAGTTGATTGGGCAATTGAGCGGATCATTCTTTCCTAAAATCTATTTTGACTGGAGTACTTACGGTAAAAAGCTGTTACAACCGTTGTGAACCTCGACGGGTTTAATTATACCTGCCATAACACATGTGTATGCGCAAATCTGGTCTCATAAAACAATAAGCATTCAACAATAACACTTCTGGCGGTTAAACGTTTCATTATATGAAGCCAAGGGGAGACAATTATAATTCTTATGATATCTACGAAAGGCAAATAATATCAACAAGTTTTAATAATGTAGAGAATAATGATCTATCTCCAGATTCAATGCATGGAACCGAAATTTGTTCTTATATCTGGCTGTTTGCCAACCATGCACAACAGAAAGACGATGCCATTCTTTCAGGATCCAATTTAACGCTATTCAATAATATTTCTGTACAAAGAGATAATTAAAGCTGGGACTGCATTACAGTTAGTGAGCAGACCTGATATATGTACACAGAGATAGAGAGAGTATCAAATTTGAATGGAAAATCCCTGCTTCCTGTGAGTCCTTGGTTCTTGCTGAAAACTGTGGAAGTAAGCGAAAACAGATGACATATTATGAAGCTTTTTTTCTGTTTGTCTAATCCATTTTTGTTTAATCATACCAAACAAGACCACTACAGCAACCATGCAAAAACAAGAGAGGTGCTGATAACTTGAAGATGATATCAAAGCTAGACGATGAATGGAAAAAAAACTACATTTAAAACATGTGAACACAAACTTGAGGCGGATTGTCAATGGTGTTTCTAAACGTAAATCAGATAAGCCTACAAAACCTGATAAGTTTGTTTTCACAATACAAACAAGAACATGAAGAATATCATTAAAACACAACCTCTTAGAGTCTTCATGAACGTCCAATCTCTCAAGAAAATTTCAGTCGTGTACCGTAGAACAAATACTAGTCTTTTTTTTTTTGTCCCTGTCAACAAACATTACAGATATCCGTCGATAAAAATATCGCAGATGTTTGACAGTATTTCACCAGAACAAGCCAGACGAGAACCACGATCGTGAGCTGGTTACATCACACTCTAAAATAGAACTTTTAAGCTGAGAAATTAACATATTATGGATATCAAACTACTAAGAGTCTGATTCAGAAAGGTAAGAACCTTCTTATAGTACTAACACCGTACCTTTCCATAACCTTTTTCTATGACAAAAAGACGCAACATGATAAAATGTTTGTGAATTTTGATCAATGGCGACAGTGATAATTTTCAAATTTATTCAACTCCTGAGCGTTTTATTCGTAAATTATAATGTAAAATGTCCATAATCTTCGCTGACATTCATATATGCTATTAACGTTCTTGCAAGATCATATAAGTAAGATGGTAGTAGGACATTTGCATCCTGGACCACTGTGACCCAATCAAATGCACCCCGGTCATTGACGTTCCCAGATATTTTTGGTTAATCAATTAATTAATTGAAATGGGATTGTAGCATGCATCCTATTGGTAATGTTATTTATAAGTTTAAACTTAGTTAATAGAAATCTATTTGATAAGGAAATGACATGAATATGTAGAATTTCATCATATATGACATTTACGTATATTGGAATGAAACTATTTATTGATGCATACATGTTTGGCTAACATAAAGAAAACGGACACAAATGTCCAAAGACACATTTGACCGGTACACAGTTTCCCAGTAGGAAATTGTCGTGTCACACAGCTAGATATCTTGTAAACCTCTCCAGGACAATAATTGCTTTCGTTGCCTTCATTAGTTTCTACAGATTGTCTTAATCACAATCCAATTCACTGCCTCAATAAGCAGATACAGTGCAAAGAAATTTCTTGTAAGATGTTAGTCACTCTAAGTCAGTTGTTGCTTTCAATGCCTCCATACCATCTACAAATAGCTATGAATCTCTATTCGATTCACCAATAGAGTAAGAAGACGCCTAACTTGGCGATATCTTTCAAAAAGTTTTTTGTGATTGGAATCGTTTATGTTGTTGACACTCCGTTTTGGTCGATCTATTCTACGGCTTTCTTAGGGCGTAATACCCAAATATGTCGGTGGTAAAAATAAATTTTGCAACACTGCAACGCTGGCTTTGAGTGATACTTTTTTATCTTGTTAAGTCAGGATTTTCATACCCTGTCCCTGTTGGATTGCAAAAGCTACATCAGCTTGAACTTCACACTTGTCTGACTGGTACACTCAATCGACGCATTCATATGGGTTGCCTCCTTGATTTTTCTCAGCTTTGAACATCGTCCTCGTTCCACAGTCCGGATAACTAAGCTAATACATCGGATATTCCCAGACGAGGGTTGTACAACGTATTGGCCGAAACGGCAGGTTTACAATCTAAATAACGACGAGTTCCATCACCAGAAACACAATATGAGTTGAGTGTTAATGACCCTTCTCAAAGCTACAAACACAGATATATCTGGAAAGATCTTTAGTTAACAAATCTAGGACTTTAATCGCTTCTACTGATTTCAATCATCGATTCCATCATCATCTATGCAGCGTCTCGATTCACTGTCTAATTCACTATCTAAGTAAGGAGATTCAAAATTTCCTCAGCACAATATATATGTTGGTATTTCACGATCGCAGCCATTTTGAAATGGGAAAGTCTTGTTTATTAAATACTGTATAAATCACATTATTCTAAGTTTTCATTTTAGTAAATATTATAGGCAATTCAATTATTCTGTTTTTTTAATTTAGTACTGTTTTGCTAGTTGATATTGTTATTACCAATTCTGCATAACTTCTTCACATTTTTATATTTATAGTTTTAAATCATTAGCAGAGATGGTATTTCACTAGTTGTTGTTGCGGACTTTGATGTTACTATCGTCATGTTTTCTTTATTTCCTCTATTCTTCTGCTTGGTTATGTGACATGATCTCCCATGTCAAAACGTAAGCTCCCTTCCCGTGACATTTCAGGTAGCCGGAGACGCCGCTGCTCTGAAAAATAAGAAGACACGTCACTCGGTTTCCTGCTGCAGGATCCGCATCTTTCATCACATTCATTCGAATGTCTGGCTGAGATGCTGACACACGAAAACAATCTCCATCATCGCTGTCGTCGGAGCCATCATCACAACTTTTGGAACGATATTTCGGCTGATACACAGAATCGGAGGAGAAAAAAATCTTATCGCTTTTCCACCTCATATCGATCGTAAGTTCTAGAAAAAAAAAATCGTTAGTCACCTGCATTTATTACAATACGCCATACACCACAGAAAATGAGGCACGTACGGTCAGCAGTCAGCTAAGAGAGTGAAAACAGTAGTGGAGTTCTGAGGATAACCTCTGTTATTCAATTTCTGGTAATAAAGACAAATCGTTTGGAAATAATAATAATAATAATAATAATAATAATAATAATAATAATAATAATAATAATAATAATAACAACAACAACAACAACAACAAGAGGGAGAAGAATACATGGACATCAGGGTGGTAGCAGTAATGATAGGTGCAATTGGAACTGTGCCGAAGACACTGAGGGCGAGATTTGAGGTACTTGGAATAAAAGAAAGGATTGGAACTGCACAGATCACAGCACTGCTAGGAACTGCATGGACACTGAGGGAAGTGCTGGAATTTAGAAGAATAATGATTGTGACATTTGGCTTGAAAATTGGTTTCCTAAATTCCAGTTTTGATCTGGGTTCAAACACTGACAACTGGCATCGGGGAGGGGACGAAAATATACAGAACAATCACACCTTTCAAGCACATCCCAACTTTTGCACCTATATCAGAGCCTTTTTTAAAAAACTGTCAACCAAAAGTGCCAACAAAGGTTTCCTCAGTTTTTAAGCAGGTCTTTCTATCTATCTGGCTATATATATATCATGTGTATAGGCTACATCGATGGGGATACAAAGCTACGGATTTATTTTCTGAAAATCCCACCCAAATATGTTTTAGTTGGGGAGGGGTAATCTGCTATGTAAGTTTATACTAAATTGGTCTCTTAGTTCCTGTCCTGCGACAATCATGCAGACTATTTGTATTGATCTCCACGCACAAAAGGCAAGAAAAGTAAGTTATTCATTTATCGCTCCTTTCCCCAATGTTTCAATCGATCATCCGCAGCACAGTATGCTGCCAAATGACATTATTCATGTGACGGTTTCTATTGAGTGATTATCAAGACCTGTTTTCTTTGTTTCGTCTTTTCGGTTATTCCAATTCAATACACTGCAACACAAAGGCCAAAAAACAACCTTTCGTAGTTGTTGTTGTTGTTGTTGCTGCTATTGTTGTTGTTGCTGCTGCTGCTGTTGTTGTTGTTGCTGTTTTTTTTGTTTTTGTTTTTTTGTTTAAATTGATGCAGAATCAAACAAAATCGGCCAGAGTAGTCTTGCTAATTCTATTTTATTTCCGAACAGAAACATTGCAATAAAGGATGTCTTTCTCGGTGGAAAAAAAAAAGACATGACTAATTCATATCACGAATTTACCGGATCCGGTCAAAAATGTACAAACTTGTTGCGGCTAGACTAATCGATAATAGTAAAAAATAAACATTTCAACTGCATTGTCTGAGAATTGTGTTTGTTTCTATAACCGTGAAGGGTTTCGATTCAATTGAGTTGCATTGTGATTACGTTTTGATCACTTCTACCCAGGACTGTAGTATTACTGCGACAATACTTTCTAAGATTTGTGCCGGGTAAGCTATTAGTTTAGAGCAAGAATATTTCAATTTCTTCAACTTTAAAGCAGTCTGTCTCACAATAAAAATTATTAATCGAAATGAGAATCTTCAGTGTCTACTCAATTTCTGCTGACTACAAACAAGTCAATTTATTCTGGATGCATAGAATTCTGGGGTCCTGGAAACAGTGGATTTTCCGAAGGCGTTTCGAGCTGCTGATAGGTTGTTGAAGATCATTCCTTTAAGGAAGAAGTCGAAATAATTGAAGAGAATGGTAGGCAGTCGGAGAAAGGCTGCAGGGGGTCTTAGCTTAGTTCGTTCAATTCCTGCAGGTAAATTCGCGTGACATGCAATCGGATGTTGTCAAGGAGGAGAATAGGTCCTTTTCGATTGCACAATATTTAACGTAAACGTGCATTTTGTCGATTTCCTGGCTAAACTTTGCTGTGATGTTTTAGCCAGAAGTCAAGACGTTGTCGTGAATGTTTCTGCTTGCCGACCAAAAGAAAGTGATCCTATCATTCTTTCGATACAGGTTTGGTTTATGGAAGTATTGTTGTACAGAACCGTTTTGGGGATTTTTATAACATGTCACAATGTGATCAAGAAATAGATCGTTTTATTGCGTAGAAGAGGCGCAGAGCTGACTTCGTTTCGGCGAATTTTCTCTATTTTTGTTCCGCTTTGGCAGTACCTACTTGTCAAGTTTTCCTGCTTTTTATATTGGCACAAATGTCAAACATCTATTGAATGGTCAACATTTAGTTCTACCACCTTTCGAAGTGTTCTGTGTGGGTCCCAATAAAAGCTTACAACTGGATGACTTCAATCACAAAATAGCGTCCATGACTTCCTTTATCTTCAATGCTCTCGTCTCCATTTCGACATTTCCTTGGCTATATACTTGTTTGATATTGCGACCAGATTCCGCTGCTTTACGTCCAATTTTGAATTCATTCAAAAGATGGCTTGAATTCTTTTTCCAGCTTTGATTTGTTAGCCTCAAATAAATATAATAAATAATCAAAAGTAAACAGTCAGCTTGAATAAAACGACATTCTTGCTTCCTTATATTCCATGATCATAGTTAAATAATAGTTTATTCAAAAATTGAATAACAAAAAGCGCATTCACTTTTGCACCAACCTAATATATTGACAGATTTGTCAATTTAGAAAAGTTGCTGAGTGAACCAAACTGTAAGTAATCTAATTCAATATCTACAACTGTGACCTCTACTGAAGCTTCAAAAGTCTATTTCATCATTTTTTTATGCATTTCAAAAGGTAAGTAATGCAATTAAATATTAAATTGGCGTGAATATCTTTTTCCTCGAATCGTTAGGCAGAAAATCTACGATCAACGAACTAGGACGATAGAGTTTGTCGAGTTCAGCCTTCGTAGAATTACAAAACAAATACAAATATCCCAGCGTTCTAAAATCGGAATCTATGACTAATTTCTTGCATTTTCTTTTCCCCCCTCTCAATTTTCTGTGTGTGCGTGTAAATATATACATATATATATATATATATATATATATATATATATATATATATATATATATATATACTGAGATCTATCTACTACAATATTTTCTCTTCTATGGTTTTATTTCTTAGTTATTTATATATATATATATATATATATATATATATATATATATATATATACAGGTTTTCATTAATATATATATATATATATACATATATATGCATATATATATATATATATATATATATATATATATATATATATATATATATATACTCTGATCTATTTACTACAATATATATACCCTATAGTATATATCAAATACTATATGTATATATATATATATATATATATATATATATATATGGGTGGGTGGGTGGCTGTATGTGTGTATGTGTATGGAGTGTGAGTGTCTGTCCGTGTGTGTGTATGTGTATGGAGTGTGAGGGTCCGTGTGGGTGTGTGTGAGGGAGAGAGTTACTGTGTTTGTGTGCATGCTCGTGGTAACTGATATTTCATTCGATATTATGTCATATTTGTCACTATGTTTGCTGACATTCGACTCCCTAATTATATCTGAATTCATTCATATTCATCTGTAGCTATCGATCTTTCTATCCATCTAGCTAGATAGATATTAGTTCAGTTGTTCGATTCAACCTCTCTGAACTTTCCATATTTATTAGTATAGATACACACACACATATATGTGTGTGTATATATTTATATATATGTGTGTGTGTGTATATATATATATATATATATATATATATATATATATATATATATTTATATACATGTGTTTACACATTGAGAGATTCATACAATTGAATGATAGATTTTTATGTGTATACACATGTATATAAATATATATATATATATATATATATATATATATATATATATATATATATATATATATATATATGGTTATATATATATATATATATATATATATATATATATATATATACACCCACGTACAAAGAGAGAGAGACACACACACGTATACATATAAATGTATGTATGTTTATGTGTGTATATTCTTACAAACATGTACATATTCCTTAAATAAACCACCTCATATATCGCCCTTCCGCGCTGAATGTAAATCAAGTTTGTCAGTCGATCTACGAGAAAATTGAATTTCCTCTCTCTGCGGGCTGCTTTTAACTCATGTGGCACAAAACCAGATGTGTGAGCGTATATTCTGACTCTTTCACATTCACAGAAAGCATACAAGGAAAAACACCTACATACATTTATCAATCATTTCTTTTTCGTTATTCATTTATTAAAAACTAATGCAGACATGTGTAGCGCCATTTTGACACCCCTTCCCTGCAATGGAAAACGTGAAATGCTTTGTGATATGCGTATCGTTATTTTCGTTGGGACGACATGAGTTGTCTTCTCTTGGTTGAGTTTTCGCTATCAGAAACTGCCCGACAAAACATCAAGATAGGTTTCTTGAGTCTTAAAGTTGACCAAACTGATTGCCTGGCTCGGTATGAATGTGTGTATCACGCATATCAAAGGCTACAGGGCAGAAAAGTTCTACAATTACACTTTATCATGCCAAGGGAGAAATCCCTCCACCTCAACTGGGTTTTAGTGGATGTTATATTTGCAGTGTAAGTTTATGCTAAATTGATCTCCTGTTTGTGTCAGCATTAATGTTTGTTTTTTGAAATTCAGGATTTTCTTGCTATTACTGCTGAACAAAAGGTAAATAATTCAGTGATCACTTCTTTTTGATTGATCGCCCTAAGATGACATGCAGCCAAAAGACGTTCGTCATATGACAATCTCCATTTGGTGATCAACCTTATGCTTCGCCCCATTTTCCTTCATATTTCGAAATGATAAAGAACAATTATAGCCATCAAAGGTGGCAAAAGGTTATATTACGTTTTATATGCACGTTTGTGTGTTTATATAATTTTTACTATAGACTCAAAAATTGGCATCAGTACTCCACTACAACCTTCTATTTTTTTTATAGCTTTCTTGACCTTCTCCGGAGCTTTCTCTTGTTAGGTTTATTAATATCTTCTAGATTCTCCAGAATCCAGATATTTCTAGTTCGCTTCTTTTTTCTTTGCTTTTTTCCAGACGTTTTTTGTGGAAAACGCCAGTGTGTCATAACTAGAATCCACTCTGACTATATGGATGAAATTCTTCCCACATAACTTCAAATTTTGAGGCTTTGGTTAGTTCAATCATCAACAGTTAATTTGATGTATATTAATGTTGCTTTTTCGCTCATTTCTATTTCATTCTCTCTATCATTGTGGTCTTAATATGATTACATTAAGTTGTCTTCGTAAAACTCTCAATATAAATCTTCCTTCAATTATTTATTTTCAATAATTTTTCTTTTTTTGTCGATAACACTCCTAGTTTTATTCTGAGAAATCCTACGTCATGGTATATGTACGTTGTTAGACCAACATTTCGGCTGATTTATTTTCCTAGGGTTTATAATCGAAAAGAAACCTGATGAAATAATGTTCTCCTTTCCTCTTTTCTTAAGGATTATTTGACCGACCAAGGCCGATGAATGGATCTTCTAGTAACAACACGAAGAACACAAAGAAAGAGTTCAATGGTCTAAACAAAATTTGAAATGTTTTATCTTTTCTGCTTTCTTTTCAATATTTCTTCTTTACTCAATAATGTTTTCTTCCAAACAGACTAACTTCAGTGAGCTTATACAGAACACATACCAAATGTAGCACGGGCTTTTGCCACTACCCTTTGTTAGAAGCCCTTTTGTGAGCGTCTCGCCAACAGTAGGTAAAAGGGCTACTTTTAAGGTGACAGTTGAACCAGCTTCAGGATTTCGATTGTAACTTTCAATTTGTTTAGTGAGCAGCGTGTAACAGTGATGATGCATGGTCCAATGTTTTTCGAATTTCTTTGATGAAGCATTGTCAGTTTTTGTTATGTTTCGACTGGTAATTTTTCATCTTAATTTCAGTTGCTTTTTGTAAAATTCCCAGATAAATATTCCATGGTTTTAAGTTTGTAAAATGGATCGGAAATTGAGAGCAAAGTATTCAATAGCATCCGAATTTCCTCGAGGAAGCATTGCCATTACTGTGGCGTCTTGACTAGCTTTTCAACACAACTCTCAGATCATCATTTCGCGAACGTGTAGTTAAGAACACTGAATTCCTGTACTGATTGGAAGTATTCAACCATCTTAACCAACGAGCTGGTCAGAAGCTTATTAATCTTATTTTGTCAGGCAAAAGGGTGACTTAATGACGAAGATCATTTCCAGTCCGACTCCTGATGGATACTCTCCACCTGACTCCAATAAATCTAAACTATTTCTTTTGTATATGACTTCTGGGAGTTATTTCAATTTCCACCTTACAATCGTCACCCTAAATCTCCAATTCTCTTAATATCTATCCAGATTGCTTTAAAATGTGTTGATTATATTTACAGTAACTGCATGTTACAATAGAGAGTCGTACATGTTTGCTGATCAGATAGAAAAGAGCATTTCGACTTATTACAAGTGCTGGGAAGATATTTTACATCATATGTTCTGGGACTTGAGCCGTCTGTCGAGTTCTTGTTCGTACGGATGAACTCCACAGCTGATCTATCATACAAGCCTGATCTCAATTTAAACACCTTCATCATGTCACCTCTGATACAGCGATAGCTTTGTGTTAATAGCTTCAAAGCGTGTATTGTGTTTTGCCAATCTTTCAGGTGAGAAGCATTCAAAATATTTGCTTTTACTTAGAGCCGATGGGGAATAGGCAGCTGCCCCAATCAATGAGCGGCTACAATTTTTTTTTCTATGCTACAAAAACTATTTGTCTACGTCATGTTATTGTATAGAATCAACTTGATCAAGGCGTGAGTCGATCACTATAGGGTAAAAGGGAATATAAACACTGCATAACATTAGATACCATGACACCTACATGATTACTTAAGCCTCTATATTGCAGATATGTCTTCCTAGCCTGAATCCATTCCAAAACTCCACATCATTTTGGATGGAAAAACGTCTCAAGTTCAATCTCAGATGGGTTTTCGTTCTTTATTTCATATTCATGCTATTTGTTTCTATCTTTATTTAATTGAAATTGTTCCAGCATTTGTATGTTCAAACATTCCTGGCCGCGTAGTTTTGTCAACAGTCTTTAAAACTGGCATCAGTATTCCATCAGACTATTCCTGACGTGTTTGGTTTTTTTTACCTGTAAGTCTTTTCAACTTTTAAAGCTTTATTCCTTCGGTTTTAGTAATTTCCTAGGTGTTCTAGCGCTCCTGGTCATACCCTTTTGTCAACAGACTTGTAAATTGACATCAGTATTCTAAAAGACGTTTTCTGAAATTATCTTTCGGAATCTTTATGCTGGCATGTTTATGAATAACATCTAGATATTCTAGAATCTAAATGTTTGCAGATGTTTTTACTCTATTTCAGATGTTTTTCAGTAGAAAACACCAGCGATGTCTTAAATCAAATTGTTTTTAACGTATTCATTCTTCGATGGAACTTTCCCCATGACTTCAAATTATGACGCTACGGTTGTTTAATTATTGACTATGGTGGCAAGTTTTTCTCTATTTTAAACTCATACAAATTCTTTTTTTTTTTTTCATCTTAATGCATCTAAATTTGACGTTTATTTTTTTCATTTTTTTTTTACTTTTATTATTGATTTTGTTTGCACCGTAGGAAATGAACGTTACAAAAAGGTCACAACTGCCACAAAAATCGGACGTTGCCGTTATTTTTGCTTTTCAAATTCTGACAAGTCTCGGCCTCCAGCTATGATTGTTTGGTAGAACAACTCCAACGACCTACGCAGAAGACATGACACTAAATCAAGATTACAATAGATTTCCCCACCCAAATATCAACGGATCGAAAAGAATTAATTTATCAAACTAACAGTCAATCTCAGTACGGATTCATTTTCAAATTTTTCGAGTTATCGTTGAAAGAAATGTCCTGTCACTACACAATTTTCTTTGGTCTTATTCACTTGGTCATCACTAGTAGATAGTTGAGTACTAAATTTTTTAGATGAAGATGTTTACTATCATTGAATACTAATTTTACTTTCTTAATCGTGGTTTTTATCACCTCACTCTGGGTCGATACGCTCTTCGACCGTTAGCACGAAGAGCGCAGAATGATGAATAAAATTGATCTGGTTAGTCACTAAATGGAAAACAACACGTGACCAACGTCTTTTGGAAGTATAGGGTATTGTGGATAATCAAATGATTGAATCAATTTTTTTAAAAACTGGAAAAGGGAGCGATAAGAGAATAAGTTACTTCAGATGACATTTGGGGTCAGTAATCACTTACAGTCTGGGAAAAAATAAGCGGACGCAAACTAAAGGATCGATTAAGCATAAACCTTAATTTTAAATTAAACCCTCCACTAAAAAACCTATAGATATAACATTATTCTTCAGATTTGTAACTGTAACATGTTTCTAGACATGATAGGAAGTGAATGTTTGAATGGTCAACTCATTAAATCCATCAGTCAGGCCGGTTCATGCGATATATACATAGCCAGCTAGAATATCCTGAAAATTTAGAGAAACTATGTTGACAGTTCTGATTGAAAGATTTTAATAAAAGTTTCAGACACGATTTGAATGAGA
>OY735212.1:54983037-55100537 GCA_963457665.1 Thysanoteuthis rhombus | reverse complement strand
ACGAAATAGCATTTTCTAAAAATCCAGTTTCGGTTATGATTACTATTACATTTTGGCAGCATGCTGTGTTTAGGGTGATCGATCAAAAACTTGGAAAATAAAGTGATCAATATATAGGTTCTTTCCCTGGCCCTCAGTTGGGCAGTAACCACTAAAAAAAAAAGTCTGAATTTTTCGAAAATAAGCATGACACAAATTAAGGAATCAATTTAGCATGAAGACAAATTTCAAAGTCAACCTTCGCTAAAAACCTATTTGGGGGATATTCAAAAACCGGAAATTCCCAACCTCTCACTCCATTGGTGCGGCCTGTACAAGCGATACATACATAGTCAGCCATCTGGACCAACTTGAAAACTGATCAAAACTTACGTTGACTTTTTTGATGAAAGTTTTCTTTATTATCGGCAAAGCATTTACGTTTCAAGTATTGATTCCTAATCAAAGACAATATTTTTCTTCCTGATTCTTAATGTATTTCTATTGTAAAATCATTTACAATGCATTTTCATTATATATGTAGTAATGCTATTTTATTCTCAAAGCTTACAATAATTCCTGACCATTGGCAAATCTTTTTTTTTGTATCTCACACTCAAAGAATACCTACTGAATGCTGGAAGTTGATAAAACAGAATTATTGATTATAAATTGAACAATTCGGCACTAAATCATAACAATTGCCTCTACCAGTATAATTATAACATTTTGTTTGGGAAGAAAATATCAAATCTAACAAGTGAGTACATTTGGAGAAAAAAAAGGTCAAAACTTTGTCGATATATCAGCAGCACCATCAAACATCAAAAACAACCCTTTAGATTGAATCGTGGGACATAGTCCTTCCCCGACATTCACCAGGCCTCTCAGTCGTGAACGTCGTGAAGCTGATATTATCTGAATTTGTCTGAATCAACCCGTCATCTAATTTTTGAAATGCAATTGGTGCTACGATACAACTTGTGATTTATGTTTTATTCTCCCCCTGTCGTACGAATTCACTGTCAATATGTATGCATTCTCAAAGTAAATTGAAGCTGTGATACGTTATTCAATATATTTACTTATATAATACACCAATTGTGTGTCTATTTTGTCAAATTAAAACACCAAGGGAGATAACTTTCATATTTAAACGAAATTATTATTTCTCTTAGAAGACAATTTCATTATTTCCTTATTTTCTAAGAGCAAGATAATTATACTCTATGATATCGAAACTCAGGGACGATTCCTCAGTGGAATTATCTCCACGACTTGATTCTAGGAGTTTACATGATTGCTCTCACAGAATCATTTTAATATTAGCAATCATGAACTAGTGTATGTATAATGAAAGAAATTTGTTTTGAAAGTGTGTCTTGCTTTATTCTTCAGAGCAAATATGCGTAGAAGCGTGTATTTCTTTTGCAGTTTTTGGTAATGATAATTTCGTAAAAGATCATCCGTAAGAGTACTCAATGACTGTTAATAAATAAAAACATACTTTTAAGATTTCATCAGAGTAAATTATACTCACATACACAAGCACACACACACACACATACATATATAGATACTATATAGCTTACTAAAGAAATAGACGACTTCAAAAATGTATTGAAGCAAAATTACTCAAGATATTGACACTCACGATGTACAGTTCTAGGAACACTTTATAATTGCAACTTGAAGTCATCGATGTGTGCCTTACTTGTTGCACAGCGTACGTAAAGTTTGTAGTCAATTTCTTGCCAAACATGCGTAAACATAACTTGAACTTCAGCAGCAACAGCAGTTGTGATATGTTTTTTTTCTGATCATCTAATTTTACAAGGGGAAAGGGCCCACAAGAGAAAGTTGCAAGCTGGGAGAGGGCCCACAAGAGAAAGTTGCAAGCTGCGAGAGGGCCCACAAGAGAAAGTTGCAAGCTGCGAGAGGGCCCACAAGAAAAAGTTGTAAGCTGGGAAAGAGCCCACAAGAGAAAGTTGCAAGCTGCGAGAGGGCCCACAAGAAAAAGTTGTAAGCTTTTAGATCTAAACTTTATGAAGGCTCAGGCATGAGAGATTTGTTGGCGGCTGTCATAAGGCCAATCCTGAGCTGCAGAGGGTATCGAAATAGTTGTGAGCTTGCCTGTGCCATTGCGTTGGCGCTCTATCTTGTTGAGAAATGAAGTATTCACTGTCTTCGTCCAGATGAGAATGAAGCTCTTCTGTGACATCTCGAAGTAAGAATCTACTGTCACCGTATCTTTTTTGATAAAGAATAAACTATTCACATTTTACAAGACATAGCATACAATCGTAAATCCAGCATATGTCTAACTGCTGCTTTCTTTTTTTCTATAGCTCTCTCTCTCTTTCTCTCTCTCTCTCTCTCTCTCTCTCTCTCTGTGGGGTTTCCTCTTTCCTTCCTCATAACCTCTTCACTCCCTTTGTCACTTTCTCTCATTCTTTTTTTCTTATCTAAAAATTAGGGGTTTTCAGCTTTTATGACCTCACCCGCCCATTTTCACACGGAACATATTTCCAATGCTCACCTGTATCAGAAATATTCAAAATTAAGTTAAAATCATTTTTGACTCTTGAAACAATAAAAATTAAGAGCTTTTGCTGTTTCTTTATTTAAAAAAAAATGTCAAGTATCAAATGTTTGACACACACGTACTGTTTTTAAGATATCACCAATACTATCCCTGCGTCTTGAGAGACACAACTAGTGAAGATACATTGCATTTACATATTGTGCGATATCATAGTACTGCTTGGTAAATTAAGAACAGAAAATGATGACTCATTTTTCATTGTCAATCATGAAGTTCGATATTCAAAATCTTATAAGCAAAACTTCAAAACACCCATCATTTTCAGCACGGTTTCGCACAGTTGCTCATGGCCCACCCAAGAGTTGAAATTGTCCACCAATGGGTGATATCTCCCATGTTGAGAAAACCCTGCTCTCTCTCTCTCTCTCTTTCTCTCTCTGTCTCTCTCTCTCTCTCTCTCTCTCTCTCTGTATATATATGTACATATAAGTGTCTAGCAAAATCTTGTAAACTCAACCCCCAAATCATGAAAATCAAATTTTCTCAGAAATATTGCCTTCTTCTATTGTGTTGAAAACTCACTGGAGAGGAAATATGCATTAACCTTACTTGAAGGTGTGGGATTTTGGCTGCCATTTGAAGAGCTCCATATTATGATCCCAAATCCATTTTTCACGCGTTCATGGGTATATCAAGGAGCAGTATTCTGCATGAAATGGTACTGATTTTCACCTGCATATGATCCCAAGACAGCCTAAGACGTCTCTTTGTTCAGTCATTATTGCAAGCAGAAAATTCATGCAGAATGATGCCCTGTACCGTACTGCAAAACGTTTAGAAGAATGGGTCATGATATTGAGCTCTCAGAATGGCCTCGAAATCCACTGGATTCAATCCAAAGGAGAATCTATGTAATATTATGGAAAGGAGAATCACCTCCACCCGTCATCTGGATGGATTAGAAAAGACAATTTGGGCACGAGAAGTCAACGATTATCTATGGAACATCGACTTTCAGCATGAATGCTTTTCAGAGTCAAAACAGTGAACAAAACAGATACTTCCCTTTGGAATACTGACTTTTCAATTCAGGTTAATACATATATCTTTTCTAGAAATTCGTTTTTGCACCATAAAAGAATGAAATAATTTTCAATATAAAGAGATCTTATTTTCAAGATCTTAAGGTGGGGTTTTCAAACTTTTACAAGACACTATATATATATATATAGAGAGAGAGAGATGGATAGATAGATAGAGAGAGAGAGAGAGAGATGTGTGTACGTGCGTATTGACACACATTGACAGACATTATTGATAATAGACATGAAGTAACCATTTCTGCACATTTTGAAAGTGTTGCAACTCAGAGACTTTGTTTGCGTACCTAAGGGAGATAAAGAAGGCGTCTCCCGTTGGCTTTATATCAAGCTATGAAACCTCATTAATAATATTTTGACACAATTCTCTAGCCTGTCTACGACGCTTGTCAGCATTATTAGGCCCCTTGGCGACGTGTCAGAATACATCAAGACACCATTCGAATAGATGTGATGCTGGCAAACTCTTTCGGCTCTTTTATATCGTGAGTCCCTCAACAATTAAGTATTGATGATTGACAGTTTTATGAAGGGCTCCCATTCATGCTTTTGTTATTGACAAGTCTCACACTATCATCATAATTGCTTATCTTCCATCATCCTCATTATCATTATCGCCAAACTGTATTGTAAAACTGGAGTTGACTTTGTTTTTCAACCATAACAAGGATAAGAATAACAAAGATAATCCTCACTAAATTTAAAGGAGTATTGAGTTACCATTCCCTAGCGTTCGAAATCGTGACCAAATGATTGGTTGCCGGTACTCCCAGCGACTGAATTAGATTATATATCTACGACAATTTACATGATAAATTTGCAAGGGCTGGTTTCATAACAATGAATAAATACATTGATACTGAAATAGTATATTTTCGTAATTTTGTAATATATATAAATATATATATATATATATATATATATATATATATATATATATATATACATATATATATATACATATATATATATATATATATATATATATATATATATATATATATATGATAAAAAAGATGCAGTAATCATCTACGGTTGGAATAGACGGAGGTTGGTGTTTCATCCTGCAGCAGCTAGGCTTGAAAATATAGACAATGTTTCAGATGAATGAAAAAACGATGGGAACTGTTACGTGAATAATGTGTTTTGCAATATGTTGTGTCGGGGGTGATCAGTTAGAAATTGTAAAAATCAGTGATCAATGGATATGTTACCTCGTTTGTTTGTTTGTTTGTCTGTTTGTTGTTTTTGTTTTTGTTTTGTTTTTTGTTGGGCAGCAACCCCTAAAAAAGATTGGATCAAGGAAACATGAATGCTTCCAACTAAGAGATCAGTCTGGAGTTTTAACCTTTTTACTAAATGCAAATTTAGGGAAGAATTTTCAAAAAAGAGTTTCTTCCAGACATAATAAAGAATAATTATGGAGCTGAAACATGGAACCTAACCTAGAGACAGACCCGTAAATTGAGAACCATGGAACGTGCACATGAAAGAATAATGCTAAGCCTCACATGGAGAGACCACCAGACAGCACAGCACATCCGAGAAAAGAAAGGAGTTAGGGACATCATAGAATCCATTAAAAATCTCAAATGTCGGTGGGCTGGCTATGTTGCAACAATGGCAGACAATCGATAGACATCACGACTCACAACATGGATCCCCCGAGACCACATGCGCAACTGAGGCCGGCAAAATGTTAGACCGAGAGATGAGCTAGACAAGTTCAGGAAGTACTGGCTCCGCAACGCCCATGATAGGGAAGTGTTGCAAATCCTGGGAAATGTCTATGTCCAACAACGGACGCTAAAAGACTGATGATGACGATGATGATAATGATGATGAAAATTCCAGCCCTCAAGCTCCATTGGTGCAGCTTGAACGTGAGATACATTTATAACCAGTCATCCAGTCAGATCAACTTGAAAACTGAAGAAACCTATTTTGAAGGTTTTGGTTATAGTTTTGATTGATGGTCTCTATACTGTAGCTGAAAAAATGATGAATGCGTAGCGTGTGGGATGTAAGATTATTTCTATTATTGTAATTCCCATAACAGTGTTGACTCTATGTAAGAAAAGTTAATCAGCTGATAAGAAGTAACTTTGGTGATAAACGACTGACAGAACACATGCGACAAAAAAAGAGAAAGAATAATGATAATGGCTAATAACCAAAACTAGCTGTAAACAATCGAAGACATTTGAGAACATTTTCGCAGAAGCTAAAAATGAACGAAAGGGAATAAAAGAACACTACACAGAAATGGAGAAAAAAAATCAGAGAAATAGGGAAAAAGGAATTAAACAAACCTTTGAAAGAGGATACCGTCACAACCCCCCCCCCCCCCCAAGGTATTGAAACTAAATACAATTTTCTGGAGCTAGAAAAAACCTAGAGCGCCTTCAGCAAAACATCTATAAATATCCAAATTCTAGAGAATCTAAAATAAACCTATCAGAATGAGACCCCGAAAGGTCGGAAACTTTTTTTTTAATTGAAAAAAAAAATTTTAGGAGGGGTCTAGCGGAGTACTGATGCTGATTTTCAAGTCTGAAGACCAAACTTTACGGCCAGGAGCGTTGGAACACATAAAAAACAAACACATAAATATATGGAATATAAAAAAAAAAGTATAAAACCATTCGGCATATATGATGGCTGTGGTTGTCCAGAAGAATCGTTTGCGCAGGGACACACAGACAGATCAACTGGATAGAATAAAACTAAAAAGGGCAAAACATTTTCATGAAAAGTTTATTGGTGTACTGCTAGCTACTTTCAAATCTGAAGACAAAACCGTATGGCTGGGAACGCTGCTACAAACAAACAAACAAACAAACAAACAAACAAACAAACAGATAAACACAAATGCATGAACACACACAAAAAAATACGATAGAACTCTTGGTATATTTGATGGCTACGCTTGTTCTATATGCTTCATGGAATCCTACACTTCATGTCAATCTTTTCAAATTCAAAAAAATGAAGAAACATTGCAAGATCCATACCTTAACACTATTTGAATGTGCTGGATGATCCTCTCACGGATTCTGACCTTGGTTATCATTTGGAAACAACATCGATCAAAAACAACTGCGTGAACTTTAAGATTTGTTCCTAATATTAGAATTGCCACTGTGTCATCAGCTTTCGAAACGTCTCTTGGCCATACAGTGACATTCGGGTTTTTCAATCAACGCCATGGGGAATTATCCGCCATTTTCACATCCTGTCACTACACATTTTTTTTTCATCTGTGAGTGAATGTCAACTGTAGGGTTCCTGTCTACCATTCACCTGACTCTCCCCCTTTCTAGTTATCTCCTCCTTCCCTCTGTCTCACTATGTTTCTCTCACACACATACACACATGTATATGTGTATAGAGAGAGAGATAGAGAGAGAAGGAAGTGGATTCTAGTCTTGTGTGAAGTCTTATATATATATATATATATATATATATATATATATATATATATATATATATATATATATATATAATTATGTACGCGTGTGTACGTGCGGCTGGTATATCGATGTGGAGTAGAATTCTTTTGACAATATTAGAAGTAAACAATTCGGATGGCCACAGTGTGTACAAATGAGATTTTTTCCATTTAATTTGACATTTTGCCAGTTCATAACTAACTTCATCGGGAAAGTGATAATTTTTCAATCCTCACTGGGTACTGTTCCATATGATATTTTAGTCAGAGTAACCTAAGCTTGATATACATTGCAATGATAACCATGCTTAGTGGGTGCCTAAACAGTGGATATTTTTCAGTCTGAGCTAGGCTTAGTAAATATCTATTTCAATGATGGTGTAAATATCTATTGAAACAGTTGTAATCCCCACTGGTTCTCTTGCAACCACAGTCCTTGTATTAGAAAAAGATAATTAATTGGACCAATGAGATATATTGACTCCGTTTTTTATGTTCAAAACAAATAAAAATGATTGCATGATTGATTTTAAGACGAAATGTTTGGACTACATCTGAAAAAAAATATATTTCGAATCATCATAATGATTTTAATAGAGCGATACGGTCGATTCACTCTACAGCTTTCTTCAGGTATACTTTCTGGATGTGATGATGGTAGATCGTTGTGTCCCTTCAGCAACCCATTTCCCCGATGCAATTTATGTAATTTTCTCTATTGTTTTCTCCGTTTCCGCTAAACTTTGTTTTTGTTTGGAATGATGTTTAAATTGTCTCTTGTTGGGAGCATCAGTTGTTTATAGAGTAACCATTGCGGAGAGTTTAAAAATAAAACACTTATATCAAATTGGCATCCCAGCAATGTTGATGAAACACCACCCCATGTCTTTTAATATAGTTTATGTCTTGCAGAAGGTTTTTCCTTTCATATAAAGTTTTATGTGTATTGAATATTGATATTATTTCAAACTACATATCTATTTTTTGAAACACGGATTACTTACTAAAAACGTTTTTATCGATGAGCAATCAGAAAGTATTACAACAGACATGACCTGTTCTTCGTGTCATTTCTACTGATGTCCAACCATGTGAATATTACATCCTTTGTGTTTGTTTTAATTACAGACTGCTTGCAAACCAACGTATGATAACATTTTTAATACTAATTACACAGAAAAAACTCCTTGATTTTCTATCAACTTAGTCAACAGAAGAATTTCACAATTATGTTGACAATTTTCAGGTTGTAGAGCATCAAGCTTTCATTAAATGTTTTTCTAACACTCTTAATGATCAAATAAATTATTTTCATATACATGGTTCAAACTAAACTAAACTGCTTTCTAACAGGTAGTAGCACCTCAATAAAAAATTCCATTAATATGCCGTAACAATTCCTTCTATGTTCGATCTCCAACCCGATAAAATTTTCCGAATTCTCCTCTACCATCAAGAGAACATAAGTTATTGGTAAAACGGGTACGACCCAAAAATGAACACGCTTGTTTTATATTAGTTCTGATTAAAGATGACATGAATATATATTCGTGTCTATGTAAATACAAATTTTCCCAATAGGGGGTAGGATCGAATCCCATAAGGACACCATTGATCTGATGAAATATTCCATTTTCTATTCTAAAATAACATTCCTTAATAATACACACATACACACACACACACACACACACACACACACACACACACACACATATATATATATATATATATATATATATATAGACAGATAAATCTGATGAAAACTGAAGAAACCAACAGGGACAAGGTATGGATATCAAGTCGGAATAATAAAGAAAGACAGAAAGAAGAAAGAGAAAATGATATCACTCGATTCTAACATCGTAGTGTTGTTACCATTAGAATAATTTTGTTTACCACCATCATAATCGGATGCTACACATAAAGAAAGCTGTAGAATAAATCTGCTGAAATACTGTGTTCACTATGCAAACAGCAAAAAGAAGTCCAATCGTCTGGGAAAAGACCCCTTTGAGTGTTGATGACTCTTCTCAAGACTATAGCCAAAAATTTTTATCTGAAAAGGCAGCAATTGAATAAATGATAGCTGGTTTGATTATCTATCTCAAGTTTCGAAATGCAATCGTTTTTTTAGCTTTGTTTTCATATACAACGTTCCCAACTGAGGTTCATGCATAATATTACGGGAAGAGATTACGTCAGTACAGGATAAAAGTCAGACTTCATATTCTAATTTGTGGCCGGCAGAAAAATAAGGGCGTGACGACAGTTCTAGCTTACCTAGGGAATCTTGGGGAAGGTTTACATTCAATGAAGGACGTTAAAAGACTACTGCACCTTCTTCAACTTCTTTCAACTCCCCTTTGATTATTCCTTATGTGGAAAAATCCTATTCTGAAGCCGATATCTTTTTACCAGAAACATCCAGCTGAAAAGCAAGAATTCATGTTCATAACAGATCAGAGAGATATAAAAAAAACTATCCATAAAGAAGGGTAGGGAGGAGAGGAGTAACGTACAAAAGAACAGAGTAGCGCAATTAACCTAATTGGTTTTCATATCATCAGGTTGGGAGCAAGGAATAAATACTGACGCTTAGAGGTTGGGCACAATTGAAAAGCCAGCGGTCGTTGAGATTCACTTGAGTCAAAACAAGAGAGGAAGACAAATATAAAATACCAAGAAAAGGATTGTTATTTTGAATTCGTAATGAATAAAAGATGTGATCGATCTTCACTTTGATTGGTCGAATCGATTAGCAGCCATTTTCTCCGCTTGGTATTTGAAATCATTATCCAAAACTGTCAACATAGGTTTCTTTCAGCTTTTAAACTGGTCTAGATGGCTGTATATGTATCACACGAACAGGCCGCACCAATGTAGCCAGAGGCATGAAATTTAAAATTTCACTCGATATGTAAAGAAGAAACGTTTCTTTTGTTTGTTTGTTTTTTCTTTAAATGCCCTTTCCCCAGCTCAAGTGAGTTTTAAGTGGTGGATTATTTAGCAATGTAGATACAAACTAAATTGATCCCTTATTTTATGTCTGCCTGTTTTTTGTAAATTAATCGAGAGAAGTAACTTACTGGTTGATCATTCTGTTTCCATTTTTGAATAGATCACCCCTAACACAGCATGCTACCAAAAGAGATTGGTTACATGACATCTTCCAGTGAGTAACTAACCAGATCTGCTTTCTTTTTCTCTCTTTTGCCTTCTCTTTCTTTCTTTGCTCATGATATACTCCAATCTTTGTTTTGTTTTTCTTTTCTCTTTCTTTCCCTTTCTTTCTTCTTTTCTTTTCATAGCTTTGGCAATTCATTCTATCTTTTCTTTCTCTTTTCTTTCATTCTGTCTTTTCTCTTTATCATTTTTTTTTTTTTTTTGGCTTTCTTTCCTAAACAACGATTTAGATATTCCTCTTTAAAGCTTTTACCCTTGATAGAGTCAGGTCTCTTGTACGATGAATTTTGTTTTTAAGAATCTGATGAAACTAGTTCTTATTTGAGATCTTCGTTTAGCCTGCTCAATTGTGATATCACTGAATAGTTTTTATCCATAGGTGTCGGTAATAGCTAGCTTTAGAAATAAAGGTGAAAATTTGATTGGTCATACCTGTACTTGGATGGCAACAGATATGACGTGCAAACTTCAGGTACTGAGTATCGATAAACTCTCGTAATGGCTGACTCTTCATAATTTTCTGTATCTTTGCATTGGTAGATAAAAGAACAACATTAGTCACGTTTTCAAGGTTTGGAGATTTTTTTTACGAAAGCCACCTTTTATCAACCCTCTGGGAAAACAGAAATTTTTTTAATTTCTTGTTCGGAAACCCCCCAGCATTGGGTTGCATATGTCAACTATAGTCTTTCGAAGTTTCCTCCTGGTTGAAAAGTGTATTTCCTTGTCACGGAAAACGCAACCTAATTCATTGAATTTAGCAATGGCATTTATTTCTCTTTCTTTTTTTTATCCTCTTTCTTTCTATCCGTCATAGCCTTTTCTGGCTTTCTTTTGATTTATTCCTCTTTTCCTGCTCTTTCTTCCTTTTGTCATTTCTTATACCTTTTCATTCCCCCCCCTTTCCTTTCTTTCCGTCTTACATCATCCTTCCAATGGCATTGTTTTCATTTCATTCTCTCTCTCTCTCTCTCTCTCTCTCTCTCTCTCTCTCTCTCTCTCTCTCTCTCTCTCTCTCTATTTTATTTTTGTTAATTTTTCTTCGATTTTTTCCCTTTCTCCCTTCATTTTCTTCGTTATTTTTGTGTTTTTTTTTCTATTTCTTATATGTCTGGGTTTTTTTTTCGTTCCCCGCTTTCATTCCTTTTTCTTCATTCCTATCCCTTTTCTTCATTTCTTTTTCCTACATTTCTCTTTTGTATCTTTTCTTCCTTTCTATCTTCAGTATTTCTTTTATGTTTGTTTGTTTTTTTTTCATTCTCAACTCTCAGTTTCTTTCCTTCACTTCTATCCCTTCTTTTTCTTGATTTTTATTGTCATCAAAATTCCTTCAATTTTTCTTCTCTCTCTTTCTCCTTTCTTTTTTTTTTTATAATTGTTTTTGGCAAGTGTCTGAGGTTTTTCAAAGTCATGGTTTCTTTCGTAACTTCCCACATTCCCTGATTATATTTCTAGGTGGAAATCAGCTCTCGAAATCATTTTTCTCACCCAGGCACCAACGTCTACTTTTTGCATCGATAAGAAGTACGCAACGACCTCAGCCAAGAAGCAGACCTTTGTCTTCTTCTCTACCCTATCTCTTTTAATCTCAGCCATATTCTTTGAGTATTTTAGCGATTATCTTGATGTGAAACCACCACATAACCGTAGTCATTTCTTCTTTATGATATTATCATGAAAATGCGCTACTAAGTTTTTGTTAGTACGACATACGATTAAATTTTACTCTTTTTAATTTAGGTTTTGACTGTTATTTATACCATGTCGACCTATGTGAATTCATGAATGATGTATTTTCATCCTGGATTTTGACCAGTCTTTTTAAAACCGTCAGCTAAAACCGTCTCCTTCAGTTTTCGAATTGGTCTGTCTGGCTTGCCGACTGGCTGGCTGGCTGGCTGGCTGGTTACGAATGTATATATCAAGCATACAGGACGCTCTAACGGAGCAAGAGAGCTAGAATTATCAACATTCACACTTCATTCAGAAGATTAGTCTGGGAGAATAAAGAAATTAAAATAGATGGCGAATATCTGAACAATCTCAGATTTGCAGACGACATTACACTTTCCGCAGAGAACCTAAACGAACTCCAACGAATGCTAGATGAACTAAATAAAGAGAGCAAGAAAGTTGGCCTACACATGAACTTCAACAAGACAAAAATCACGTGCAACAGCCACGTCGGAAATAAAAACACGAATCTCAAAACAGACACAGAACAGAAGAAAGTAGACCACTACATCTACCTGGGACAATGAATCTCCATGAGACACTCAAACGAAGGAGAAATCAAACAAAGAATCACCCTAGGATAGCAAACATTTGGCAGAGTAAACTCAATCTTCGAAAACAAGAAGATCCCATTATTCCTGAAAAGAAGGGTATACAACGAATGCATCCTCCCGATAATCACTTATGGAGCTGAAACATCGAACTTAACCAAGAGACAGATCCGCAAATCGAGAAGTATGCAACGTACAGATGAAAGAATTATGCTGGACCTAACATGGAGACAACAAGATAACACAATACATCTGTTAGAAGAGAGGAGTGAGAGACATTATAAAATCCATTAAAGAACTCAAATGGCAATGGGCTGGCCATGTTGTAAGAATAGCAGACGACTGATGAACATCAGGACTCACGAAATGGATCCCTAAAGATCACATGCACAACCGAAGCCGGCAGAATACTTGAGATGGAGCTGGACAAATTTAGAAAATATTAGCCCCACGACCCCCACGATAGGGAAGTGTGGCGAATATTTGGCGAAGTCTATGTCCAACGACGTACGTTAAGAGACTGATGATGATGATGTCCAAAGAAAATTGATTTTTTCAATGAATACTTGAATACTTTTCTTTGAGGAGGTACAGCCTCCAGTATTAGTTAATGCATAATTGATGCCTTCGTCTGTGTCCGCATACTTTCTTTTCTTATTCAGACTTTTTTAATGACCACCGCCTGGTGAAAAGCAAAAGAAGTGACTCATTCACCCCTTTTTCCAATTTTTTAATTGATCACCTCAACACAGCATCCTGCAAAAAGACGTTAGTCACGTGATAGTTTCAACTGAGTGAATTATCGAATCTATCTCACAAATTGATTGGATAAATACACGCCGACTGTTAACAAAACAGTGTGAAATTGGAATAAGATGTAGCTTCCGGCGAGATATAAACTTGCTTTTTTTATCCTGGAAGCTCCTCTTACACCGATGAAGGCTAACAGCAGAACCAAAACATATTCGTGCTGTGACCCCCGTATCGATTATTCATAACATATGGTTTGTTTTCTACCTCGTAGTAGCAGTAGAAAGAGTAATAGTAGCGGAAAACAATTATTAATTTATATTCTAAACAAATGATTATCGAAACAAATAACATGCTGTGAAGATTTAGAACACAGAGATGGGATTATGACTAGATGAGTCTATATTCATGCCATTGGCTCCCGTGGCTCAATTGATAAAGCTGCCATCCTCGGACATTGGCGGACAGGGAGATGGTGTACGAGTCCAAGCGTCATCGGATGTTAGCACTTTTTTTCTTACTGACCATCAATTATTTTGACTGTTGGTGGTAACCGGTGTGATAAAAACAATAAGATGAACAGAATAGCCCAAAATGAATGATAGAAATACATATTCTCTTTTCTACTTTTCCTGAAACACTCGAAAAAGAACAGTTGAAAACGGAAAGCTATGTTGGTCCATCCGTCTATCGGCAATTATGACCTTTCACGTTTCACAATTGTTGCCACTCCAGCTGGAGAGGGACAGGAGCTGATAGCGAACCTAAAGTAGAAAAAGCAGATGACAATAACCCCAACCCTAACCCTAACGCTAACCCTAAAAGCACTACTCCCGCAGCTTGAGTGGCAGCCATTTTGGAATGGGAAAAAAACATTAGTCTATCAATCTATCTATCTATGTATCTGCTTGCCTGCGTAGACGAATGAGTGGAAAGATTTATTGGGAAACCTTCTGCAGAAAATCTTTGCCGGCTGTTGTCCTCGGCCAACTGATTAGGTACTTGGTAGCAAGATAGGAAACAAATATTTGATACGACGACGCGTGCGGAAAGCAAACAGATAATGTTTGCTGGAGGATTTGACACTTGGGTAATATTTATCTCAATAGATAGGACAAAGAAATATAAATGAGAAGTCAGTAGATAGAAGAGGAATGAACACAGAGAAAAGGAAAGAGTTTGGGTTGAACAACGTATTAGCAGAGAGGAATCAAAGAAAAAAATACAGTAGAAACTGTCATGAGACCAACGTCATTAGGAAGCATACCATGTTGGCAAGGATCATTTAAAATCCGGAGATGATCAATGAATAATTTACTTTTTGTTGGATCGCTAAAAAATCCCAATTTCTAGAAGAACAAGCATGAACAAGCATAAATGGATCGGAACATAAACTAATGGACTATTTTAGCATAAACATACATTGTAAACTGCACTATCCCCCCCAAAATTGCTTTCGTTGTTGAGTATCTTCCCCTAGGCTGATTGGATGGTCAATCACCCGCTTCATGAAAACTCTGCGTACACATTAACCTCATTTTCTTCTAAGGCCCATACAACCTGTATTTTCAAAATGAGGTCAATTGTGACTAAGTTGTGATTATAACATATTTATGGAGCTCAATTAATAAGAAAAAAAAACTAACCCTCATACTAACCTCCAATATTTCAACGCAGTTTTCGTCTAAACACTTTCTTCCACTAATCTTTGAACCATTTTGCAGATCGTATCCACACTTCTTGTTCAAAGGAATGATTTTACTTTCTATGGGGCATCGTGGCCAAGAAGTGGTGTTTATCGAAGCCCCAAAACACTCCGTCCATTGAAAATTGGCAGTCTAGACGTATGTACATCTTAACATTAGACTGAAATTTGGCAAGTTGCATGGTCAAAGGCTCTACCAGAGGCAGGAAAACCACAACAAACCCCCTACAAGGTTTTACTTGTGATGGGGCTGCTGTATCTGAGGCGATAGGACGCACAGCCCAGCAAGAAAAGCAACCTGTAAGAATAGATGTTCAGGCATATTTTTCAACTACTTTCCAGCAATATCAAAAATACTATCACTAAAAATTCAACATCATTCACTGAAATATGTCAGACAATATGCTTACAATACGGTTTGCACTCCAATAGCAGACATGTATCGTTTCTGTTTTGTTTTTTGTTTGTTTTATTTTTTGTTTGTTTTGTTGTTTATCGTTTTAACAGTATATCCACGAAGATTGAGGAAAGGTCAGAGCCCTTGTATCAACGAATAGTGTTTTTTGTCGTAGTTTTCGATGCAAATGTTCAGCAGAAAACAAAGAGAAGTTTTTTTGTTGAGTGTTAATCAAATTTCCTGGCGGGAAATGACTGCAAGGTTGAGAAACATTTCAATACGGACCATACATCTTTAAGCAATGTTGTCAAAAATCTGCTCATGAAGACAACACCCTTCCAAGGCACATCAATGTGAAACGGATACCCTTAATTGTCTGCATTTGAAAATCACCCTTGAACCTTTCTATTGACACTGTGACAGAATCGATATGATTTGAGCATCAGTAGTGAGATCTATCAATGACAAAATCTACAAGAGTTGACATTCAGATTCGCAAGCTGACAGCCAGACCCCAATGTCCATGATCGGAGAAACCCACAAGATATTGTCTCGAAATAGCATCAGTCTTGAATTTGAAACCTCTGCAATAGTGAATTTAGATTTGTAAATACTGGCTGGTACGCCCTTCATGACCCTCAGCGACATTGCTGTTCGACAAGCTAAATAGCAAACAGCGATTGGAAACTCTGATGTTGACCAATATGGTAACAACAAAAACCATTCTAAACACAATAACCGTCGCCACACATAAGCAAATGTCCTTCTTGCTCTCAAAACTGGAATGACCGTTTGGCCAATAGAGTTGTTGGAACATGAGCATCGTCAGGCATAAGTGTAGATACAGTAGTTTCTGTCGATTCCTGTCTTAATAAAATTTCTAAATCCGTCAAATGAATCAAAATGGCCACGTAAGGACAATCATTTTTGCCAAATGCACTCAGTGATTGCCACTTGTGACCAGCCTGATACATATGTCTTCCACGACTGAGACAATAAACCATGTATGGTGTACGTGTTGATTCTGAAGATTTGTCAACATACGGAGTGCAGACAAAATAGATAGATTTATTGCAAGATCATACTGTATTTTGTCCAACTATCAAGGGATATAACGGTGCCTATGAAGGCTTTTATTAATATTGGACCTGTACGAGCTTCCCAGAGGGAGGGATGCCTGCCAAAATACGACCATGGTAAGTCCGTGGAATAACAACAATTAGACGCACCATAGTCAATAGGAGTTTTCAAACGATAATAGTCGAAGTTTATTATAACATAAAGCTTGTCAAAAGCATTTTACCAAAAGCATAAACTCTATGTTATTCTGTGGCGTTGTCATTTCATTTTGTGGGGTCTGAATTTATATACAGTCTGCAACAGGGATGCCAGGACTTGACACTGCACTTGAGGAACTAATATGTCGTTTATTCGGGGATCAACAGCAGGAAGGCGTATTTACTAAGCAAACAGATGACTTATACTATGGTGGCAATGAACCAGAAAAGCTACTCATTAGCTGTCGACATGTGTTACAAGCAGCAGATTTAAGTGACTTCAAGTTATCAGGGTCGAAAACATTTATTTTGCTCTAAATCAATAACACTCTTCAGCTGGTTTTATTCTCAACGATCCATACATTTGAACTTCCACTTTATATTGATCTTCACAACTTGTCGACGATCCTGTTTTATTGATGCCTAGAAAACATTTGCTTGACTCATACAGGGCTGATCTCACTTGTCTCTGGAGGCAATAGCAGTGGGTGGGATCCACAAATCAGTGGCGTGGTCAGATGAACTGATTTTAGTATTTTACCGTACCCAGGGAGCTTTCCTTATAAATAAGGCAATATCACTACCCAACTCATCGCATATATTCAAGATTGTCACAGATGGCTCTCTTAAATAAACCAGCATTAGTTCAACTTCGTGTATCGCAAGATATGGGGATATGTATCTTGCTGGATTTAACTTCTGAGAGCTTAGAATGCATCACGTGAATTGACTGCCATCCGAGATGAAGGCTTTGCCCATTGTGGCTACTAGAGATACTTACAGCCCCCCATGCACACACTTTATACAGGTGACTAGTCACACCTGCCTTCTCACTGACAGTTGGCCTTGTTTACAAGCGTACAAAAAGCTACAAAGGGGCGAATTGATGGATAACCACGTCCCTGTTTTTTGTCAGTAAATACCGAATTATTCTACCACATTTGCGTATTTTATCTGCATCCCATCAATTTTTTCCTGAAGAAATGCTTCCACGTCTTATGAGCATGATCACTAACTTTGCTAAATTTGTTTTAAGGTGCAAAAACCTTACCATACGTAATATAACTATACAAGATGTACTTTCCAAGCAGCAGTGCGGGGATAAGGACAGTTCAAGAGCTCTGATCAGAGAAAATAACAAATGTTATGGATATGAATTGGTACTTACTGCTATTATATCCATTTATCTATGTATATTTGTCATGCAAAATAGTGAGCCATTCGATGCAAACCACGGACGACGAATACCACTTGTTTTGTTAACAGTAGTTCATTTGAAATTCCCTATCTGCCATCAAATCAATTAAGATATGCTTCTGCTCATGAAATAGATAAAGATATCAAACAGGTTTCAATGGCTATATATATACCCCATTGAAGAAGATCTCATCCATTATACGGACATAGTGAACTAGCGACCCGTCCAAACTCACTCAATGAAACATTACCGTCAACTGGTACTTGTATTATAAGAAACCGCCACGTCGTTCATTTGTACGCGTTTTGAGGAGGATGAGGAAGAAAGACACCTTATGCAATATCCTGACCAGATTCACTGAAAAATTGCGTCCTTTGCTTTTTAAGTTATTGTAAGAGTGGATCCAGCGCTTAGCTTTGCTAGTTAGAAAGTAGATTACGTATTGCTTAGACATAGCATTCCTACTGACGTCGGTTGCATGAAGAATAACAACAGACAATCCTGTCTTTCACAAAGCAATTGTCGAATTAGAGGAAGAATGGCTTCTATAAGATTCCAGTACTATGTTCATTTCGGATGTGACCCTATAGTAACCTCACGGCTCGATGCACGGATACGTGGTCGGGATTTACCAGCCTGAGAGATTTGGATTCAAAGCGACCAATGAATTACAGTCCATATCAAGGAACAACAAAACCAGTATATCTAGTGCATTCCCCAAAGCAACAAGAGGTCAGGTACCCTATTCTTGCAAGACACAGGGTGGCGAGATAATGAATAAAATGGCCGATTGCAATAAAGTACAAGCCTACAACAAATACTCAGTTATCTCTGCGAACATACCATCAAAAGATTCGTCAGTTCGCAGCTTGGGCATTCTGATTAGAAGGTTGGTTCTCTGCAATAACATACCAACGGAATCTACATATTCAGTTGATTAAAATTGATTCCATAAGGAGTGTACGTGACTATCCTCATTCGGCCGTACGGTCTGATGCTCCAACCTCATGGTGAGCCACTTAACGAATCTGTTGCTCGTCTTGAACAACCTCCCATATACCTCATCACATACTCGGTCTGTGAAATCCACACAAACGGGTTACAGTGGGTCTGCAAACAACACCACACTTGGTTTTTAGTCAGTTTAGTGTTGGGACATGATCTTTGAAACTACAAGACGAAAACTGCCCGTAACCAAAAAACCAACGCGTACCTTGATGAATACTTCATGTACTGAACACTTGTGTTCTGGAAGCTGGTTACATAGATATCTGGACATTAGCGCTGTTCCATTCGTTATTGATTGATATCTCTTCAGTGATCCGTAAATTCCCTCAGATATCATCTCGAGCATTTGTAAACATTTGCGTAAGAACCTATTTAGGCTAAAGTAGCAGCAATATTTTATGACAAAAGTTGGTTAGGCAAGTAGTTCTCATTCAAACTACACAGGTTATTCATATGCAGATGTAAAGACTCTACATGCATAGGCACCAGGTGGTGCTATACGCATAGATACCTCCTCGGGCCAGGTAGCTGGCAGTTTTCCCTTGGATTCACTAGCGTTAAGTTTGCCGCATTCCTCTCTGAGTGTTCCGCCTAGACTATTCCCCAGCCGTACGTGGTAGCCCCAGGTAGTCCTCTGCAGCGTTACCCACTGACGCAGGAAGGTCATCATTTTGTACTTACAGTGAATAAAAAAGTTATTCAAAAAAAATCTTTAGTCCAAATGTGTACATTTATTTGAATGGAATATGCCCTTGCGTATTAGTTATATGGACTTTCGTAGATATGTGTGAGTTTGGCTTAGTTGATAAGAGAGCTACCTGTTGATCACTTGGTCCTGATTCCATATCAAGGTAGGTGGATATTAATTTCATATATTTGTTTGCTTTAACAAGATAGGAAGGACAGTGAAGTGTTTATTTCCATAAATGAGGTGAGGATTGTTGTTGTTGTTGTGACAGAAAAAGACAGATTCAAGTCAATGCTTGGAAAATTTGGTGAGAAGAGTTGGTATTGCTCTTACAGTGGAAAAGAAATTACATACTTTGCAAATGAGCCAAGTATTGTTGTTGTTGTTACGCTTAAGCAACAAGGTATATTCCAGACTTTTGGTTAAGACTGTTTCCGTTTTTGTAACAATAGAAAAACAAAGACCTAAAAAATTTGTTGAAGATTGTTCTCAGTTCCTGTTACGATGGGGAAAAAATTCTAACTCCAGACTTGGACTTGAAATTGATAAAAGAAACCAGGGAAGCCATAACAGAATCCGGGGAAATTAAATTAAGGAAAGCACAGACGATAGACAAAATGAGGTTTTTGAAAAAAAAAAAAAAGAATGAACGATGGGAATGAAAGAGAATCGGGAAGGAAAATAGAAGAAAATTTTTCTCATCATAATAAAAACTGAAAAAATCAGAAATGAAGATTTAAGCTGAACAATCGATAGGATGAGTTGATTATATTTTCATCATGAAAGAATAGCCATAAAAATTACATGGAACTGGCAGAAAAGGCAGGAAAAATGAAAGCATAAAATAAATGTAATGAAATCTGAACAAAGAAAGGCAAGGGAATAAACGAGGATTGGATCGAATGAAATCAATTTGCGGTCAAATATTAGGAAATTTAAAAGTCCGTATAAGACAGTCACTTCCGGTAACGTAAGAAAAATGGCTCAATTTTTAAGTGTCCACGCCTCTTTATAAAACATTTCTCCACTCGGTCAGTCGGACTGCTGAGTATGTTGAACGAAAGAAAGAAGAAGAAAGGGATTTTGTGTTCTACCAACTGCTACAAGAGATATGATGTCACCGGTGGATAACGAATCAAGTGTTTGTCTTTCACAGTGATGCCAACAGCAGTTTGTTATTAAATCTAAAACTGTTCAAAAATGGCTAAAATCGGTTAAACTATTCAATTTCAAGCTAACTTTCTCGCCAAAAGTGTTATATATGCTTATTTAAAGCCAACTTATCGAAATAATAAGCATACACAAAGACTCCATTACGAATTATTGATAAAACATTATATACTTACTTTAATTGAAACTTAATGATAGTCTATTTTAGTGGTTAGTTATTCAGCTAAACCATCCTAACCTTCTTTCACCTTCCCTTCTCTTGCTACTACCACAACTGCAACTACTTCGTTTAGGAACCCCTTGAAATCGGAAATCACAGATATGTACGTACAGTTGGTTGACGCATCGTTAAACACGGTTCTTGTTAGAGGACGAATATCTTACAATTGAGATCAGTGAACCTAAATGCGAGGCCTTTCATCAATCTCATTCTAATTTCATGTTCTTGACTTCGCTTCTGATTTCACAATTTATTTGTCTCTGAATCTTTCCGCATCAATGTTGTCTTTAGAGAGAGCTATCCTCAATGTGATCAGATTATTGCACGTATACCCACATGCAGTCTATATTTCCCAACTTGTTTGCATCAATCTGCCAGTGCATTTATATATTATTCATACTGCAAATATACATGCAGATGGATTGAGGAAGAGAGAGAGAGGGGAGGAAGAAAGATAGAGAGAGAGAAAGAGAGAGGTTGGAAATTGCATCTATATTTCGAATTAGAGTAACCTCTCTGTTCCAGATGTTTGGTGATTGAGGATATTATATACATCATTTTGCTTGCCGGTACTTCAACTAAATAGCGCATACCTAAGTTAACACCATTTTCAAGGTGAATGAATCCGCCCCTAAATTCATTCATTCTACCATGACCGATTGCAACCCTCTGCAAAACAGGATTAGAGGGAATTTTCGAAGGAGGGAATTTTGGCGATACTATGTGGTATTGACATATAACTACGACGTATGGGAAATAATTATGATCAACCTAAAGTTGAATAATTTATTTTATAGCCAATTGTTCATGCTTCCACTAAATATAATTGAAATGTATTGAGAAATTTGGGAAGTACCGTGTGGACTGCCATGAGTGTATACGTACAGGTATGAGAGAAAAAAAACAACAGAAAAATATCTTTCATTCAGAAAAAAATCCTGGATCGACCCTACAATCAAATCTCTCATAATTCGTTGCCAACCCTTCAAAAATGTCATTGAGTACTTTTGGACATACAGAAAAACGGGTGATAAGACGGAAATCCATTCTTAGAGCACGCACTGAATTGTTTCCATTTTCATTCTAATATCGATCATCAGTTTGTTTAACTAAAAGCTCTATCTATTTTTAATATTACTGGCCATTCATTACAGTACTCTCTTATCTGGCGAACTGGCCTCAAGCCAACAGAGGCGTCACAGAAAAGATACGGTGACGCTTTACCACGGGCTGTCATCTCTTGTGAAATCAACTCTTACCAGTGGACGACGCAGAATACCGACAACAAGACAAACGTATCGCAGAGAACAGAAGATAATGGGCACCGCCATAGGCTGTAGCTACCTTCTATTACTCAACTCTTCTTTAACCATCAGATATATATATATATATATATATATATATATATATACGTACATACATATACGTACATACATATACATATGTGTGTGTGTGTGTGTATGTGTGTGTAGTCTAGACAACTTTACAGCCTTAAACACTAAACAATACGAAACTTTTTGAAAAGAATTTTTCGTGTCACCTCAGTCATCCATTTCCCAATATCTGTCAATGCAACTTATGTAACCTCCCAAGGTGCTTTCCCTCTCTTCCGTGATTCTTAGATATTATTTTATTATGTGGGAATTGTCACTTGTTAGTAACCGTTTTGGAGATTTAAAAAACGAAACAGTTGTATCAACATGGCACCCCAGCAGTGCTGATCAAACACCACCTCCTTTCATTTTCATAGTTTATGACATACATGCAGTTTATCATGTTATATAAGGTTTTATATAAGTAGTGTATAGTGATATTACTTTATACTCCATAAATATTTTTTGAAACAAGGCTCAATTACGTAGATTCCCCTAAAATGTGTTTAACGGCGAGGCATCAATAATAACTACTGACATGACTTGATCTCTGAGGCATTTCTATTGAATATTCATCCATTTGAATGATAAATCCGTTGTGTTTGTCTCAATTTCAGACAGCAAGCAAACCAACTTATGATATCATCTTTAAGAATACAAATTACACAGAAAAAAAACTTCTTCGAGTCGATTCTCTACCAAAATATTCAACCGAAGAATATGACAATTATTTCCCACTAAGCCTGAAGTTTGGGTTGGATATTTCTGCGTTTTATAACATCATTTTGGCTTCCATCATCTTTTAAACACTTTTAATAATCGAATAAAGTATTCTTATATGCATGGTTGGGACAAAACCACTGGCCTTTTAGAAAGTTGGGAAAAAAGACTCTCTTTTTTAATTTCCATAATCTGGAACAGTGTTTTTAGAAAATGATGTGTGGAGTAATCGTATGGATTTGAAAGATTCGAGGTCAGATCTTGTGTTCGGTAGCGTTGACACAAGATTTAGAAAAATCATTAATCCTATCAAGTAAAAAAGAAATGCACACACTGGGCAACAATTAGGTGAAGTGAAAACAGACGTTTTTCCACAGAACTATGCAATGTGAGAGTCAACATCGTAAATACCTTTGGTTTGAAACATTTTCAAAGGTAACGAGGAAGAGAGAAAGGGGGGAGAGAGGGATAGAGTTGAAACCTCTGACTTTGGGGGTAAAAACAATAAGACAATAATTACGATTGCCAATTGCGTTTGAAACTGGTATATATATATATATATATATGGTAAGCATTTGCTTGAATTATCACTGCTTACTGATATTTATGCTAATCAACCCCTCTATATTCTACACTGAATCATATTCCACAGTAGTAAACAGTCTGTCAAATACACACAATTAATGATTGCAAACAAAAAATGAAAATCTGTACAAGAATTCCATCTGAAAAGGTCAGAGACTGAAACTATCAAAATATTGGAAAAAAATAAGAAAAAACAGTTACGAAGATGGGAATAATTCAAATGTTTATCGTGTAGAAATGACCGATCTGATGACGATATCAACACAGTGAAAATTCCATCGGCACTCAGTCCTATCATCAGATTTCTGGATGTAATATCGAATCAGTATCGCACAAGAATGGCTGACATGAATGACAATGAGTGAACAAAATTGCTGTCAAAAAGTGCTAATTACACAGTTGACCTTTATAGAGACCTATTATTCTCTCTCTCTCTCTCTCTCTCTATCTATCTATCTATCTATCTATCGATCCATATATATATATATATATATATATATATATAGAGAGAGAGAGAGAGATAGATAGATAGATAGATAGATAGATAGATAGAGAGAAAGAGAGGGGGGCAGAGATGGATATATACATGCATACAGATAGATATGTATTTATATATGAGTACACATATATAGATATTTATATATATATACATGTATATATATATATGTGTGTGTGCTCGCGTGTGTGTCGATAGATTGAGAGATATCATGGAGAGAGAGAGAGAGAGAGAAAGAGACATAGTTTATTCTAATTTGGAAAATATCGTCCACAAACAATTAGTTTATATCCACGGTGATGACTTATTATTGGCGCAGTGGGCTGGATAGTCCCTTAGTGACTCAAAGCTGTGGCCTTGTGACAGACTTAGCAAAGTTTGTTAAATGGTTATTATCAGAGAGAAACCAAAAATATGTACCTGTATTTTTTATACAAGGAAATCACATAACAGATATCCGAAATCCTCTGGGACATGGACATTCAAACCAATCAACTGATCCAATTTTTGTGAACAATGTAAGAAAATTAGTCAGATTGTCGATGTCACTGTTTCACGTTGAATTCAAACAAAATTTTTAAAAAGCTGCCTAATGTCTTCACTTCGGAAGAGAGCTGAGAGAAAATATAGTATGTGAAGATGACAGTTTTACCCATCATCATTGGCGCACTTGCTGGGTCTTCTGGAACTGCTCAAAGTGGTTTTGAAGAAACCAAAAATCGAGGAAAACCCTCAACTATTCAGTCAGCAGCTACAATAGTGAAAATAGTTGTAAGGCACTGGGTAAACCTTCTTTGACATTATATACAGAAAACGACACCAGATACGACTGTTCTAATAATAACAAGAGGTCTGGTTAGTCATTCAGTAGAAACAGTTACGTGGCAAACATCTCTTAGCTGCACGCCGTGTGGGGATGATTAAACTAAGACATTGGAAAATGGTGTGATTAATGAAAAAAAGTTACTTTCCTCGTCTTTCGTTGGGCAGTTTTCACTGAAACGTCTGAATTTTCAATAGAGAGGCTAACGCAAAATAAAGGAACTATTCAGTGTGGTAGGTGCATTAAAAACAAAACAAATAACCGTTTTCTAAACATCATAACGAGTGAATGTTGGAATTTATTGCCCAGTACCCCTGTACGGGTGAATTATACATAGCCAAATAGCCAGTCAGCCAGCCAGCCAGACCAGCTTAAAAACTGAGAGATGTTGGTAGTTTAGGTGACAGTTTTGGTTGATGGTTTCTCATTAGAGATCTAGCGTCATTTTCGACGCCATAACTAATAGAGTGTCCTTGTAGTTTTTTTTCTTCTTTTAAACATTAAAAGCAAAGCCGACAATTGCATTGATGAGCACAATCATAATTAAGAAAGATCCAACAGTGGGAAAGACGGCGATTAAGAGGTAATGAAGTTGCAGTTACTCTCAAAACAATCATTGATATGATCGATAAATTAGTTTGCATCTGGATCTCTCAAGAGAGATTTTCTAATATGTATTTCCAGTTCCATGCTTTTGGTAATCTAACGTACATTTTTTTTCGCAGTACCATGGAAATATATTTTCTTCACCTACAAATAGACTTTTGAGACCGACCGGACGAAGATGTCGACTGTTCGCAGAACGGCGAGAGAAAAGTTCTTTTTGCATTATTTATTTTCGTTGTATTTGAACGGCTTTCTCTGTGTTTCCATTTTCATCCGTCGAAGACTAAGCCATGCGTGAAACATGAAAAGAACTGTCTATATGAGCCTTGTGCACGCATTTCCGGTTTAATTGGCGTCCACATGTCGTGCTCATATAAAGGGATATTCAGCAGTGTCAGCTAGAGCAATGAATTTCCGTAAAAGAGTACGAAAGGCGTCCGCGAACCGAGATATTTTTACACGTGTAAGTGCGTATATAATCAATATACAGACAAGCACACAAATAAAGTAGCTTGAATAATGAAATATTCCCAAAAGTAGCAGCCGTTGGTGTTTGAACCTACGGAGAAAAAAAATTTTGAATGCTGTTTTTGTAAGCAGTCTGAACCTTGAGTAGCTCAATCTTCGAACCGAAATCCCCCTATTAACAATACCCTTGCTAAGCTTGACAATTAACGGGTTTGCTGAAAATGTAGGCATCTACCATGGCGTGGTGTTGAGCACCTGTGTAGTCTGATACGCTAGTGTACAGAACTCAACCCTTTCATGACCTTGTGCCAGCCTAACCGCCGCTCAGTATATATTTTACATGTCGATTCAATTGAATGTTCACCCACGTGAATTTTAAATCCGTTTTGTCGGTGGACTGCATGCAAACCAACTCATATAATCTTTAAGAATAATAGTGATACAGAAATACTTCTTCGATTTGATTTCCTACATTTACAGAGAGAGAGAAAGAGAGAAAGAGAAAGATGAGATTCATGAGAGGTAAAAGAATACCACGCGTTGGGGAATTACAGAAAATGAGAAATTATCAGCGGAAAAGAAATGTTCTCTCTGAATAATTCTTTTTAAGCATTTGGAGAAATCATTTCTGTGAGCTGAGAATGCAATTATTAGCGCAAATCCTTTTTACAAAATATCCAAAGATATATAATCCATTGGACCCTTCTTGTACTTATCTTTTTTATTTATTAGACCCTATTCATTGCACCATTTTTTTTTACTTATCTCTAACATTTATCAAACTCTTCCTGCGTAAAACTAGTACATATATATATATATATATATATATATATATATATATATATATATATATATATATAACAGTTTACCAGTGAGACATAGTCAGCAAACTTGTCTTGCACATATATTCGTTAGTATAGCTTAACGGTCGCCCAAATATTCTGACCGTGTGCCAGATTAAATTACCTTTAGAAAACAAACATATACACTAGTTCACTCCTAAGTCTTGCCAGAAAGCAATGCTTAGCAAGTTCGTCTCACAGATCAATATACTAGCGTCATTACTTCAATCCTTACGCTTTTCCCAGCTATTGTGATCTTGCACCAGAATATCTTAGGCTGTAAGAATGACCAAAGTTATGCATATACACCGCTGAAAGTATAACATTCGTTCAGGGTTACATAGTCTGTCACAAGGTCATGCTACTTTCACGTGAAAAGTGAACTAGCTGGATGACTAACTTGTTAGCCACTGCACTCCTACACATACTAACACACACATGCATACACACACACATACACACACACACACATATATATATATATATATATATATATATATATATATATATATATATATATACATATATATATTTATATATATACATATATATATATATTCTAGAAAGATTCACAGTTTTAAAATCTACTTGTATATAAGAAAATATTTCCCAATATCTACGTAGTTTCAGTCATATATTCCCAAATACCTATATATGTGATTTTATTCCGTAACTTTAACGTTTTACACAAAAATTAGTATTATGGTACTATGAACGAATTTCTTTGTTAGAATCACCCATCATTTATTTTATATATATATATATATACACCACTGATGATGGGAAGAATCCCGAAACATGTATGGACTATTGACATATAAGGATTAATAAACCTTACCACCAAACACTTCACTCCCGAGTCTGTCTTACTCTCTAAAGTACATATTATATATATATATATATATATATATATATATATATATATATATTCAGTTGGGTCTATATGTCTTTGCCCGAATTGTAGTTATTAGCTGAATTTCAATCCAAAATTTTATTTTCAGATGATTGATGTATGAGCATAAAATTCTCCAACTCAGCGAAGAAGGAGATACATCATACGTATATATATATATATATATATATATATATATATATTGTAAAACTCATGAGTTGAAATGGGACTCGTAGTTTCAGAATGAAATTGTATGGGAAAATGTGTTCTATTTGGTTAACCTTTTTAGTTTTAAACGGATCAAAGGAATTTGACCCTAGAGTTGCGAAGCTTATTTATTTATGAATATATAACCGTACGCTACATTATTACAATCCAGAAGCCCCAATATATATATATATATATATATATATATATATATATATATATATATATATATATATATATATATATATATATATATTTAATTTGTTCCATTTGTAAGACATCCAAAATTCCCAATAAGGAACATTTGCACAACCAATACCATTAAATATCTTGCCATGGTTCATTTTAGTCCTTTATATCATAAGTTTTTAAATTACAATTTTTATGCTACAAATTATAACCACTGATTTATCTACATATTTACACACTTCCACTTATTTAAAAAAATGAAATAAGCTGTTCTAGACAAGATTGTCTCTTGGTTGCATAACCTGAAACCTAACCTTCGTCAGGAAAACAGTTTAAGGGTTTTTTGTTGGAATTTGTCTGTTTTGACAGCAGTTGTTTTTAATATGTTGCTGTAAACTGTTTTAAAAGTTTAGTACCACGCTTGGCCATTGTCTCTCCGACTCATCACTTTGCAAATTGTTTTTTTTTTCAAGGAAGGGATAACACATTTTTTTTAATTTGTGTTAGTCTATTTTTCACTTGGTTAACAGCAAAAATTTATAGCCGTGCCTCCCAAGATTTTCGAGATAAAGATAATAAAGTACCTTTCATGTCTTCGTTGAATGGAATGAAGTTTCAGTTATTTGAGCTTCTCCAAATAGTCAAAATGTTTTACTTTCTTGATGTACGATGTAGGAGTTCTCTGTATCTATTAAGGTTTGTTAATTTGTTCTTGGGTTCTGAGACACACAAACAAAGAACAATAGTCGAGCCACGGTAAAATCCGTATTTTATTTTCTGTAAACAGAAGATTTGCAGATCTGGTTTTATAAGTTCTGAGAATTCGTCCCATGTAACGTTCTACAATACCTATCCACTAGACGATCTCAATGAACATGGAAATGATTGGCGGTATATCTTTTCGATTAATGTAACCTACCTTTTACCAAATATTCCATTCTTGCAATTCACTATATTTCAATTTATTTTTATGCGCATTCGGTTCTGAAACTGTGTAAATTTTTCCTAATGTGTTCAAGATTCGAATAAACCAGAAATAAAATATGAATTGCATGAGGCAAGTATTGCATATAATCTGCGTAGGGAAATAAAGGATGAGACCTATTGATCAATTTTTAATAACAGCTATCTGCATTATATATATATATATATATATATATATATATATATATATATATATATATATATGTTGTGTGCTTATATGCGTATGAATTCACAAGAATGTGGCATGTATGCATGCGTTCTTCATTGCTCTTTTATTGTATAATAAAGAAAAGGGATTATCGATGGAAATGCAAAAAATGAAAACGTAACTTAAACCAGATGGGACGGAAGACAGGGAATATATGGCCTCCCTTTCGAAGAGTTCTCAGGAAAAGTTGCCTCGTTTTCGTATCACTTGATTATTGCCATCCTTTCGTTAATCTAATAAACTCAGAGATACATTTCGCACTTATCCCAAGATATATAAACCACGACCAGAGGTTAAAACATTGTTTTCATTTTGATTATTCCTGAGTCGACAAAACTTGTTCGCTCAGAAACCGTCACTTAAACTGTCAACATGGGTTTCTCCAGTTTTCAAGTTATGCTGGCTGGCTATTTATATATGTATGTATGTAATAATGTATTTTGAATGGATATTGAGGGTTAGAAAATGAAACATGCGGAGCAGAAACATTTTCTCTTTTTTTGGACTTTGCAATATTAGTTAATGCTAAATTGGTGTCTTTGAGTCCAATAGCATTCACACTCGCTAAAAAGTCAAAATTTTAAAAATCATTCTTCCGAGAAATCAATACTTAACAAAAGGCGAGAGGAATAACTCAAACATTGATCACTGCTTTTTCCAATTTTTCAATTGATCACCCTCAACATGGCATGCTGCCAGAAGACGCTGGTCACATGACAGCTTTTATTTAGTGACTACAAGACCTGTTATCTTTTAATCCTTTATTCTGGGATTTTCAGAGGTTATCTATATTGAACAAATCTCTCAGGAGAAACGATGAAATATGATTGAAGAGTTTACCGTCCCCTTTCCTGCAAGGTTTACAAAAATTGCTTTCTTTGTTCCTCAGCTCAATTTTGTTTTGTATTTAGCCTGGATGTACTTGCTCATATGTATATATATGTATTGTGACTTGCATCTCTTGCGATGGATGCGAAATGTATTTCTAGGTTTATTAAAGACGTATGTAGATAGGCTGATATTGTTGTGGCACATGCGTACAAACCAGCGTAAAAAAGGCACCGAGAATGATGCAGCATTTGGAACGTGTAGAAAAATGTGTTTTCAATAACTTTCTTAGAAATATTTATGAATAAACCTCTTTGCATAATTGCACACACACACACACATATATATATATATATCTGATAGGCTGATATTGTTACACACACACGCACATACATATATATGTGTGTGTGTGTGTACATGGAAAATTCATTTCTTCGTGGTGACGATTGCACCACAGGCATGAAACTCAGAGTCACTGCGAAGAACTAAATTTTCTGCGTTCACCTAAATGCATATGCTCTATTCCCGATATCAAGCATCATTCTCGTTTAGTTAGCTTAAGAATGAAAAAAATAACAGTATATATATATATATATATATATATATATATATATATATATATATATATGAGAGTAGAGAGAGGGAGGACAGAGAGAAAGAAAAATAGATATGTGTGTAGATACATGATCAGATAGCTAGATATGGTACTTGTAATAGCTCTATTCTGTCGTTAAATATTCCCCAAATTACTCACCACTTGCATTGATATGACTAATTTCTGCGCTTTTCTGCTGTAAGATCATTAACAATGCATTTACATCTATCCATGTAAAAGCCTTGTACCTAAGCCTAATTGTATATCTATTTGGTTGTCTGGTTAATCCGATTCGTGTTTTAACCTCGAAGTTATAATGGATTGGTCTACGTAAAATACATCGATGAAGCTGATACAAACATATTGGGTTTGAAAATGAGATAATTTTGGTTGATCAGAGCATAGTTTCTGTTTGCAGAACACTATTTGGCTTTGCACCGGTGCAATACATTGGCCAATGATAGCTGATTTGGGCTGAGTATAGCTAAGCGCAATGGGCCTAGGATTCGTCCTGTTGCCTCAAAAAAATACTCTATTCAGTCTTGGGGGAGCAGTACACCCTAGGGCAGTACCGTCCAATTGCACTTAGTGGGATGGATTGGTCTCGCCCTGACGCCTTCGCAACGTTAGTTGCAGGGACTGGAGCTTTTTTTAGAGCTATCCTGTAACTGAACCCCAAAATTAAAAATGACCCTGTGCTACATCTTGCTCCCGTGAGAAAGCGATTAAATATGGAAAATGAGATGACATGATAATCAATAATACATGACATAATCACTGGACGTTTGAAACCAAAAGAAAAGAAAAAATGGCCGTGTTTGAGTGTCGGGAAGAAATATTTCATGTTGATTTGAAACTTAAAATTAGGACGCTTGTATTTTTGAAAATAAATCTCCTGATAAATTAACTTTATGGCCCTAAGTGCTGATCTTTGCATAAATTGCCTTGTCATGTTTTGCCGATGCATGCTAGTTATGCATATTATATCTGAATACTTTACGTCATATTTGCATTAATTTCTGACCGCAGAAATCACTTTCTTTATGCTCTCCAATGTCTATCTAAAGAAAAGCATTATCAATGCATTTACATTATACACATAATGACCATATCCTGACAATTATGTATGAATCATTTCATGCAAATCCCTTTCTTCCGTATTTCCAATCCATCTCGATAGTAAAATTATTAGATAGGCTTTAATATCATGCAAATATCGCTATTCAGTCCCTAGATCTTGCATTATTTCCTAACAACTGGCAGTTCCTTTCTTCCTGATTTTCGCTGCTTTCCCATAATATGATCATCGACAATGCATTTGCATTATACATAAAACAGCCAAAATCTATCTTTAACGTCGAAAGCATTTCCTGGCCAACATGGGCGTTCGCTTGTAGACAGAGATTTTGCTCTAGCCCAGATCAGGCTCTCTCCCCGAGGGCGAGGAGTTTGAAAGTCAATAAAAGATTACGGTGAAATACAATCGTTTTTATGTAATGCCAACTTCATTTTCCCGTATAGAAAAAAATACTGAATTATTATTTGCTGGTACAAGCTTCATCGTATCACCCTAGGGTCAGGTCTTGCGCCTCCATCAAGAGCCATTCAGTTCAGATAGGTGTATTAGGTGTGTTGGTTGCTTATTCTACAAATGGCGATTGAATACCTACCCTGTGACAGAGATGATACCAAGGTATATTCCAAATATACCCTGTTATACCCCAATCCCTGGGAATGTATGCTTCTGCTCCATCCCAAATATATGTTTCCCCCCCCCCCTACCACGCTCTGAAAAAGTAGTAGTTGGTCCCAATGATGACCACAGACAATCTGAGTGCCGGATTCTCAATGCATAAAAGTGCTAAAAAAACGGTTTTCGATCAATCAAATATTGTATTTTTCACCAATTCTCTTTTCAATGCCGCCAGGAATATTCAGTTGGTTTTTGCAGGAAATTATTAAAATATACCGGACAGAATTAGAGTAGAGGTAAAGTTAGTGTTCAGTTATAGAGAAACCCCGAAGCTTAATCTATATATATGAATAAAAATTCTTGAGACATTATTTTTAAAAATCCTTGGTTCTGCACTTTGCTACGATGCACGAACAATTAAAGAGAAAAGTCTACGTAGAAAACAACAGGCAGTAAATGCTTTTTAAAGAACAATGTAGAGAAGATGGTTCCGATTGTAAAGTTTCCCACCAATGTTACATTGAAAAAATGGGAAATGAATATATGAATTAATGGGAGAGGAACGAAATTTTGATTTGACACCGTGTTCCACCAGTCTAGATAATCAGCATTCAAAACGTTGGCTTTTAACTCTGCTTCCATACCGGTAAGGGTTACGCAACCCTCTTGTGAACTGGCTCATACATATGGAGATTTGGTGGGAGAAATAAGGTGGATTATCAAATCATCGTCATATTTAACGAATGCAAAAGAAGACTGAATATCTAATCGAACCCGGCAAGTAACAAACGTCTTTTGGCAGGATGCAGATTTGGTGGGGGAATGATTAATTAAAAAGTTGGGACGAAGGGCCGATCAATGAATCAGTTATTTATCTTACCTATCATTGGTTGGTGATCACTGAAAAAGTCTAAATTTTCAAAAGCCGATTGTGAACACCATCAAGTATAAGTTAGAAGCGGCCAGTATGCGTGATACATCCGTAGTCAGCCAGTCAGACCAACTTAAAAACTGCAAAAAAATATTTTGACAGTTTTGGTTGACAATTTCTAATAATTGGAGACGAAAATTCCATCTCATAGTTTCACTGGAGACGCACGCAAACGTCACATTGATTTAAGGAGGAGATAACTCATATCGCCAGTCAACTAACTCACACGTATTGATTGTAGAACGAGAAAAAAATGTAACTACAAAAAATCCTGTCTGCTCTGAAGTTCACACGCTGTTGATGTGTTATGGACATTTTTTTGATAGGCATTTTTGTGGCGATTTTCTTTAGCTTTTTATTCATTCAGAATTTTATTTTCATTTCTTTAAGCACTTCCAACGTGGTTTTGTTCTGGACTCGATTTGGAAAATCACACCAAGGAGTCATTTGAATGTAAATATAATAGCTTTTTGACTCTAAGTGTATATATATAGATATATATATATATACATATATATATATATATATATATATATATATATATATATATGTATGTATGTGTATATATATATATATATATATATATATATATATATATATATATATATATATATATATATATATATATACATATATATAAACTGATGGGGGAAAGACATAAGATAAATGAACTCATAATTTCCATCAATGCGATAAAATTCACCAAAGAATCAGATCTTTTGACAAGGGATGCATTTCTTTTTTTTTTAAATTGTAGTGTAAAATGAATTCTTTTCATCATTCGGCTAAGGACATTGATGAATATTGACGATTCCTATATATATTTTTTTTATCTATCTTAGAATATTCATATCCGTCTATCTCAATCAGTTCATATCTCTGTCTGTCTTTTCACTCTACTAAGTCCACTATATTAAGGGAAAAAAATTACATTTTTTTTCCAATTCCCGACATTGATTTTATTGAGCAAAATATTTACTGTTTTTTCTTTCATTCATTTTATTCTTCTACATCTCAAGAACTTCCTCCATTCCATCCTCCTACAAATCACAATATACCAAAGATGTTGCTTATTGCCTCCAAATGGTTAGAACCAATGAATAAAAACACGTAAAAACAATTTATTTTTTAGTACGTGCAATGACAATATGAGGCGTGATTCTGGATTGTCCGTTGGAAATATTTCCGAACAAATACATCTTCCAAGACTATTAATGCAGCCTCAGTATTTTATTTATGTTTGGAAAAAATATTCAGAGCAACAGAACAAAGATAACTATAACTATATATATATATATATATATATATATATATATATATATATATATATATATATATAATACATTGAAACAGAGTATGAATTTAAAATAAACACCTTTGAAGTTGGGCACCAAGCATGCTGTCTGCATTATATTTCTTTCCTGTACTATTGCAATGATATTTTATGCATCCGTATGTTCACACCGGGTATCAGAATTTTGTTGGTGGGATCAAGTGATGCTATGGTTGAAAGGCGAAAAATTTGGTAAATTCTGTTCGATAGAAAGACTCATTTGACATTGTGTGATACTTGATGAGATAATGTTGCAAGCTACTATTGGTGGCTGTAATATGCTGAATGTATTTTGTGTATAACGGTGTTGTTTTAAAGATGATTTTTTCTTCGCCGAACAGATTAATCCTCTGAACCCTAAGCCTGTTGACCATTAGATGCCGTGGATTTGAGTACCCCTGGGAAAAGGTTCAAATTTCACATTATCTCACTATCTCCGGGCATATGGCAAAAGGCATATATAATGCGATAAATACACAGAAATTATTTCTACTTTCTTAACGAGAGATGAAAGGAAATGAGTGATGGATACGTATATTATTATGATAATACATAAAGAATTCGTTCACTGCTACTGAAATATCCTTGGCTGATTCATTACATTTTCACATTTGGTATGACAAAAGTCAAACATATTTCTTATTGCACCGTGATACTCAAAATACAGAGGAATTATTCCTACTCTCTTGGTGATATGAATGGAAAACAGGTGATGGTCACGTATATTACTATTCTGAAACAGAAGTTCCGTTCATTGACTATTGAAATATTTTTGTCTAATTCATTTTACTTTTTTTATTAGTTGCCGGATAAGTCAAATATATTTCAAACTTTGAGAACCACCGGTCTAGCTGCATAACGTATGATTTATAATTATCAGACATGATCTCACTCGGCCCAAAATATCTGGCTTACTGTGTATAGTAAAATAGCGCTCAGCCTAGAATATCAGGCTTATCGTTTCAAAGCATTAATCTCTTATTTCTTAATTACAAAATCAAAATAGAGCAAAGTCTGGTCAATATTTCTGAAAACGAGCCAATTATTTTCTTTCTATATTTTAATAAGATTTTGTAATGAAAAATCTCTATTTGGGTATTTCGAGGCAAATGGAATCCGTCAACAACAAAGAAAAAATAACCACCTGTTTCCGTTTATAGCAACATTATCCAACATAATGTGCAATGTTGTCGATATAGGTCGTCTGAGATCTCGAGGAAGACGTGACTTGCTGGAAGCGCGACGTGACTGTTAAATCCCACCCAGAGACACTTTGTTTCATTGTTCGGGTATAGTTCTAAATCTTTATTTTGGTTTATTTTTTTCCAATTTTTTGTCATTGTTTCACTTGCCCGTGAGTTACAAATTTTTTAATTAAATAATTTTGTAATTTTGTCTGTTAAAATTGAGAGAAAACTTGAGAGTCACCAAAATATTGCCAATCAGGGCCAGCAATTTTAAGAAAGAAAGAAAAACAGACAAACAGATAAAAGATAATAAAAAAGGAAACAAAACAAAAAAGATTGTGAAGGAGAAACAAAGGAAAGAAAGAAACAAGAAAGAAACAAAGAATCAAATTTTGTAAACAAGAGAAAAAGAAATATAAACAAAGATGGAGAGAAAGATGCAAATAAGAAAACTTTGTAAAGAAAAAAAAAGAAAAAATTGTTCATAGAGAATGAAGCAAACAAAAACATTTCATTAAGAAAGGGAAAGAGAAAAAAGAATGAAAAGACAAAGGACAGGAACAAGAAAACGAAGGAAGTTTGGCAATGAATAAAAAAAAAGAACAGAAAGCAAAGAGAGAGAGACGGAAACAATTAAACAAGAAAAAAGAGAAAAATATAAAGAGAGAAAATTAGAGAAAACCTTGCACATAATCGAAAAAAGAAAGAAATATGGAGAAAGAAAGAGAGAAAAACTTGTAGAGAAACAAAGACTGAAAGAGAAAAAGAACCGGGTAGAGAAATAAGGCGTAGAGTGAAACGTTTAAAAAATATCCGCCATGAAAATACTCTTGAACACAAGAAAAATATCTACAACAATGCGAATTTGAATGTCAGTGTCCACGGTCTTTTTTTGTCAACATATGAAACAATTTTATTCGTGATCAGATAAAAAGTTGTGTCATAAAAAAAAACTTCATTTTGTCTTTGTGAGAGGAAACATTTTATACAATTGAATAATATCAAAAATAATAGAAATATTGCAAAGATGTAAACAACGTCATCGGTTCATCTATGCTTCCATCAAAAGTTATAATTCGTACAAGGTGTAATTATGTCTAAAGCCAAAATACTTCTGTTCGTATTTATCTATGCTTTAATTCAAATCTATACATAATTATCTCCCTTCTTTTTTTTTCAAGATTTTGAGTCTAGACGATAAACCGGGTCGATTTGTTGGAATTTTATGGTTGTACTTATTCCTAAACATGTGTAATTTTTATTTTCCTTTAGTTGTCATGGTTGTGTGTCTGTGAGTGTTTTATGTGTCTGTTAAGTTGAGTGTATTATTCCTCTTTTTCTACAGTAGGTTTTCGTATATCATAGAATAAACCAATTATGTTCTTGAAGTTAGAAGAGAACGTTCACCCGATGAATGTTGACTGTTTTACCCTATCGCATGTAACCTCAAGTCATGAAATAATCATATATATTTATATCTATCTTTATACATATATATATATATATATACACACACACACACATATATATATATATATATATATATATATATATATATATATATATATATATATATATATTCATTTAAAAATAAATCCATTTTAATAGATAAAGTTTTGAGTTCGAATTCATACAAAATCTATAAGTACTTTTATTTTTTATTCTTTAAATGGTACCAAAGACGACAAAGGCTCGAAGGCAATCACTAATTTCAGTTAAGTACAACAAAAGGGCGCATTACAGAGAAACATTTAGACTTATATTGGTCTATAAGAGGAGCATGCTCAAGAAAATTTGAGGACAAAGCCCTGAAAAACATGTTAACTTTAACTAAAACGAATGACTTGGAAATCACGTTTTTCAATAACATATCGTCAATAAAAAATTTGAAAAAAGGTGATCAATGAAATAGTTACTTCATTCGACCTTTGCTGAGTAGTTATCACAGACGTGTCATGACTTTTCGGAAAAACAAGCATTAATGTTGCCAAACACAAACTTACTACTTTAGCATGATTTGGCATTGTAAATTGACCTCCCCCATAAAACCCTATCAAAGGGGGAATCAAATTTTTTTAGATATGAAAAGAGTAAGTGTTGAAAATTTTGGTGCAGCCTGATGGTGATTAATACATAGCCAGACGGAGGCAGACCAACTTGAAAACTGAAGAAACCTATGTTGATCGATCTGTTTGAGGGATTTGAAAAGAAAGTAAATAAAAAATCCAGTAGGTACTGTTATAATTGTCTTTCAGTTTCTCTTGAGTGTGACGTATGCACATAAGGATGAACAAAAGCGCAAACATTTTTCAGTGTCTGTGAAAAGCAACGGACAGTCGAAAGTTATTTAGTACAATGAAGGTAACGTGGTCCCAATTGTAAAATGTGAAGTTTCACACCCTCTCCCTTTTGATATTACGGACGACAAATGAATAAAAACAAAAAAAAGAATTTATGAAAGAAAAACAATATTTGGATAGGACCCTATACTCTGCTGATGATGATATCCAATCCAAATTCTCTTGTCCATTATTTCTCCAATCCCTACAATTGAGAGCACCTCTGTGAATTTTGTCAAAAAGGCTTGAACTGTTAAATCTTTTCTAAAGACATTAAACTATTTTCCGTTTTTTTATGAATCTGTTGCATACACCATACCACACCACTGATACAAACTAAGATACTTGAGCTTTAATATAAATACTGATATATTTTTTTTAAATTGTCTACTTTCGAGGAGTCACAGAGAGTTAGAGACAGTGGTTACATTGATTCCGTCCACCCCCTTTTATTCTATATGGGCAGTATACCATAATCCACACCCGGTTTGCCAGGACTGTTGAAGGAACATCAGCCTCCTATACTGTAGTAAGAAGTCATAAATTCGCTTTTAGCACAATCACCTTTGTCTGAGACGAATGCCAATAAAACGGCGTTCCATTTTGTTATAAACTAATCATGGAACCTTCGCCAACTCTGAAGATCGATTTAACATCTAAACCATACGTTGGCTTGTTGAATCATATTACTCGGCTGATGAAACTTGCATTCTTTGATCAGTAAGGTTAATCAAAATTAGGCCAAATCGATAGCAAATCGTTGACAGTGCGAGAACTTTGCTCCTGGTAAATAAGTAAAGTGATGATTTCGATTTTCAAGACGAACAACGTGTTTATTCTAATGATGTCCAGTGAAGCAACTACTGTGATATAAAATTCGACTGAATTCTCATTTGATAATACATGTATTAATTCGTATAGTGCACATTTCACATACACACACATATATATACTTTTGAATTGAGCATCCAGTATACAGTTGTAAGCTTTATAAGACAAGTTTGCTAACGACTAATGCACATAAAAAGGGGATTATCTGGGTATTTTAATAAGAATTAGCTTATCCTGGAACAAAGCCATAATAGTCATTGCACTCATGACTTGGTCGGTGATTCGAGTTTGCTTACCATGAAACAACCGGAAGTGCCATTAACGATTTTTGTAGGGCACTCAGTAAGGTTTAAACTCACTACTTTAGATTCCATGCAAACATTTTGCTAACACTTGGTAAGTAAATGAACTTTTCTCTAGCAAGAGACCTGAAACTTTTGGAACACCGAAGAGACTGAACTCCCATCGTAGTCTTCAACTAGTTAGTTAACCATCACCAGGAAACACTTTGTATTTTTCTTTTGTTCATTGGTTTGTTTTCGGAAGCCGAACCCGTTCCTGTCAGAAAGTCACAACAGTGGAAAAACCAGTAACGATCGAACTTGCAAGCTTTTGGCCAGCTAGACTACATTGATAGCAATTGCCCTGCAGCAGGAATGATGTATATGCTGGCAGTTATGAAGCCTTGAATAATCAGTCACAAAGCCACATGTTATCAATTAAAATCTGCCACCCAAACTGTCAACATGTTTCTTTTGAGTTTTCAAATTGGTGTGGCTGACTGGTGATGTATGTATATATCACGATTGTAGGTCACATCAATGGAGCTGTAGGGCTGAAAATTTGAACATTTACTCCATACGTTATTCATCGTAGGAAAACTGTTTTTGTGAAACCAATTGCCTTCTAAGTATGTTTGTTTTGCCTTCTGAATATGTTTTAACGCCCCTTTTGGATACGTGTCTATTACAGTTATATGCAATGCTTTTCCTACTCTGGAATAGAGCACATTGGTAGACGGGGAATTGTGCATCCGTGAATATACATTCCTTAGTTCTTTCGCTTACTGACCGTCCAGTTCAGCGTAGGGCAGAGGTTAAATTTCTACCTCTGGGTCTGGAGGTTTCGATCTTACCTCGTGGTACTGGATGTTGGATAGTCTATAATCACACTGAAGAGTTGTAATACAGCAGAACAGCTGTCTGTGGTTGACACAATCATATATATATATATATATATATATATATATATATATATATATATATATATACATATATATATATATATATATATATATATATATATATATATATACATATATATATATATATATATATATATATATATATATATATATATATATATATATATATATATATATATATATATATATATATATATTGCTTTTTGATAATTCCAACTTATCCCGTCACAGGGATGCAAGTTTTGGACACCCTGTGCAGATCGAAACCCGAAATTCCTAGTATATGGGACTATTTTACTGATCATAGCTCTATAAAAAGTATATATAAGTATTTAATAATCTTAAAAATGCTGTTGAGTACTTTGGAGCATATTCTGCATATCTTGTGTAATCGATTTTCTAATTGATATATATTCCATTTGCTTGATCTGAACCTATCCAGGAGGAGACAGTTATTGAGTTAAATCCACAAAAGGTTTAGGTGAAAAGTAAAAAACAATCTATATACTCGATATATATTTCTGAACCATTATTCAATCACCATATTTTTTAGCGAATTTCCCTTAATCATTATTTGTGCAAAACAATTTAATCTCGAAAAAATCGATTCCAATTATATTTCCATAATCGAGTTTCGTGTGGAATTCATATAAAATGCCACAAATTCCCTCGCAATCCAGTGCAGGTATCCACATGAGAACAATAAACACTCGAATATTTATTTAAAAATACACCAGAGGGAACTTCGCAACAACAGGGAAAATTTGTTCGCTTTTGGTAAAAGAAGTATAAGTGACGAATGCCACCCATGGAACAAGCATTGACATAAATGCAATCCATACATTCGTGTAATTAATGAAATAAATTCTATTCGTAGTCATTTTGACAAACGCTGACTGCTGAGTATGAACGTTTCTCTTTCTAGAATAAGTTACATATATCATTTCTGTATTTCTATGCTGTTGACCAACCTGTCGTGTAGCCCATGCTGCTACTGAGTTCGATTATAACTAAATGGTCTACTATTGGGAATTAGTGATAAAAATATCTTTCCTAACTAAAAACAAATGCAAATATGTCACTTGATGGTTCGCAAAGTTCCCAAAATGTTTGGTCTCTCGGCTGTGTAAGCAAAGTTTGATAAATTAATCTTTGCAAATTGTGTGAGTGAGTAATGAGTTCGACCCATACTGGGTGCACTGCAGAAAAATTCTATCATGTTAATTGCAAAATGGCAGTTTCAGTTCTTTGGAGCCCTTATCATTAAATTAAAGAACCAAAGGCTGAATAAAATCTCCAATCAAAGTGCTGAGATTTGAATGCATTCAACAAACTGATTGACATATTTTGCCCATAAAAAACACATTCGCATTCTTCCAGCCTTGAAACAATCTTCACTTCAGTCTTTTGGCGTCCATTGTTGGACATAGACCTTCCTCAAAATTCGCCACACCACTCTATCATGGATGTCTTGGAATCAATATTTCCTGAATTCGACTAGTTCGATATCAATGATTAAAAATTGAAATTAAAAGAAATAACGAATAACCAACAGTCCAAATCTTTTAGATGTGTAATTATAATTGAATAGATACAGATTTCTCTCTAAAAAGGGACTGGCACCAACATTCAACAATAGTCAGTAACGGCCTCTCTAATTGAAGTGGTCACTATGTTATAAACCAAAGAGTATGCAAGACATCAGTAAAATCCCAGAAAAAGACAAGATCCTAATGGAAAAAACGCAAAAATCTAAAGCCACTGACAACAATAGAAAAAATTGAAGTAACCTTACTGAATGGAACAATCCAAAACAAACGGAGAGGAGACAAGAAGATACTCGACAACAATCATCAAAACAATTTGTAAAAAATGTCGGGGCTTAAAATATTTTAACAAAGCTCTCAGTACAGGAGGGGGAAAATAACTAGTATACTTGAGGGAAATGGAGACTTTTCATCAGACGGAGACCAAATTGTCAAACGTTCCCCAAGAATTAATCCAAAAACTATACTCCTCCAAGCAAGGTCTACAAAATGAACAGTATACGCAAAACACGAGCAATCAGTTTGTGGGTATCCCAGAAGTTATACCAAGGGAGGTGACACAAGCCATCAAATAAACAAAGAAAAGGAACGCCCCTGGACCAGTTAAAACTACCATTGACCCACTCAAATCGCTGGTAGGATCAACACGAAGAAACTAACGATTCTATCCAACCTATACCAAAAACTAAGTAAAACCACAATATTGGAACACTGCAATCATCATGCTGTTATATAAAAAGAGAAACCTGAGAGACCTCCAACCATTAAGTTTACTCGACTGCAACAACAAAATTTTCATCAAAGTCAATCACTAAGACGCTAAATGAGAAATTATCCTAATCACAAACCTTGACCCTACAGCAAGCTGACTTTAGAAAAAGCTATTCAACCATACATCATCTCTATTCGATAAATCAACTGAAAGAGAAAGCAGCAAAATATAAAATGCCACTTGCTTTAGCATATATTGACATTAGGAAGATTTTCAACCCACTGAAAAATTCCCAAGGTCATAGGGGCTATCACTCTATAAGCTGTAGTCCCCCATATACGTCTAAGTATTGCCACAATATACGGTCACAACAGCTCCTTTATCAGTCCACGTAAGGACTCAGAGTCCTTTCAATTCTAAGAAAAGGGGGTAACGATAGTAGTTCACCCAAACTTTTCACACCCTACCCCAAGATTATTTTCCGAATCATAGACTAAGAAAATGAAGGAATAAACAACAAATATTTGAGCAACCTCAGATTTGTAGACAACATCGTCCCTAATATAGAAAACCTCCACAACCTCCAACTAATGCTAGATGAACTGAATGAAGCAAGCAAACATCTTAGATTTATATGAACTCCAGCAAAACAACGGTCATCTGTAACAATCTCGTCGGAAATAAACATATAATGATCAGACTAAAAATTGAATAAAAGGAGAAGACCACTACATCTACATACTACAACGAATCCCTATGAAATCCTGAAAAGAAGAAGAAATCATTCGAAGAATCACTTCGGCAGAGCAAGCTCAACCTCGAAGAACAAGACAATCCGATTAGTCCTAGAATGATTTACAACCAATGTACCTTCCTAGTAGTCGCCTATGGAAGCAAGCATGAAACTCAACCAAGAAACAGACCTTCAAACTGAGAATTATGCGACGTGCACATAGAATAATCAGGCTGTGCATCACATGGAGAGATTGCAAGACAGCACAGTATAGTAGGGAGAAAACAGGAGTCTGAGATATCATAGAATCTATTTAAAATCTCAGCAGGGCAATCGGCTGGTCATATTACAAGAATGCCTGACAATTGATGGACATCACAACTCACAACATGAATCACATGCAAAACTGAAGCAGAATAGAAAATGGAGAGACAAACTAAACAGCCTCAGAGAATATTGGTTCAGCAACGCCCATGAGATATCTAGCAAATCTTGGGAAAGGTCTATGTCATACGACAGACAGTAAAAGACTGCTGTTGATGATGATGATTTGGGACTGTTGTCTTGATCTCAGTTCATCTTATTAGCAAAACATTCCAGCTGTTGTCTCCTACGGCCCTCTCCAGATGGATGTTGTAAGTGGAGATTATTTTGGAAACTGGGGCGGGTTTTGTTACCGTGGAGGCCTGATGACGAAATGTCCACATTCAACTGAATTGGATGAAAGCCATTGTTAGGTCAGAGTAATGTTGTTGAGCTTTTTTTGATGTCATTGAATGATTTAATTCGACATACGCTGGCTTGTACATAAACAGGTTATTTACAGATATATAGAGAGAATTTAACAAATTAATTAACTTTCATGATTACATATACAATGACAGCAACTACAGAAAGCTTATATTTATATAAAACTATTCCTATAAGATGATAAGTTTATCATAGTAATATATTGGAATTGATTTTATTAGAGGAATATTATGGAATGAATTTAATGTTGTAATACATTGGAAATGAGTTCATCATGAGAATTTATTGGCAATGATTTTACAATAAGAATACTTTGGAAATGATTTTACTAAAAGAATTCAATGGAATTGAGTTTATCATTGTAATATATTGGAAATGATTTTATAAAAGGAATACGATGGAATGATTTCACCATAGTGGTACACTGGAAATGAGTTAATTATAGTAATATGTTGGCAATGGCTTTATCATATGAATACTTAAGAAATGAGTTTACTATAAGAATACAATGGAATTTAGTTCATCACAGTAATATATCAGGAATGATTTCACTACAGGAATACATAAGAAATGAGTTTACTATAGAAATACATTGGAAATGATTCTACTATAGGAACACAATACAAATATTTTCACTGTTTTGAATAAAAGTTCTTCTCTCAAAGTCTCAGACACAAATGAAGAAAAATAATTTCATGGTAGACGATTTATTTTTGGATGCCTCAGATTGATACAAAGTTCATCATTATTTGAGTTGATTCTGTTTATCGAAATTGGAGTGCTTGTGAACATAATTGTTCCTTGTGATTATAATTATTCGACAGATATTTCTATTCTCGAAATAACTCTGTACTGAATTTTTCTTTGAAATATCTATGGTTGACATAAACACAAAACTATTTAACATTTCAGTACCTTCCCTCCTGAAGATCAGTTGCGATAAAATACAAGGAAGCAAATCTCATTAGTTGGAAAGATATAAAACTTAATTTGAACACGCTCTCCCGCTCAGTGTTTTGATCTTAAGTTGATTGCTTATTGCCGATATTCATGTCACCTCCTGCTCTGAGTCGGTGAATTTTATACCCAACTTGTGCTATATTCTAGGCAATATCTTAATAACCTACTGTATTCGCCCTACATCTATTCACACTTACTTTATATGAGAAATGAACCTAGTATCCAACAATTATATTGTCACGGATTGACTTGAAGTGTAATCATTTTACAGTCATTTTGAATAAATATCAGCTTTCTTATTCATTTATTTCATCATATGAAGTATTGTTAATTATTATAAACAAGAATTGGAATGCAAGTAAATCGTAGCAAAACAATGATAATCATTATTCAAATTATTTCATTTAATGAAATGAATAAATAATATTACTGATCATGAAGTACCAGTTTATAACAATCATGGCGCTGAAAAGATCGAGATAGGAAATGGCTTCAAAGGTTCAAGTTGGACATGCGCTAACAACTAGTTCCGGTTGCTCAAGAGCGGTCAGGCGTTAGGCAAATAACCTTCTGACATTAAGGTTCGTGAGTTGATTCTCACCGGGAAATTATTCTTTATTCTGATCGGCAGTTGTTAATTTTATTAAATTAACTGCCAAACGGGGATGGGTTAGGTTTACTTGTAATTAAAAGCAACAGAAAGTGAGTCGAAACGGAAATAGTAACAAAAAAACCGATATAAAGAATCAGTTTGTTTTGAAAGAAATGTCACATTTCCTAGAAGAGGATGGGAAGTGAATGCAATCGATTGAGAAGAAGAAGAAGAAGAAGAAGAAGAAGAAGAAGAAGAAGAAGAGGAAGAAGAAGAAGAAGAAGAAGAAGAAGAAGAAGAAGAAGAAGAAGAAGAAGAAGAAGAAGAAGAAGAAGAAGAAAAATTTTTTTTTTAAATTATAATAATGTAATTATGATATAAAGAGAAAGAAGGGGGAGAAAGAGAGGAGATAATGATAATGAGAAAGAGGAAAAGAAGGAAGTAAATTAAGACAATGAAGGAGAAAGTCATTCATGATGAAAGGAAGGGAAGAAAAAAGAAAAACAGTGAGGAAGGGGGTGAGAAGAACAAAAATCAGGAAAAAAATAAGACAATAATTAAAAAAGAACGAAAAAGAAGAACAACAAAGAAAGAGAAATTGATAAACACGACAGGTCTGAACATTCATTCAATAGGAAGCGTCATTTGACCATTTTTTATTCACTGTATGCCTTGTTACGAATGATCAACGGTGGGATTCTCATAAAACAAACAATTTGACTTAGAAAGGAGCAAATGTTGAAATTTTCAGCCCACTGGCTCCATCAATGCGTCCTGTACACGGGATACGTACACACATACGTGCGTAGCCAGACTGACCAACTTGAAAACCGGCAAAAGCATGTTGACGTTGTTCAAAGAGTTTTGGTGGACAGTTTTCAATTATAAGTTATCATCATCATCATCATCATCATCATCATCATCATCATCATCAGTCTTTTAATGTCTGTCGATGGACATAAACCTTCCCCAGGATTCGCCACACTTCTCTATCATGGGCGTCGCGGAGCCAGTACTTCCTGAACCTGTCTAGCTCGTCTTTCCATCTAATATTCTGCCAGCCTCGGTTGTGCATGTGATCTCGGGGGATCCATGTCATGAGTCGTGATGTCCATCGGTTGTCTGCCATTCTTGCAACATGGCCAGCCCATCGCCATTTGAGATCTTTAATGGATTCTATGATGTCCCTGACTCTTGTCTTTTCTCAGATGTACTGTGCTGTCTTGTGATCTCTCCATGCGAGGCCCAGCATGGTTTTCAATTTACGGGTCTGTCTCTTGGTTAGGTTCCATGTTTCGGCTCCATAAGTGACTATTGGGAGGATGCATTGGTTATATACCCTTCTCTTTGGGAATAATGGGATATTGTCATTTTTGAAGGTTGAGATAGCTCTGCCAAAGGCTTGCCATGCTAGTGTGATTCTTCGCTTGATTTCTTGTTCTTTTGAGAAATTAAGTACCAATCATAAAAGAAAGGACAATAACGTTAAAGATTAGAAATTAGAAAAAACGGAAGGAAAAAAGAAAACGTGGAAGAAAACAGAAAAATACAAAAAGAAGGATAACCAATAAAAATGAAAACAGAAGATGAAAAAGTAAAAAGAAAGAGTGAAAGGAAAAGAGATAGAAAAAGAAAGAAGTAAGAGAAAAATGGATGAGAAAAATAAAAGATAAAAACGGAGAAAATCAGAAAACAAAAAAGAAAAATTAAAAAAGACGAAGCAACGAAATGGCGGACGCGTTGAGTACTAGCGTGAGCATCAAAACCAAAGCAAAAAAAAAAAAATAACTCTCTTTAAAATTAAACTTTAACCTTACGATCGTGCAAAGCAAAATCTCGGTTTCCAACTTTTTTCATTATTCCGTGTTAATATTCAGAAGGCAATTTCGGTTCCAAAGGCAACTGACCACTCATTCCTTGTTATTGGCAATGCATTGTCTGGCACGAAGCAACGAGATACCAGAAACTCTGTTACCGAATGACCTGATATTTGATGGAGTTGGTGAAAGAAAAATCAATTGTTTGAACTTTGCGAAAGAATCAGCAAATGTGCTTTTACTTTCTTCGCACTATGCATCCCAGTAAACAGGATGAGACAAGCATAAATCCAAATATTATATCGAATCAAGATAGCCCCACAAATAGCAAACCAAGCAACTGTGCTACAGATTCTTCTCTCTTTAAGGGTCAATGTGTGTGTGTATCTCCAGGTGCTCCCAGTCACTTTAGGTACTATTGTACATTTATTTATTTTCTTTTTTTTTTCAAAAAATGTCTTTTGGGTCTCCCTGATCATTTAAGACCCACAATGCCTAAATCTTGAGTCGATGTTTTCTGTTGATTCTACTTGAAACATATATTTATTTTAGATAATTTTAGAGAAAAAATCGATTTTTCAAATAATTTCAGATATTTCCTAAGATGATTTCAGATAATTTTAGATTTTTTTCAGATAATTTTAAATATCCCCTTTTGATAATGTATTCTGGTACACGCGCAGGCCACGGTGATTCATTTTTTCATGTATGGATATCATCATGTTCATATCTGACGAGCTGTAGTTCCGAAGGCCATTTGTTTATAGCTTCATTCTCATCGATCTTTGTACTTCATTATTTCCATATCAGTTAATTCATCCGTCTGTATTTCTGTGGACTTCATTCGTTTCGTATCTATCTCTGCATCAGTCTTTGTTTCGTTCATTTTTTTCTGTATCCGTCGCACTGTCTATCACTATTTCTGTCAACTTCCTTCATATCCAAATCTGCATCCGTCTATATTTCTCTCAATTTTACTTTTTTCATGCCTGTCGGTCTGTCTGTCCGCCCGTGATTTTGTCAACTTTTTTCATATCTATCCCAGCATCCTTTTTCCATTTTTCTTATATGTATCTGTCTGTTGGTATTCTTCTCTCGGACAATTGTCATCCAGAACCATGACTAAAACTATAAACATAGTTATCTTCAGTTCTCAATTGAGTCTGGCTGATTGGCTATATATATGTCAGGCATACCAAGGGCCGAAAATATCAACATTTACTCTTTATTATGTAAAGAGAAAGGTTTTGTTTTTTAATATTCGTTTCCAGAATAGAGTGGGATGTCAATTTGAAATGCAAATTTATGCTAAATAAATCCCTTTGTTTGTGCCAGGCAGCATTCAAGCTTGATTTTTTTTAAATCGACCTTTTTGTATTATCCTGGTGCAACGGAGGGCGAGAGAAGTGATTAATCACTAATTACCCCTTCATTGTAGATTTTATTGATCATCCACAACACAGTAAGCAGCCAAAATATATTGATACGTGACAGTTTCTACTGAGTGACCAAGCATACCTGATTCGTTTTTGAATATCTGTCCGTATTAAATTCTTTTTTGTATCTGTAGGTTGGTCTCTTCGTATTTCTGTCTTCGAAGTAGATATTGATTAGAAATCATTAATCAAGATTGTCAGCATAGGTTTCTTCAAGTTTCAAGTTGATCCAGCTGGCTGACATCACGTGTATATGCTGCACCAATGGAGCTAGAGGGCTGAACATTCAAACATTTACTCCTTATCAAATCTATAAAAAAATGTTTTGTTCTTAAATTCTCCCTATCCAAAAAGTTTTTTTCAAGTATGGATCAATTTGCAATGTAAGTTTATGCTGAACTGATCTTCTAGTTTTCTTTATTCTTACTTTTTTTCACTTTGTACGCAATAAGAAGCAGCAATAATACCTTAATTAATCCCACTTTTTTCCAGTTTTTTAACTGATCGCCCCAACATAGCATGCTGCTAAAAGACAACCGTTGCGTTGCAGTTTCTATTGAAACACTAATCAAACCTGATGTTTTTTCTATTTGTTGGTCACTCTGTCCTTTATGCTGTCTAGCTTTTTTGTATCTAACTGTGCACCATGTGCCACCACGGTGTTTAACATTTAGCAGAGTCAAATCACACACTAAATGTCAAAACCAAAATGTTTATGTGTTATTCCATGCAGGCATTTGCATACGCCAATTCGCAGAGAAATAATGAACGAGATAAGAAAATTCTTACATTATAATCGAAAATATTCCGTCCACTTTTTTTCTCTTCCTTTTTTTGTATGAATATTTTAGAATATATTCATGATATTCAAAAATGGACTGCCACACAATTATATAGAGAGTATTAAGCAACTGAAACTACCTCAATATCTAAGAAGCATGTGAGGTATGATCTATTTTAATTATGTTTGGAAAGAGAGGAGCCGGAAAGCTATAAGAAGAGATATACTGAAAGACAGAAATTGAAGAGTACAAAGGGAAAAAAAGAGTACAATTTGCAAGAGGACATAACTCGAAAATTACAAAAGGGCAGAAAGTACAATTCGGAAGAGGAGATAATTTGAAAATTACAAAAATGCAAAAAGTACGATTCGCGAGTAGACATAACTTTAAAGTTACTTAAGAACTAAGAGTACGATTTGCAAGTGGACAGAACTTGGAAAGTACAAGAAGAGAAATATTGAAAGGCATGAGTGGACAGAACTTGAAATGCACAAAACAAATACATAAGAAATCTCAAACAGAATGGATCAGGCTAGCCACTCAAAAGAAATCGTCTAACGTTTTTTGCAGTATGCCGTATGGGGTGATTAATCAGAAAACTGGAAAGAGCGATCGTTGAAGAAGTTACTTCTCTTGCCTTTTTGGGTCGCTGATCACTAGAGAACTGGGAATTGGATAAAAACAAGGTTCATTGGTACGCATTGAACGTTTGACCATACATACATACGGAGCCAGATTGTCGGGTTAACTTGGACATTACGGAAATCTATGTTGACAGTGAGGGTGGCAGTTTTAGTTGACGGTTCTTGATGGACCGGACTTAAAAGTACAAGAGAATTGACATTGAAAGCAGGGTGGTTAATCACGTGACAAATATTATAAAATTTTAACCAGATCGCTATCGCGTCATTGAAATCTAGCGAGAATTTCTTTCCATGAAAGTTTTCCAAGTATTAAATGATTGAAACTTGTTCTTTGATTAATTTCCATTTGATAGATGTGTTTTTTTATTCCAAAGCATGGTACATAATGCTCTATTTGCTGATGCTTAGGCATGCCAAGATTGCCTTAACGGACTCTACGCAAATGGTCCACTGAGACACCTCGGTCTGTTTAGCTCTCGTACGGAACGCACTATGTTAAGATAATGAAAATAATTCGATGTGAATCCTCCATGCTTTGTTCCTAATCCCCCAAAGTTATGCATCTGTCACTGGAGTATTTTACTCCGTCGGGCAACGGAATTAATATTTCATGAGTGAATCAATCGATGATAAATAAAAACCCACAGCATTGCATAACCGATTGTATTGTAAATTTAATGTTTTCAGCATCAACATAAACTTGTTTAAGAAACTTTGGATCACGGAGATTTACACTCGCTGGCTTTGAATGATACAGTTCCATTCCAATGATGTCAATTCAGCTTTCTTGGGATCAAAATTTCGCTGCTTTAGTTATGACGGCCTCAGAGTCCGTATACATCAGCAAAAATTTGGACTGCAGTTAATATTACTACTGATATTACTCTTGACCGTGGCCAATATTGATTGTAAAATCAATGTAAATGATAATTAATATTAGATTCGAAGCTAGAAGTATGATTCGGCATTTGTGGCTAAATAAGAGAAAAAAGCTAAATTTAGTTCCAAAAGAGCTATATTGGCAACACAGCTGAACTAAACCTGTTTGACTGATAAGCTATAAGAATGATTGCCTCGGAAAGATAGATCTTACGAAAATAATAATATCAAATATGAATTTCCCATTTAGTGATTTTACCTGTTTAGTGATTTACCTATTTCGCCCAAATTTCATCCCAGAAAGTTGGCAAATATTCAAGTAAAAAGATTTTCTTTTTGCATCATTTTTTCTCTTTTTAACCATGTAGAAATGCGAGATTCCATTACATCAATTTCTTATTTTTTTACAAAAATTGCAACTGTAAACTTTCATAACTTTTGATCTAATGAGCGAATCGTGGTGAAATACAGGATATTCTGATCATCAAAATGCTCTTTAACCTAAACAATAACTTTCTGTTCCATTGCTTACACAACTTGAATTCCCTAGACTTCATTATTGAAATACACAAGTGAACATGATTTGAAAACTACTGGGGGAATGAGTTTATTGATGTGACCAAGAAGCAACCCAATCTTATTTTCAAAATGAAATTGCTAGGTAATTTGCATTTAACTAATTCAGTCTATGATATTTCAAGCCGATATCTCAGACTAGTGAATATTTGAGTTAATAAAGCATCAATGGGGATCCAGACATACTGCTGTTGGTTTAATACAGTGCTGTATCATAATGATCTAATCCGGTGTATCAGAATCTTGAATCTTGTTACTTATGCACAGGGTTGTATCTCCGTGCTTACCTTTTTTTTTTGCCCTTTTCTCAGCATACCTTGTCGATATGATCAATGAACTTCTCTACTTATTTGTTGGACACTGACAGCCACAAAAGTTCGAATTTTAAGAAAATAAAAACAAAACAAGTGTGGATGATGTAGGACACAATCTGAGGGACCAATTCAGCATTGATGACATTTTAAATCGGAACCCCATCTAAAATCTCATCTACAGGGACGGGTAACTGTCTTCAGACAAATAAGGAGTAGATGTTTAGATTGTCACCGCTGTAGTTCCATTAGTGCGGTCTGTAGGCTTGATATATACAGAGCCAACTAGCCAACCAGCCAACCAGATTAACTTAGAAACTGGAAAAACCTATGCTGATAATGTCAGTTTTTTTATTGCAGGCTTTAAATTGCGCACAATCTGTAAACAGTAATAAATCTTTTCTTTCTGATTTATCTCTGACTCGTTTAGTCTTTGTAGTATCTCATTAACTCTTCACTGGTTCGCCCTGACGGTATCAACTATTTTGCAGGTACTAGCTGGGCAGGTATGATAATATGTTTTGAGAAGGCACTGAATCATTATCTTCTGTTTCAATCGTCGTTACATGTCAGTGCAGAGACATTTTGTCAAGATATCCGGTATTGGGACAGGGGACCAGCAGAACTGGATTCATGTCATTTCAAAGGGCATTAATTCATGAGTAACATAAGTAGCTGCATGAGAGATTCAATTTTTCTACCCATTCAATTTTCCGTATTGATACCCGTTTGGTCACTTGCAACTCACAAACTTCCCCAAGTAGATCAAACTTTTATGTGGACAGAAGTCAATTCATTTTGATAGCTGTGATTGTTCTTCTGACTACACCACTGGCATGAATGCTTCGTTTTGTTCATCATTGGTCATTAAATCTCTCGTAAGACTCCTTCATTTTCTCTTTTTAATACACTTTTCAAAAGAGTGCTCAAGACAATTGGCCTCCTGCTATCACTATCACCACAGCATGTCGACAATGATTCCTTTTCTGAGCAGATGTCCGAGACAGCTACGTAATTACGCAGTCTTTGAAAGGGCTTAATGCCACGAACAAAAGACGAGCCACGCTTATTTGCCAGATAAAAATCGGCCAAGTAATTGCTAACTATTACTCTGAGTTCATTCATGATTGGCTGTTATTTTTACATACTGAGAAGCATTGGTTGGAAGACGTCAAATTTGTTGAAAAATCGACTTTCATGAATTACGTACTGAGCAAGGGATCTGATAGAAAATGCTTGCAAAATTGAATATCTCTCTACGTAGTCTCTATAGGAATCATACTAGTGTGTATCCTCCCTTCTTTTAGAGATGTTCACACATCTCTATAAGACACTTGTACGTCGGTTTGAAAGTCGTTACTAGTTATGTTAACAGAAATAAGAATGAAGGAAAAAGTGAGATGTCATTGATACGTGTAACGTCATCAAAGGTGTGACATCATTGAAGGTTTTAACACTTTTTCTGAGCGAATTTTCTACCAGCTTGTAATGATGTCATATTAGAATATATAGGGACTGCGTAAGAATGGAACGGGTACCCAAAACGCTTTAAAAAAGCCATTAACGATTTTCTTTTTAAATAATACTGGCAGGATATTTTTATATTGCAAAATTTTACAAAAGTGAAAATCAGTTGACTAATATCTATCTATCTATCAATCAATCTATCTATCTATCTATCTATCTATCTATATATATATATATATATATATATATATATATAAACACACATATATATAGATATATATTTATATATATATATACATGAATATGCATATATATGAATATGTATATGTGTGTGTGTGTGTGTATATATATATATATATATATAGGTATGTATAAATAAATGTATATATTATTATGTATTTATATATAAGTATATATGAATATAGATATAAATGTGCATATACATACACACACACATACACACATATATATGTGGCACGAACATTTTCTACACTAAAACGTTTATGTTTCTGCCCTGTTTTGGGCTCTTCAGGCTAATGATCTTGTGTATTTTTAATCTCTGCATAGGATATTTATTTGTTTGTCTGTTGGTGGTTATGAATAACAAACCAGGGATATGGTTTGAGTATTATCAGTAAGTGGCATTTCAATCATTTCATTTTGGTATAATCATCTGGTGTACATCACCATTCAACTTTCAAGAACGATCACTCAAGTAATTACAATCAATAGTAACGAAAAAAGCATAAATAGGCCAGATTGGAATAGAACAAACAAAATGCATACCCTTTGCAGAACAAATGTCCAAAATTGAATATTGTATATCCAGCCGTAGTATCAACCAAAGAGAATTCTTTAGAAGAGAAATGTTATATAGGAATATCGAAAGCACCTTTTAAACTTAAACTAATCGACGATATATCTTTTGATCATGAAAAATGTAAAAATAGTACATAATTATCGACATATTGGAGAGTGAGTGATAACAATCTCAAACTGACTGTAAGAGAGGCCTGAATGGGGCTGGCACCTAACCGTGTTTGTATAGCAAATTCTCATTCCATTATGTTTCAACCTGTACTCCAACCAACTTTATATTTTAAGTCAAATGTATCGATCACTTTATGAAATAAACCTATCGTACATTGGATATTGCATTATATTATATCATATTTCACCCCAAATGTGTGCCGTGGTATATGCATATCAAGACTAGGCTATAAATGTATTATGAATATATAAACGTATACATACATACATATATATATATACATATATATATATATACATATAAATACATATATATATATATATATATATATATGTATGTATATAGATAGATAGATAAATATATTGAAACTACACTACACATATATGTATATATATATATATATATATATATATATATATATATATATATATATATATATATGAGGGAGAGATAAGTCCGGATTCCTCTATCCACATGGTATTTAGGATATTGTTTCCATTGTCATGTCAGGGTTAAAAGTTTTAACTCTCCCTTGTAAATGCCAACTCAAATTTGCCCATCAAATCCATTTCCGTAAATTACCATCTTTGGGAATCGTAATGGGTTAGTTTTGGGATTACAATTCACTATTGATTGCAATGTTCTGGCTTCTCTCAAGTGTTGTATTTAACCAAATTCGCCTTTGTCCCTAACCAGTATTAAAATTCTTGGAAATCTTCAATTCTGTCCCCTTCTCTATATACATAGATATGAATATGTATGTATTGGCGTAGATAGATATATTGACAGATGGATAGTTTTTATTAACAAAAGCATGTATTCCGAAGAGCTTTTGATAAAACTGGAATATATATAATTGTTTCATGTTCCCAATATATGCAAGTTTATTGATGGTATCATCGTGGAATCTCAACAGAATAGCACAGAAATAAAGAACAACATAAGCCGGAGTAGAGGCTGAACTTTCATGAGAATATCATCAATAAATGTCAGCAAATAAATTCATGACAGAAGCAGCATTGCATGGCCACAATACAACAAAAAACATTACTTGAATTTAGAATTATGATCTATCCGGTTTAGGGAGATGATAACTTATCAACATGCTTACCAGGAATAAACCGTTAAAATTGAGTATAATTTTCCTAATTTGTCATTAATATATATATATATATATATATATATATATATATATATATATATAAAGAGAAAGAGAGAGAGCGAGAGAGAGAGAGAGAGATACGCACGCACTCAAATAAACACACACACACATATATATATATATATATATATATATATATGTATATATATACATATTGGTGCATTTTTTTTTAATTCTGAAACTGTTGCTCTTGCCATAGAGCTAAACTGTTGACGCTTATGCAAAATTGAGCTAAACAGCCAACGCTAATGCAAAGCCACACAATTGCTTTCAAGCAAAATTCTCATCTTTATTCTGGGTCTATCCATCTCTTTCAACAACACAAATATGTATTTAAGAAATGGGCCCGATGGTTAGAGCATCGCTATGCTGAAGCAGCTACCCTAATGGTGGTAGGTTCGATTCCTGCTGCAGCCCCATTTTTACCTCTGTTTATTCTATTTATGTTGTAAAGGTTGGGTGATATATTAACCGTATGACAATGGGCGGTCATTTCAAATAATTTTCTATATTAAGCCATTTATAATTATTCTGTAGGACCAAATATGTCCATTTTCGGATACATACCCGGGGCGTTGAAAGAGACGAATAGACCGAAAATAAACATGATGAAAATGCGGGTTGAAAGCAGTTATTTGGCTTTTGTATATACATATACGAATATATGTGTGTGTTTATACGTGTATATATACATACACACACACACACACACACATATATATATATATATATATATAGATAGATAGATAGATAGATAGACTGATATGTATATACGCTTTTATACATACATATATGTATACGCATATATATTTATATATATATATATGTATACGTACATACATACATATATATATATATATATATATATATATATATATATATATATATATATATATATATATATATATATAATCATTGACACCTGTTAAGTTTGACAAAGTGAGTCACTGTTACTGTTTCTACTGCTGGATCATAGTAAAAGAGTGCTTTACCCAAGAGTTGAATCAATCCACCTTCCTCCCCGATTAACGCTTCCGTCGCAACAGCGACTGGTGATTTGTTGCCAACCTCTCTGGCGTTGATACAGCGCTGGGGTGTGGATTCATCCATATTTCCAAGGGTATCAGTTTCAAATGGAAACACATATAGTAGATGTAGACCGTGAATGAGCAAAATGAGAATTCGGAGTTGAGACTGTCATTCTGCCCTTGCATTATCAGGGACTGTTTTGCTCATTGATATAAGCAACACCACGTCAAAGCGGCTACCATATCAGTTGCCTGTTTGATCCCTGCAGCAGTTCCATTTTCTCTCTCTCCCCCTCTCTCTCTCTCTCTCTCTCTCTCTCTCTCTCTCTATATATATATATATATATATATATATATATATATATTCATATACATATATACATATATATATACATATATATATATATACACATATATATATGTGTGTGTGTGTGTGTTTGTGTGTGTGTTTGTCTGTTTCTGTGTGTGTCTGTGTGCGCACGTGTCTGTGTGTGCATATGTGTGTTCATGAGCCTATTTGTTTGTGAAACACATATGGAAATATATCGAGTTTTTTCGGAGATAAAAAATATTGTAAATAGGTTTGCACTAATTTAATAGACCTCACTGAGGTAATAAAAATGTCGGCTGCATTCCGACGATGGCGGCGGCAGCAAAGGGCCAGATTTGATGTTGCAAGATTGCTTTCCTATTTTCTGCCATAAACATGCAAGCAAATGGAAAAGATATAATCACCCGTTTTGGGAGAATAGTGAACCAAGTTGAAATGTTCTCAAACAAAATATGAGCAAATGTGGAATAGGAAGAGAACATTTTCAATGGATATTCTGTACAACTGCACAGAAATTGCCATATAAGTCTCAGCATAATATAAATAAAAAGTCTTACTCACCTACAGATACACCTCAGTAATCATGGATTAAAGTGTAGCATCTGATCCACACCATATCTCGAGGTATCGGTGCTGAAGCTTGCCTGACGAATAGTGTGATAGTGTACCGAATGCACAGGTGCAATGCGTTGGCTAATGAAGAGAGATTGAGGCTGCGCATTGCTAAGCGCATTTGGAACAGGTCAGGCTCGTCCTGACTCTATCATGACCTTGGTGGCTTTAGCAACCGCAGTCGTGTCGGCTGGAGCTATTTTTTGATTAGGTGCTCCATTTCCCAACGTTAAGCTAGACTTTGTGTCGCAATTCACCCCGGTGGGAGTGCAGATAAATAGAATTACCAATAATCCAAAAATGCTCACTGCATATCGATGAGACAAAATGTAAAAACCCGTAAATTCAAAATAAATGGGTGTGGAGTGTTACATTCTACCTGCTTACGGACTTTTACATATACAGGTGTTGGGGACCTTTAATAATTAATAAATCCCGAAAATATTTAAACATTTGTTACAAGTCAGTAGCATAGCAACCTTCTGCAGTTTTTTTAATGCAATTTGACAAAGTTTTTTCCAGGCTCACCCATATGTATATGCTTCATATCTGTTGGGGGCCAATTTTAAAGTATAGATACAATTATATGTGGAATTAACTGTATATAAAGTTAAAAGTGAGTTATTGTAAGAAATGTTTTTAATTGTGATTGTTGACATTTCATAAGCTTTTCATTTTTCCATACTGCATGAATTTTCATTATTATCTTCAGTCTGCTAACATCTGACGTTGAACATAGACTTTCCTCAAGATTTTCCAGACCTCTCTATCATGGGCATTGCAGAGCCAGTACTTTTGAATTTATCCGGCTCATCTCGCCGTCTTACTTTCTTTTGGACCCAATTTCGCTTAGGATCTCCGGGAATCAACCTTGCTAGTCGTGATGTCCATCGGTTGTCTTCGCTTGAAATGAAGCAAACCATCAAACAAAGAAAGGATGGGACCCTGGACCAAGTAACACCCTTGACCAATTTTTAAAAAGCATGAATTTAGACTCACTGTAACTATTATCATTTGTACAACTTGACTTCCACATTCCAACAGATAAATATTTGGTTGACTTGCATGCAGGAGAACACGGAATAGGGTGTCGATGCCTAGATAAGTAAGGCAGATAGACATGCCTTAATTTTAATAGCATTACCTGAGAGGCTGACGTCGAAATATTTAAAAGACAAATAAGGAATTTATCATTGAATAACGAAAAGAAGGGGAAGTCGGAAGTAGGTAATAATCACTTATGGAAGTCGCTCAAAATGCTTCAGTCAGTTTGATATATTTGAAAAATTGATAGATGCCCAAAATTAATGTAGCTGATTGTCAGAGTACGCTGTTGGCGTCATTTGAAATGCAACGATGCCAAATGGCCAATCTGACTGACAAATCACAGGAGACAAAAATTACAGATATAATGACTCAAGCAGCTTAATGTCATTTTATATAATCTCTATTTTGTTGGAAGATTAAGAGCAAACACTCATTATGGAAGCTTGTATCTTCACAATTAAAAACTAAAAGTAACACGTAGTCTTTGTGCTTTTGATCAAAAGCGTAGAACTGTAGTGTCCGCAACTACATCTACACATGGGAAATAAAACGGGGCACTCAGAGATATTCATTACTCTCTTCCATCTCGCCATCCGTCAAATGTTGCCACCTTCTTTGTGCGACAAGATTAATTCATTAAATTGTTCATCTGTAATTTGATGTCCTTATCAATAACCTTCTTGTAACCTTCAAGAACAAAAAAATATAACTAGTCCTAAAAAAGAGGTTTTTCAACTAATTGATCCTCCTGATAGTCACCTATAGAGCAGAAATATAGGACCTAACTAAGAGATTTACCTTCAAACTGAGAATTATGCAAAGAGCGCAGGAAATGCTCAGCATCGTAAAGAAGTCACAAGTTAACACAGTACATCAAAGAAATAAATAGGGGTCGAAAATATTGTAGAATTGATTGGAAAACTCAAATGGCAGTGGGCTTATCATGTTGCAAGAACTGTTTGACACTACAACTCACAACGTGAATCCCCAGAGATCGCTGACTGGTAGAATATAAGAGGACCAACGAACTAGAAAAGTACAGAAAGTACTGGTTCAGCAAAGCCTGACGGTTGATGGGCCTGGTGAATCTTGGGATAGTCTATATCCAACGACGGACGCTAAAAGGATGATGATGATGATGATGATGATGATGGTGGCGGCGGTGGTAATGGTGGTGGTGGTGGTGGTGATGATGATGATGATGATGATGATGATGATGATGACATTTCTCTAGAAGATTCTTTTTTGCATGGCTTTTTTGTACATGTTTTCAGCAAAGTATTTGGTTGATCTATCGTTGACATATTGAAATTTCAAATTCAAATTCAGTTGATGGATATTTAATCGTGATTAATCTTATCGATTTTTAATACTCTTTTATCAATACCAGGAATTTCCCTTGTAATCTTTCGTATACAGCAAAGTGTATAAGAGAGAAAACTGGCTTTTAAGATATAGTAGAATCCATCACAAATGGTATGATTTTGAAGGGCCAAGGTGCTGACCAGTCACCCAATAAATAAGTGACAAGGGAATGCAAATGACCTGCTACTTACCCACCTGGAGAGGTTAGTTGATCCATGCTTAGTATACTTTTATTTAGCGAGACACAAAAGACGTTTCCCATTTAAGATCGGGCCACACATTTGCTTGAAAATGTTGTCCGTTTTATCAAACAAACATATGAAGAACAAATATCACATTATTGATTTGTTAAGCTAAAATAATTATGACAAGAATTATAAAATTCACTTCCTGAGAAAAAATTATACAAGGTTTTAGATAAATGCCTAGATTAGAAACGATCACAAAAAATGTTTCCTTAGAAAACTGGCCGTTGATTTCATTCTCAGTGCCACTGCACCTCCTGACATCGATATTTTTACGATTTTAAATTATTGATGATTCAGAAATAAAGAAATAAAGAGCCACGTCAAAATCAGAGTTTACAAAATGCTAAAAATACTATATATGTATTTGTCATCGTCGATTTCCAAATAAATCAAATTAAAAATGGATTATGTGACATTTGTTTCAGGGAAGAAGTCTTATTTTTTGATTGCTCATTTGTTGAACGTATAGATAAGTTTGGCTGTGCAGGGGTCGGTTTCATTAAAATCTAAAATGGTAAACAAAACAGAATTCTTTTCTCCGTGCAGTATCATCTAAAAATTGCCAGTCCAATTTCAACTCCTTTATTAGTAGTTCTTGTAAGTGAGACTTGCAAATTTTAGCAAAATAAGTCGACCTGCTCTGAGCTTTAAAACAGTTCATTGTCATCCTTCATTGTTGCTACATATGAAAATAAAGTCAAAACTCATTAGTAAAAGTTAGATAAAAATGGATATTATTCCCCCAGAACTTTGCTTTCGTAGCCAGGATGGTGGTATTCATATGTAATTCTTATTTTACTTTATATGATTAAAAACGTGCGTAATCTCCTGCTGTCCAATTGAAAATAGGTAGATATCAAATTATCTCTGTCCTGATAGCAAAAACAAACTTCGAAAGGGAAAATTGGCATTCTCTCTACGTTTAAGATATAATCAATCAGAAATTAACGCTTATTACCGAGGAACAACGAAGAAGCAATAAAAGAGAGTTGCGCTGTGTAATATAAGCACTGGAGTGATTTTTTGAAGGAAAGCTTCATTGCCAATCAATGTGAATTAGGTAAAAACGAATTAGGAATGCTTCAAATTAAATTTACGGTCAGTCACATGGGCGAGCGAAATCCAAAACCTAAACTCCAACGTAGATACAACACGATAGGAAATGAACTTCTCAGAAACACAGATTTTAGGTTGCAAGTGTGCCTATGACACACTACTTGGTAAAATCGATTTTTTGTGTGACATTCACCTATGTATGACTGTTCATATCTAGTAATTCAAATATAAAGAAACTGCAAAATATATATGCATACAGTAATTATACATATATATACATGTGTGTGTGTGTGTGTGTGTGTATATATATATATATATATGTGTGTGTGTGTGTACATATATATATATATATGTGTGTGTGTGTGTACATATATATATATATGTGTGTGTGTCTGTATATATATATATATATATATGTACATATATATATGTGTGTGTGTGTGTACTTCTTTTTTTTTCAATTTGTGAGAACGCAAAAAAAGAAATGAGAAACAAATTTTTCTGAAACAGATAATTCTGAAAGATTGTCCTCAGGCATAGCAATTATTGGTTGTTTCTTTTAAAAACAATTAAATCTGGTCGCATAGTGCAAAACTGTGTTACGAAAATGAGAATGTGCTTTTTGTTTTCATAATTAAGGGAACAAAACATATTGCCGGTTACTGAAGAGAACGTCACTCACGAAATGATGATATTTACCAGGTATATCTCCTTGTAAATCATATATATATATATATATGTGTGTGTTGAATGTCTCCAGAATCATTACCGAGCGCTAGATGTAAATATCTTTATGCATGCATTAACAGACAATCTCGTGTGAGTACGGGATTACCTCCGAGATTTGTAAGACAGCCATTGATAAGCATAACACTGTGACTAAGTAAGTATCGAGAACGAGTGATACTTTCCATAATTCAATGTACCGACTGTAACAGCTTAATGCACTTGAAACAAATCTGAGCATCATATTCAGAACATGTTCAGAAAATATGAAAAGGTGATTCACTTTATCATGTAAAGGTAAAAAAACAATCGAAGCACATCAACAGACGACGTGGATATACTTCAGTCATTATTTTCTTATAAAGTATGTCTTTATTACAATCACAGTATATCAGCAGACGACGTGGATATAGCAACTGCTCACAGATATACTTGACATATTACTATTATCAACTATACGCAAGTCTCAACCAGATGCTATCAGGATTTACACAAATAACGGCAAGTAGAACTTTGGACTGAACTGTTTTTTTCTCTGCATGGAACAGCGTGTGCGTCCTAGCTTGTTAAGATATTTTATCAATCGGAAGTAGAGCATGGGCTGACACGGCCGCAGGACAATCCTGTTGCTGCATGCGGTACTTACTATCCAAAGAAGTACTGACCAGGCTCAACATCACCTAATTTCAGTGATCGTACGAGAATTGGTGTATTCAACGAGATTTAGTCGATTGGTCGTCTCGTCGTCTGAGGAACTTTGTCAAATATATCCTTGAGAAGATGTCATTATTTACCAACCATACCTTAGTCTGGCTCAAGGTCAAACTAGTGGAGAATCTGTTAGATAAGAACTCTATACTCCTATGAATTAATATGCAAGGGCATTGCACTACGGTATGTGCCCTTGTTTGTGTCAATATTTGTATAAATGGACATGGAGGAAAGGAGTCGACTGCATAATGTAGGGTATTTGAATGACGTTTAAGAAAAATGCCAAGTCGCAATGTTCGGATCATATATACAAACGGCACCCAGTAATTGATCTAATTGAAACGAACAGATTTTCCTTTGACACTGCATGATGTCACCTGAACTTGGGCAGTCTTAGCAACCTTAACAAATATCACGTGTTATTTCACCGTTGACTGTTAGTCATTTGGCTACTTTTAAGCCAACTACACGAATAAACGTCGTATATTTGATAAAGAGAAAAGTGTTAGGTTTTTTTTAAATGAAATATTTCAATTTGGTGAACTTCGAGGTGTCTAAAGCCAAAGCATTAGATTAAATGAATGGGAGAAGGCATAATTAGATTGAATACTGAATTTGAAGTGGATCGACGGGAGATCATATTAATATAAGGAGCATTGGGTAAAGATTGATAAGGACACTGCATAGAATTCGTTCGTCAATATGGCGTCAGGTGGAGACGCCACCAGGACAGCAAATCTCAGGAATGCTTGGAGCACAAAAGGATATTAAGTTATTCAGGGTATTTCCTTTTTTGTATTTGGTCGACGTAATTAATCATTATAATTCTCTGTCCGAACTATTTAATTTTTTTCTCTCTTGCTGGTTTTCTCAATTTTTCATTCATCCATCTCATCGCCATCTTCATTTCCCTCTTCCTTTTATTTGAATCTCACTTAAATCTCCCTTTTCAGGCTACTACTCTCTCTCTCTCTCTCTCTCTCTTTCTTTTTTTTTTCTTTCTTTCTTTCTTTCTTTCTTTCTTTCTTTCTTTCTTTCTTTCTTTCTTTCTTTCTCTCTCTCTCTGTCTTCTCTTATGTTCTTTTTCTTTTTTCTTCGTTCACAGTTTCCAGATCTCCTCATTTGCATGGGTCTATGGGAACTCTTTATAAAACGTGGGATAACGATTTGTTTTCCCTGAAATTATCCACAGAACGTTTTGCCAGAATTTCTTTGATTTGCCTGAGATTTAATACGTTTTTTTTCTCCTGAATTAAGGTGGGGGCACTACGTCCCTGCTCCCCCGGATCGTACATTTATGCTTATTTGTTACTCTTCTTCTCTCGTTTTTTGCTAACGCCTTCTTCTTCGGACTACCATTCACGTGTAACGCCCGCTTTTTCCCTCTCTCTCTCTTTCCTCCTACTTTTAAACTAATCTTTTTTTTTTCATTCTTCCCTTTGTCATCATTGTCATTTTCCCCTTTTTTTTTAACTTTCTTAAAAGTCTTTCCTCTCACCTTTTTTGAAAAGAAGCACCTTCATTTATTTTTTCTCTTTCGATTATTTCCCTCGTATTCCTCTACTTTTTCTTCATATTCATTTTCATTTTTCCTCTGGGCACTTTTCATCGTTTTCCCACCTTCTATATCATCATCATCATCATCATCATCATCATTATTCCTCGTATTGTTTTTTATCTTCTTCTCCGTCTTCTTGTTTCTCTTCTTCGTACTTTCTTCTTCTTCCTTCCTTTCTCTAGTTTCATCTCCTTGTCCTTCTTTCTGTGTTTATCTCCTTTCTACTCCTCCTCTATCTCTTCTCCTTCTTCTTTTCCTGATTCTTCCTGCTTTCTTCAAAACCCAACAGACTTCGATAAACTTCCGCCTTTTAAAGTCAATCAAACAGAGAGAACCACTCCCACCCTCCTACCCGCTTCTGCCACTGATCCTTCCGAATGCATGAAGAATTTGTTTTTTTTTCATTTGCTGATCTCTCATGCATATCAAATGCTCTTGTCTCGAACCAAAATGACGCCCTGCAATTACACATGGTGCTTTGAGTCCATTATGCCACTAAAAATGAGCAGGATAATTACTTCGTTTGTTCTCTCTATTTTGATTCCACCATCGAAAGCCGAAGGACAAAAGTTGGAAACAGCCTCGGTACAACAGCATTTTTGAAAATTGCACCTTCGTTCACACTTGTCGTCTCAGGCTAAGGGGGACTTCCAAAACATTTCGTATTGACGACAAAGTTTTTAAAAATAGTTGTGTCAGTTAAGCTAAACTGTTAATGCCATCCAGCAGTTGAAATGACTCGGGAAAAGGATATTTGAAAAAAATACTCAAAAATATACTCACTGTTTCAACAGAATATACGGTGTACGGTCATATAAGACCATCCCAATTTTTGTGCGCATATCATTGAAAAGAAAGAGATAGCTCCCCCCTTTTCCTCTAATTTTCATAGCCCTCAACACTATCGGGTTATTTTGATGCTCTTATCTACTGGAATCCATATACCCCACCCCATTGTGGCCGTTTGTTTACATTATTTGCACCTTGCAGTAACGTTAGAAAAGAACTGATGAGGCGTTCGCCCCTACAGACAGAACTTATATATATATATATATATATATATATATATATATATATATATATATATATATATATATATATATATATATATATATATATATATATATATATATATATGACTTCATTGCTAATGTAATTATTGTTGGTTTGATCTGTTTCCACATATCTAAGATAATTAAGATAATTTGAAGTAGCTGTGCGAATAGAATATCTATGGTGGTTATTTTTAGAATATCTATTTGTTGTTTAGTGGAAATTTTAAGCGATGTTGGCACCTTGTTGCAACTTCATTTTTTCTATTTTTCTTTTCTTTTTTGTTCTATTTGCAAAAGTGAGGATTTCAATTTTTTTTTTAGACATAGGTAACATGGGGTTTCAATATTCTGGCATATGTGAGTTTGTTTTAATATTTTGTATTTCACCGTAGGTTTCCGTCTGCTATAATATGTCAACATTTTCAAATTTTTCATATGTAAATGATGATATACGGTCGGCCAATCTTCGTTTAAAGGCTGTTTTCGATATTCCAATGTGATATTTTTCTTTTAAGGATTCCTCCTTGGTTGATATTTCAGTTTGGTATACAATATTCGATTTAAGACATTTGTTTTGCAGAGGGCATCTGTTTTTGTTTGTCCAATCGATTATTTATACACACACACACACACATATATATATATATATATATATATATATATATATATATATATATATATATATATATATATATATATATATATATATATAACCGTGTCTTCCTGTTTGTCTGTTAGTCCATAGGACATCTCCAAAAGTACACAATGAACTTTGTTGACTGTAGACAATGTGCTGCACAATGGGGTTGATCAGGGGATCATTTTCTCCCCTGAATCGTGGCAATATTTCTGCATGACACAATATCTGGAGGGATCCTGAGAAATTATGTTGAAAGGTTTATATAGGGCTACGGGAGACGTGGTTGAATTTAGGGGGCAGATCCATGAATTTATTCTAGATACCCCTCCCCCTTTCCATTGTAAATATATGTGCACACAATATCTCCAAAAGCTCCCAAGTAATTTCAATGAAATATACCAGGATGGTAGGCCATGGGTTGAGAGAGAATTGATTAAATATTGGGACGGATCCAAGAATTCATTTTGATTGAGACATATTTTTTTTTTATTTCTCTTGTACATTCATATATTTACTCATGATTGTTCGTGACATATCTCCAAATGTTTTTCTCTCTTTATTAGAAAAAGCTAAATTGACAAGCCAAGGAGATTTATCGTTCAGATACGCAATGGTTTATTTTATTGTAATATATAAATACATTTATTCAAAGAAAAATATTTTTTAATGATTTTTATTTATCATTGATACAATACAAAAGTTGTAGAAATCATTTTCAATCAGAATCGAAATTGCAGTGGAGTTTCTGCCTGCAGCAGTCAAGTCCTGTTATATTAATTGTCTCTTCTACGCTACGAGGATGAATCAACTTTTAGATTTGCTGTTATCTGTCTGAAATTAATTGTATGAATTACGTTTTTTTTTTCATGCTACAGAGATAAATCAATGCTTACCTTTATAGTTATCGACCCAAAATTATTAAATTATCATCTAAAGACCGTCTTCGAACAATATTTCTCTGAATAGCTGATAAAAAAATGATACAAGTTGCAGGAAGAAACGAAAGTAAAAGATAAAAGAAGGGACGAGAAGAAAAGTTAAGGAAGGGAATGTACCGAGTTTCTTAATGTTGAATCTAAATTTATGAATCCATTTATCTGTCATAGTTCCTTTGGCTCAAGAACAATATAATCAAGGTGAACATCAGTGCAGTGCTGGTTTTAATTCCCATAAGAGCATCGCAATATTTACATGAGAGCACTAAATGAGATCAAAATCTCTATAAGAATATTGGCCGATTGATATCGTAAATAATTCATGTGTGCACAAAAACCATCCTCCTAACTTCTTTGTAATTTCCCTTTTGAACAATCAATGAGATAAATGTTGTTATATACATATATATATGTGTGTATGTGTGTGTGTGTGTAAATGATAATTGAAAAAAAACGAAACAAAAACAGAAAAATTAAAAAAACAGAAAATCGAAATAAACCTGATTAAAACCAAATCAATTATTTTAAATTGAAACAATAACACCCTGAAATATTTAAAAGCACAAAAAGAGAATTGATTACTAAAAAAATACATAGGAAAAAAAAAAACAGAAATAAAAAGTAACTGAAAATATCAAATGCAGAATTTTAAATCAAAAATATATAAAACTATGAATATCACGAAATAATCAACACAATATTAAAAGAACCAGAGTTAAACCTACAAAAAGTGAAATGAGGAAATGAAATTCAATGAAAATGGAATAACAAGGGTCCGTGGGAAGAAACTGAGGACCATATAATGATAGTGAAACTAAACATTCTGAATAATCATTTCGTCACGATACCGCATCGTAATCGAACGTATGAAACCGTTTTGTTGTGGTAAGTATAACAATAATACCAGTTGTATTTTTATAAAAAGATATCGAGCACAATAGTTGTGAAAGCAAAAGCTAATTCGATATATATATATATATATATATATATATATATATATATATATATATATATATATTGTGTGTGTCTGTGTCTGTGTCTGTCTGTCTGTCTGTATCTTTGATCAAGTAGATGACATCCGCCATAATGGTGAAAAGCTCTAGACAATAGATATGTAAATAGGTATCATCAGCGAAATATGGGATTGGTCTGTGTTTGGGGTTACCTGTGAATGGTTGATATACAAACCACCACCCGCCAAAAATCTAGTTATCCACTGTCTCAAATATAATTCCACACCAACCTCTCAAAACATTTACAATTGATCTCCCCTATGTGTGTGTGTTTTTTTTATTTTTTATTTTAGCATTCCGACAGCAGTACCCTGCGTCCTCTCTCAGGTGCTTGTTTGTATGCGTGGAGATGTCTATTCGTATGAGTGATATTCATGTTGAAATACTTATAGATTTCATCTTAGTCTGACTGAAGCTTCCATTGGGATAAATTTGTTAGAATAATTCGTATACTCACCGGACACCATAGTATACTTGCCTAATATCTCTGAGAGGCTTTTCCCTTTAAATTTTCCAATATTGCTGATTATGTGATCGTCATTCCCTACAACTCGTCTATAGATAAATTTGTGCTTTGTTAATTGTCTATGAAATGTTTTCACACACACATATATATATATATATATATATATATATATATATATATATATATATATATATAAGCATCAGCCATCTTTATATTTCCATATTCAGGATAATCTAATTATTTTCCAATTCAAAAATATTTTATCAATCAAAAGAGATAAATAAATAAACAAAAATAGAAAAAAAGATAAATAATATTAATAATATACTGATTTGAAATAAATTGTATTGGAATTTTTTTTGTAGCTGAACTCATGAATTGCTGGTTTCATAATTTGATAATTTACTTATTGTCAAATTCCAACGGAATGGATTTCATTATCGTAATTTGTCAGATGTTGAAATTTATGATGTTTAGTGTTCAGCGCAGAATTTTAAGTGAAAAGTTAAGAAAAAAGCAGTGAGATGGATGACATCATGTCGAAATCTAGAGTCATTTCTTATAAACAGACGTTATGTGGGTAAGGATCAATAAATTTGTTTCGTTTTACTTTCATTTAAATGACCGCTGTTTTCTCTCTTTTTATTTTAGAAGAAATTTAGAAAGTTCTCTGCCTCATTACCAGGAGTTTGGGTGTCGCTATTCAAATAGGATTAGTTTACACATAAATTAGTCCCTACGTACAACTAAATAGTTATAGGCAATAGTTTAGTTTAGTTAACGAAAAATAATACGAAAACCATTTTCCCAAAGAAACAACCTCATTTGTTTTCCTCTATCTTAATTGTTTAATATCCATAAAAAGAAATCAAAAACAATAAAGTAGCAGGTATTTAGTAGCATAATTAATAATGATGAAGTATATGAATATTTCGATTTCCTTTTCAGCAATACATTTTTAATACTAAAAACAGTACATAACCAAATTATAATATCATCTATAAGCACCAAGGATTATAGGCGTTCGGCTTGTAATCAGTAGATCCGGGGATCGAATCCTATCTGTAAGTGGCTGGTTAACCACTACGCTGAGTTGGTTTTCCCTTTCTTCATTTCTGGCTTGCTTCCAAGGACGGAGACGGATTAACCATCAGGCTAAGTACACTTTTTCTGTTTTTTCTCTTCCTTACTATTGAGACTAGTAGCAGATTAACCGTTGGGCTGAGAAAAGATTATTTTTCTTTCGTCAAACTCCTACTGTTGAGTATTGATTTCATTATCTTATGTAACAACGATGATAGATGATGGATGACGATGAAAAAAACCCATTGACGTCATGCACGAAGAACAGTGATAAAGTGACGTACGCTAAAAATGATGACAAATTCATTTCCCACTTCTCAGGTCGACTTATTTTACTACAGTTTGCAAATCTTATTTACAGGAAATCCTGATAAAGGAGATGGAACAGGACACATAGTTTGGGACTCATATTGTATGGAGAAATAAATTCTGTTTTGTATTTCTAAATTTTTGAGATGATGTATTATCATTATTTCTATTATTATTCGGACTATCCTCATCTTGGTTGTTTTTTTACGTTTCAGCCGTTGTACTCTGCAGCCTTCATCAGGTATCATCTGGTAGGTGTGGGGAAGTAACGAACTGAACCCTTTATTTAACCGACGGGGGTATATTGACTGCACTCCCCCCTTAGAATTAGTAGTATTATTATTTTCTCACACTGGGATTGAACCTAGAACCATTAGATTAATTGCAGTAATTCTGCCTGATTCTGTAACCACTACGCTATGTGTCCATGTGATGATACCTGAAGAAAGCTGTAGAGTACAACGGCCGACACGTTGTATTAAAAACAACCAAGATGAGGATAGTCCGAATAATAATTGAAATAAGTTCAGTTTTGTTTACTTTTTAGATTTTCAATGAAAAAAGGGAGTTCGATCCTGGCCAGAGGTGATAAGATAGGTATTCATAAAGTATCTTTTAGAAATATTTTACTTGAGTTTATTGAATTTACTGTAAATGTCCAGAACTAGTTTTTGAAGCGGGACAGAAATACCATGAAACTAAGTGAACAGACACATTCTTGATAATGGTCAACGATGGTTGAAAGATCCCAAGTTCCAGAACTTCATAACTTTAGAACGTCTATGTTTAATTTCAATCTTGTCATTAAACAGTTTGTCCACAAACAAACAAAAAAATAACAAACAAAAAAATAACAAACAAAAATTAAATGGAGAAAGTTTGTCAGTTTTTTTTAAATAAAACATGATGAGTGTGAGATAGCTGCCTCGATACATTCTTTTATACTTATACAGGTACATGTAATTACGGTTCACTTTAACATCCTAACCACTAGAACTTTGAACAGTCTAGGTTTGCACTAGAGTCCATATAGCTAAAGCGGTCAGAGCCGACTTAGACTATCTGGGAGCTCTCACGGAAAAGAGTTAGGATACGAATCTCACTCGGGGCTCATTTCTTCATTTTCCAATAATCACCGTTGTTTTGCTCACAACCGTAAAAAAAATCAGTCCGAGCAACATTCAGCTCCTAAACTGTCTTTCTTTATTTACATTGTCGAATACTTATATCCATCATTGTGCTAATCTAAGCTCAATACAGATAGACAGATGGACAAGGTTAGCAGTAATAGTTCGAAAGCTACTTAAGCAACCCGTTACTGCCAATGTTTGTTTTATTCTTAATAGGAAATGTATAGTTGAAACCTTGCTCTAGACCACGAGTATAGCCTGTGGGCTTATATATATATATATATATATATATATATATATATATATATATATATATATTATTTCTGGTTAGACACGCAACAGCGGGTATATGATAAGAAATTATTTCTGGTTTATCTCCCGTCAGATAAACAATAATGAAGTTCAGGTATGTAAATTATTTGTAGACAATTATTTTTCAAATTAGACTCCCTGGAGGTGACTATTTTCTCATCAACTTATGAAGGACATTGGTCCACTGATTTCGTTACTGTCTGCTTTACTAGTCCGGAGAACACGAGGTGTCCTTAGCTACTACGATCACAGATAGGCTCCATCGAGTCAAGACGTGACTCGACAAACCACTGGTCAGTAGCCAACGATTGCCACCAGAGGGCGCCAGTAGCGTCCTTTCCAATGGCAATCATAGTTTTGCCAATGGCACTTTTCCAGAGGTGTCAAGTTCCAATTAAATATAGATATACTTACCTTGTAGACTAAATGTTTATTATGAGAATGGGACGTCTATATTACTCGGTATTTTCCCTCTAGGGCACAATGTTGCATGGTGTGGCTTCATTAAACGGATAGATGCCACAAGACCACTCCTTCGTCTACCAGCCAAGTCGAAAATATTGCTGTAGAGGTTTGAATTCAATGTTTACGTGTTAAATATCTATTCGACATAGGAGCATATATTTTACAATTTTCATTGAATTTTGTGTTATATCGACCTGAACACAGCGTTGCATGTAACAATACTTGACCCACACCCCAAATTACGACTGAATTTTGTTAGACGCAGTGTATTAATCATTAATGCCTTAAGCATTAAGAAATACTGAATAACTCACCTGGTCATGTATTGTTTACATCAGCGAAAGTTCGATCAGTAGAAGGTTGGTGACACAATGGCAGATCTAATGAGATTATATAAATCATATAATAATTTGCCATTAGTCCGTCTGTCTGTGTAGTTAAGAATTGCATTTTTCTTTAGTTTAACACCATAAACATCAATCAACCATTATATGGATACCTGTAATTCAGAACTAAATACTGAAAGAAGTACTTCTAATTTTTAATAAAAAAAGAGGAAAAAAAACAGAATAAATAAATAAAGATCAATTAGTTACTAAACTTTAGCATTAATCTCAAATAAATCTGAAGTATCTTTAGGAACCAACTTTTCAATCAAATGTGGTTTGTGAGATAACTTTAAACTGCTTGAGATAAATCCATGAAATTTTCTGTAGGTATGAATTTGATCCCCGAGAACTGTTATTAGCGAATTATTATTATTCGGGCCTATTTACATGATTTTTCATTAACGATGAGATATTTTCTGATGACGTAATAAATGAATATTTTCATTCTTTCTCCTCAAATCTGTCCTTGAATATAAGTAAACTATACCAAAGATTGCGTTTTTTTATTTCAAAAGAGGCAAAACATATTTTAACACATTTCATATCGTGATGTCTATTGGTTGTGCATGGATACTTTGAATAGGTTTATTTTGATTAGTGCATGTTTTGATGTAGTGCGATTATGATACATTTTCCAAAGACAAAATCGAGGATCAGAGGTCATGTTTAGCAAATGGAGAGGATTTTTATGTTCCCTTCTCGAGTAAAAAAAACAAGAAAAATATTACATTTTTCACTCTCAGGGGTCGAAATCTTGGGGGCATTTCTCTTCTTTTCTTGGGTCGAAATCGGAGGATAAGATCTTTTCTTTTTTTTTTTTTTCCTTTTTCCCCCTTTTTTTGGAGATAAGACATTTTTTTACTTTCAGGGATCATGATCAAGGGATAATCTGTTTTAAATTTTATGAGTCGAAATCAAAGGGGTTTTATTCCCACTTTTTTCCTTTTCGACTTTAAGGGGTCAAATTTTTTTCGTTTTCAAGGGTCTAAATCAAAGCGAATTTCTTCCTATTTGTACTGGTCAAAATTGAGAGATTTTCTTTCTACGCACAGGGACGAGAACCTGGAGGAAATTATTTCACTTTTAGAAATCTGAATGGTGAGCTGGGAAGATTTTTCTCATTTTTACGGGTTAGAATCGAAGAGAAGTCTGATTTTGTTTTCTCACGTTCAGGGGTCGAAATCAAAGGGATTTTTATTTCGTTTTTATGGGCAAAAGATTGTTTTTCTACTTTTAGGAGTCTTGATTGTGAGGTGTTCTTTCCACTCATAGGAGTCGAAATGCCAGGGAATTTCTTTTTCATTTTAAGGAGTGTAAACCCATTTCCTTCTTTCAGAGGAAATCTTTTCTTTCTTTTTTCTATTAGGGTGGCAAAAAATTGAAGAGAACTTCTTTTTACTCTAAATGGTCAAAACCGAAGGGAAGATTTTATCCCACTTTCTAGGGTCAAAATTGAGAGGATTTTTTTCCCGACTTTTAGGGGTCGGAATTTTCCTATGTTAGAACTCAAAAACGAGGGGACAATTTTTTTTTCACTTTTAGCGGTAATTGCATATCCACTTTCAGGGGTCAAAATTAATGGGGTATTTTCTTTACTCATAATTGAGGGGGAGATATATTTTTTTTCTATTTCGGGGCAAAAAATCAAGGAGCAATGTTCCTTTTTTACATTTAAGGGTGGAAATTAGGTGTTTTTTTTATATACTTTTAGTTGAAATCTAAGTTATTTTAAAAAAAACTTTTAGGGGTCAGAATCGAAGGGAAAGATTCAAAATATAAAATCAAAAGGAGAACTTCTTTCTCTTTTATCGGTCTAATCAAGAGTGAACTCTCCCCTTTTTTAACATTAGGCCAACTCCCTTTCTAAGATCGACTCCTAACGCTTTTTTTTTACGAATTGTGCATTTTTTCTTAACATTAGTATCCCTCTTAACATCACTGCTTTTTTAACAATAGCCCCCATTTCCTTGGAATAATGTCCCCATTTTCAACATTATTCCTCTCCTTTTGAACTGTCCATCATTTTTTCAAGCCTGGACCCGCTTTTACATATCAGTGTTCCTCTCTATTTTTTAACATTGACCAAAATTCTTTTGCTACATTAGCATCCCGGATTTTTAACATTAGCCCCCTTCTTTTCGATATTAAATCAATTTTAAAAACAAATCAAATTAAATTCTACCTGATACCAATTTATGTAGTTTTCCATTTCTTTTTGGATAGCAAATAGATCTGCCCCTTCGTGTGAGTATTTAGTCTAGTATCTTAATCCAAAAGTCAATGATAGCTCTCCGTCTCTCTCTCCCTATTTATCTATCTTTTATATTATATATATATATATATATATATATATAGAGAGAGAGAGAGAGAGAGAGAGAGAGAGAGAGAGAGAGAAAGTGAGAGAGGGGGAGAGACGGAAAATAATGAAATCAAACAGTGAAGAATTTACTCTGCAGAATTATGTAATAACTTTCTTGTTTTCGTCACGTCGGAAAATAAACCCTGACATCGTCAAAATTACTGGTCTTAGGTCTCTCGTTAGTCTTCATTGCTCGTAAAGCAAGCAAGAGTTTACACCAAAGATGAATAGAATATCAGTTATTTTGAATGCATTTTTCAACTTTCTACTTCATCAGAAACCGTCACCAAAAACTGACACCAGAACTGCCAACTTAAGTTTCTCTAAGTTTTTAAGCTGGTCTGGCTGGCTGACTGTATTACGTGTACAGGCTACAGTAAAGAAAATTCAAACTTTTACTCATTACATTTACAAAAAAAACGTTTGGGATTTTTTTTAAATTCCCACCAAAGTAAGTTTTTAGTGGGGGCTCAAATTGCAATGAAGGTTTATGCTAAATTGATCCATTAGAATCTTTCAATCTTCGTTATTTTAAATCTAAACTTTTAGTGATCATTGCCTGTTGGAAGATGAGAGGAGATATTAATGCATTGATCACCCTTTATTCGTTATTCTGGCTGCCAGGTGACATTGGTTACTTTACAGTTTCTGTTGAGTAATTCAACAGACCTGTCCATTTATTTATTCTTTTTAAAAACGTTATTTAGAAACTGGAATAGTTCTAAAGTAATGATTACAATTCGATAAAGATCTACAACACAACTTGTGAATAATTAGATTGGCCTAGATCTTGGGTTATCTGGTCATCTATTCACCGACTTTTGATGAGTGATATAAGAAATGAAGAAAGTCAAAAGTATGGTTTGGAAATAGGTGTTAACAACATGAAATCGTCCAAAGTAATTTAGATCCATGGGAGATGTGGTGAGTGAAATTCCACACTTATTCAAAATGAATAAGTGAGACTGAGTCTAATTCAAATTCAAATAAAGCGTAAAGGACGAGGATTGAAACAGTTGTTTAAAGTTATGGTTATCAAACTTATTTTGTAGTGGAACCCTGAAACGATTTTCCGAAGAAATTGCAGACCCATACTCTATATTACGAACAACCCCCAAAAGACATAAAATGGAAGAAACGTTGTTTAGAGACGGAGTTGTTCATATAAAGAAAAACTTATGATAAATGGAACAATAAAACTACACCATAATTTTATAAAATCCATTTTTATCAAACTTTATTAAAAGGCACCTTAATTTGCGAAACTGGGGTCCCACAGAAAACACATTGGGAAAGACTTGTCTGAAATTAATTGGACCGATGAATCAAAATTCGGCGTTTAATGGTTAGAGGTACACGAGAAGAGTGCGTAAAGAATACTATGTACACTGCATTAGAGCACTGGTTAATTACAAGGTGGAGGGTTCCAGTGTTGGGTTGTATGTTAGGAAAAGGTGTTTTTCCGTTGTACAGAACCTATAGTAATACTTACCTGAAAATGTTCGATAGGGATATACTACCATACACTTAAAATAATATAGATAGGTCGTAGGTTTTTTCGAAATTACTATAACCGTCCAGCAGACCTGTCAGAACCTCCATTAAAAACAATGAATATCAAGTGCTGTAATGACCAGCTCCAGTGAGAATTTATGGAAAAAAAAGATGAAAACTCACACAAAAAAAAGGTTTCGGTAGTCACTCAGAAGAAAGTTTTTTTGACAGCATCCCAAGTTATTGACAATCGATCAAAAACTTAAACAAATCGGTTGATCTGCTGATCTATCTATCAGAACTTTCAGAGTGCATAAAGTAATTATTTCTTCCTTTTATTGGATCACTGCAAAATTTTGATTTTCTGGAAAGGAACGGACACAAAATAGTGACCAATTCAGCATAAACCGATTATATAATGCTGTATGAAAAATATTGTGACAAGACAGTATTGTAGTGTTATTTCTTTGATTAAATTTTTATTTGTTTGTTGGTGTTTTGTGCATGGGGGTCTGTTTTGAAAGTGGTGTTTTGACAAATTAATGTTATATAAATGTGCTTAAACCATTTGTGTTAAAACACATGAAATAAAAGTTTGGAAATAATGCTTTAATCAGCGTATTGTTGGGAGTGAAGATAGTTTGAATAAGACAAAATAATTCAAATACTTAAACTGATTTATGTAAGTAATGGCTAGAAAGCTTTACAGCTTTAAACACAAAACATTAAAAAACTTTTTCAAATTTTTTTATATCACTTCAGTCACTCATTTCTACGTAACTGTCAATTCAATTTTATGCAATGTAAATTCTCTCCTGTTTTTTCCATCTGTTTTAAGTATACTTTGTAACTGTTTCGGTGATTTTAAAAGTAAAGCAGTTATATCAACATGGCATCACAAGAGGTTTGATATGTCTGTGTATGTGTGTGTGTGTGTGCTTACATTTACACATACTTATATACATGCATTTACACACATGCACATAAATACATACATTTACACTCACGTACACAAACACAAGAACACACATATATATAGAGAGAAGAACAAAATCTTACACACACGCACACTTACGGTAATTTCCTTATAAATATCTCATACATTTGTATTCTTACTTAATCTGATGAAGCCTAGCTAGGGGAATCGCGTTAATGAAATAATACAAACTATTCAATTTTTTTCCACATTGTCACAGATACATATATATGATAGGATTAGTGGATTAAGTTTAGATTCCCGTAAGAAATTTTTATATAACTCACACTTCTTTATTGAGAGCGAACACAACATCTTAAATCATTATTCGAACTCAGCTCTGTGAAACTATTTACCAAACCGATAATATATATTACATCGCACGCTTCAATGCTTACATCCCTTTTTAAGTGAATAAATTGAAAGGCAGGACTGGTTAATCTTTTAATAGAAACCATAACTTCACCTACCTTTCATGGCAGCGTTCTACACATGGATAATCAATCAAAACAGGAAAAAAGAGTGGTAAATGAATATGTTGCTTACACCTCTAGAGCGGGTACACTGTCGGATATATATTAAAGGATATATTCAGTATGAACTTATCGTGAATTGGACCACCTCAAAAAACTTGAATTTTGAAAAAAAGGAAGAATGTTTTCCTGGACATCATTAGCAGCAGTCGCCTTTTGACATAGACTGAGCTCTCCTTCATGGGCCTCTCTGAGCCAAGATTTTTGAACAGCCAAGTTTGTCACACCATCCTGTATTTTGCCAATCATATAATATCTGGGAATCAGCATTATTAGTCGTGCTATCCAGTGTTCGTCAGACATTCTTGCAACATGACCAGCCCATTACCATTTGGATTTCGTATTGTTTTGTTCGATAATTGGAAATCCTGTTTCCTTCTTTATTATGCTGTGCTGTATTTTTCAACTCTCCCCGTGTTGTTGTGCAAGGTTCTCTCCGATGAACGTTGCGTTGTCCTCAGGTTGATTCGTTTTGGTGAGTTCCATGTTTCAGCCACATAAGGGATTATCGGGAGGATGCATGCAAAATTTGAGCCTTTCAGTCCTATCGATGTGGCCTTTATGCATGATATGTATTTAAAGTAAGCCAGCCTGATTCAAAAACTGAAAAATTGAGTCGACAGTTTTAGTTGGCGGTCTCCAATATATCGACTTGAAGATTAATAGAAAAACAATGGTATTGACGGATAGGATTTTAATTGGTTATTAGTGAAGATACTGAGCATGCAACAAAGATCTGAAATCTCTTTTTGGTTGAACGTAGAAGTTCAAAGAGAATCGACCGAAGACTGAGACTAAATAAAGAACATCTGAGGAGAAAACGATTGATTGAGAGAAGTATAGAATTGATCATTTCAATATAGAACATAGTCACAATATATATATATATGTATATATATATATATATATATATATATATATATATATATATATATATATATGTATGGAGGTTTATTTGGTCTCTATCAGCTTTACAATATGAAAATAATTACAATACAATATATATGCATGTGCGTATACACTTACACATACCTTTGTATATTTACATCTTATATACAAACGCAAGAATATGTAAGTAATCAATATAAATGTATACGTATAGGAGTAGAAATATATAGATACAATATATAAATGCATATACACACTCATACACACACACGCACACATATATATATATATACATATATACATATATATAATATTAATGTGTATAAATATAACCATATGTAGGACATACGTATATAGAGAGTGAAACACACATGCACACGACAATGTGTATATGAAAATATACATGCACACACACACACACACACACACTCACATATATATATATACAAATGCGTACACGCACAGAGAAATATATGTATATGTTCTACTAATGTGTATAAATCCAAATATACGTAGGTCATGTATGTACTATTTTATGTGTATGCATGTATATATATATATATATATATATATATATATATATATATATATATATATATATATATATATATATATATATATATATATAATATATTCATACATTGAGAGAAAAATTGACGCAACACCGTAGTAATAGGGCATTCAAAGGAGATCGGACTCGTTACACAAAACTTACTTTTTCATCAATCATATTATAATTAGCAAAAATCTGTCTGTATGTTTGTACTCACCAAACACAAAAACTACTTGACATTAATCTTTAAAATTTGGTGAGTAAGGATTTGATCCCCGGGAAGTATTCTTGGCAAATTAGCTTTTTGCTCCCCATCCCGATGTTTTAAACGGTTTCAATTCAGGGGGTATTGTGAGAAATTGAAGGAAGAATTGCCCCACTTGAAGGGTCCAAGTCGATAGGCAAAATAGGGCTCAAAATCGAGGGTTTATTTTTATTTTAATGACAAAATGCAAGGGATTGTGAACGGATTTTTTTTTTGTGAAGATTGGAAGGGAACATTTTTTTTCCTCTTCTGGAAGCAAATTTCAAAATCGTATGCTTAAATTTGTTCTCGTTCTTAGGGGTCAATATGGAGGAAAATCAAACATTTTTCGACTCTTTAATGAAACAAACCCGCTTGCTGATGCCAGATGAAATGGAACCAGATAAGTAGATCTAAATTTGCCCTATTTTTTCCTTTATTTCTTCATATTCTATCATCTTACTCATTGTTTATTCATCAAGCTTTGTTTCAAACTTCACCATCAGTGGACTTTAATTAAGTTAAAAATCTAGATGGTTAAGCGAGACGTATGCTTAAGCTCGAACTACCCGTCTGGCTGAACAAAAATGATATAAATCCATCGAGCACGTAAGTGATTCAGCGCACAAAGCATGGCCCCGTTATAGACGGAAATAGGATTGGATGTAAGCTTGGCTGATTTATCCAGATAGACCGTTTTAATAACATAACAAAGAAAAAAAAAGAAATCCTATACACTTTTCTTCGGACCCTTTTCAAATCTTCCACTCCTAATCATGATCCTATAACCTTCACCCTTTACAGTGTTGCCTATACCCAGGCCTGTCTGCTTACCCACCTGGAGCAGATAGAGAGCATGCTAAGATCTAATGGAGCTCTAAGGCCATTCTGAACGACACCAGCTGTGATCAATCCACCAGACCCCTTTTAACACGTGATAGGCCAACGCAGCAGGGCATTGCCCAACACTCTTCATGGTTCGCACAATAAAAGTTAAACCGGCCATTCCTGCTGGAATCTCGGCCCCAAAAGGCCAAGCCACTTCCCTTGCTTTGTGTGTGTGTGATGTGCTCCAACAGTGATTACCTAAGCACTACACCAGGAGAACATCCTTTCCTGCTGGGTCATCGGTCCAAAAAGGCCCAGCTGCATTACTTGCCTTAGGTGAGGGTGATAGACCCCAACAGCGACCACCCAAACAAAACCCCACCCCAAAACCTACAACAAGAGAACATCGTTATACATAAGCACCTACAACGCCAGAACACTCTCAACAGACTCTCACCAAACCAATCTAGAAAACAAAACTAAAAGTATCAATTGGGACATCATTGGCATTATCGAAATGAGAAGACTAGGAGAAGAATTGAAAAGCAATTACCTTTTTTACAACTATGGAAGAGGGAAAGTGGAACAAACATCAGTAGGCTTTCTCATCAATAAAACCTTGACAGGCTTCAAAGCTATCTCAGACTGCATAGCCAGCGTCACCGTACAACTCTGAAAGAGGTACCTGCTAAATGTCATCCTAGTCTACGCTCACACTTCGCAATCAACCAGAGAACAAACAAACAACTTTTATGATTACTTGAACTTCTTATTACAAGATACCAAAGATACTTCAATGTCAGCATGGGAGATTTCAACGCACGAGTAGGACAAGAAAACAAACGCTGTGTCGGAGAATTCAGATACAAAAAATGGAACGAGAAAGGTGGAGAACTTTGCAACCGCAAACAACTTCAAAATCATGAATACATTCTTCAAAAAAAAAAAAAAACAATTGGAAATGGACTAGGAAGAGCCTCAACCATGAAACCAAAAACGAAATAGACTACATCTTGATCTACCAAAGCGATACCATCAAAGACACTCTAAACTAAGTAAACATAGGAACCAACCTTAAAATAGTAAGATGCAAGATGCTAGTAGACATAAATAAAGAATACAGGAAAATGTTTCGCACCAGACAGCAACCACTAAACGTACTAAATGAACTCACCTAATCCTTCAAGCTAGAATTGAAAAACAGATTTAATATCCTTTCCGACGAAAATGACACCAACATCAACGAACTCCACAGCAAAAATAAAAAATATCTCTAAACAAGAAAACTTATTGAAAAGTGCAGAAAGCTCAAACCACCAACAACCACGAGGGAAAAATAGAAGAGACCGAAATAAACTAAACAATAAAAAAGAAACTAAGAGAAAACAAAAGAAAGTATACGACAGCCATCGTCGAAACCACACTTGAAAAACCCCGGGGCTTTTAAGCAATGAACAAAGCTCTCAGTACAGAACGAAAACAAATAACTAACATACTGAAAGAAAACGGAGACATAACAACAAACAGAGACGGAATTGTCGAAAGTGCCCAAAAATTTACCAAAAACTCTACTCTTCAAAACACGGGTAGCAAAACAACGACTCAAATGCACAAGACGCTGACAATCAGTTCGAGGACTTTCCAGAAGTTATACCATAGTAGGTAAAGCAAGCAATCGGAGAAACAAAAAATAAGCCCCTTGACCAGATATCACCATCGATATACTTAAAAAAGCTGGTAATAGCGTCAACAAAAAGCTAGCTATTCTGTTCAAATTGTGTCAAAAATCCCGAAAGACTGGAACACTGCAATCATAACACTTTTACAAAAAGAAGAAAACCGTAAAGACTTCAAAAACTATAGACCTATAAGCCTACTTAACTGCATATACAAATTTTTCATAAAAATCATCACCGACTGGATCACTAAAACAACATACATACAATCACTGCAATTCTTTCATTAGGCTACATAAGGACTCTAACCCCCCCCCCCCTGCTCCAAAAAGAATAAGACAAGGTTATACCAGCTCACTCTTTACAGCCTGCCTTGAGATGATCTTCCGAAACCTGGACTGAGAAAATAGAGGAATCAAAATAGACGGCTAATATCTGAACAACCTCAAATTTGCAGTCGACATTTTCCTCTTCGCAGAGAACCTACACAACCTCCAACTAACCCTAGATGAACTAAATGAGGAAAGCAAAAAAGTTGGCCCACACATGAATTTCAGTAAAACAAAAGTCATGTGCAGCAATTACAATGAGAATAAGGACACGACTGTCTAAATCAAAGATGCAAAACTGAGGAAAGTAGACCACTACATCTATCTAGGACAACAAATCTCCATGAGATACTCAGAAGAAGAAAAGAGGAAATCAAGTAAAGAATCACTCTAGGATGGCAAGCCTTCGGCAGAACAAGCTCAGCCTTCAAAAAACAGACGATCCAAATAATCCTAAAAGAAGAGTATAAAACCAATGCATTCTCCTGAGAGTCACTTATGGAACTGTAACATGGAACCTAACCAAGAGATAGACCTACATACTGAAAAGCATGCAACAAGTCACCTTACAAGGAGAGATCACAAGACAGAACTACATATCAGGGAGGAAACGGACGTCCCAGACATCATCGAATCTATTTAAAAACTTAAATTGCAATGGGCAGGTCATGTTGCTAGAATGGCAGACAACCGATGGACATCACGACTTACAACATGGATCCCAAGAGATCATATGTGAAACTGAGGCCGACAGAATACAAGATGGGGAGATGAACTAGACAAATTTTGAAAATACTGGCTCTACGACGCCCACAATAGAGAAACGTGGCAGATAATTGGTAAGGTCTATGTCCAGCAAAAGATGATAGAAGACTGATGATGTTTGAGAGAGAAAGTTCACTTTATTTTTATGAACTCAAAATAAAATGGGAAGCCTTTCTAGCCCGTCCGCTTTTCTGAATCTACTCCCAACGTCTTTTTTTAACTGTTTGCCTAATTTTTTAACATTAGCCCCTTTTTTGAAATATAAAACTCTTTTTTTTAAATAATTATCATCTTTTTTTGACATTTCTCTCTCCATTTCTTTGATATCACCACCTTCCCCAATTTTAATATTATCCCTCTTCTTTTAAACATTTTACCATTTTCCGACGTAGAACTTCTTTTTATATATATATATATCAGTGTGACGATCGAAAAGTAACGTTTATTTTCATTTTCAGAAGACAAAATCAGCTCAAATAGTACAGAGAGGAATGGGACAAACACTTTTAGCAAAGCTCTTTTAGGGATCAACCTTTTTTTTTTTTGCATTAACGTCCATTCGTAATTTTGGACCGATGACCCCTTTTTTATTATTATAAACCAATTTTCTCACATTAGTCTCCACTTTTTACATTAGCCCTACCTTTTTTTTCCACAGTAGCTGAACATCCTGTCTTACATTAGCATCCCATTTTTTCAACATTAGCCGCTCACCCTTTTTCTTAACAGTGTAAAAGTGGAATTGAATTAATTCAAAAATAAATCAAATCATACGCTATCTGATTTCCATTCGGGCGGATAATTAGTCTAGTGTACATGATTCTGTGATTAATATTAATCACAGCGTCCGAACATTATGAAGGGAAATTCTTAGGTTGAATTTCAGTTGAGAACAACATGAATCGCCGTGGATTAGTTGTTCTAACGTCGTGCATACTAAGCTTAATTTTGTGTGGTATAACTCGGAAATGTTGTGGTAAGAGGATTAAAAGTCGTACACACACACACACACACACAGAGAAACATACACATGCATAAATATATGTACATGTTTGATAATTATAAAGAGATCTCATTAGGTTATTATTGAATTCGGTATATATATATATATATATATATATATATATATATATATATATATATATATATATATATACATACATATATATATATATATATATATATATATATATATATATATATATATATATATGTTTGTGTGTGTGTGTGTGTATGTGTGTGTGTTTTCGTGTGTCTGTGAGGGAAAGAGAGATCAGAACTCTTCTAAAGAACAAACTCAGAATATTACAGAGGGGAATGGAAAAATCAATGTTAGGAATAGTTCTTAGCGATAAAAGAAATTTACTTAGATCCGAGAATAGCGCCAGGGTTGAGGATATCGTGCAGGTAATTAAGCAACATAGCAAAAAAGCCAACTGGGAGTTGCCCGTCGGACAGTGAACGCAGTGGGAGAAGACCAGACATGCAAGATGCACAAACGACTTTGAAGGTTAAGACATGGCAGAGATTAACCCAATTGCGAAAAGATGTGGGAGATTTTTGTCAGTTGCAGGTTCTTTTCCTGCGGTAACCCCTTTTCTTTAAATTGTTATTCTGTTTACGCTGTCTTGGCCGAGTGACTGAGTGACTCATTTTCCATGTTACCACGGGAGATCAGATCATTCCAAATAAACTCTCAAATAGTATATCGCATTGACAATCATTCTTTCGGATATATATATATATATATATATATATATATATATATATATATATATATATATATATATATATATATATATATACATATTGACATATATATATATATACTTTTATGCAAAGCCTAATCCCTCTTAACTGTAAGCGTGACAGTACTCTGAATACAGAAACATACGATCGATTATGATGGAGGCTGAACAGTAAGAAAATTCAAAGAGAGCGATTACAACTTGCAAGCTGCATGAGAAAACATGATTACATCACTCTAATAATTTCAATCCTCATGGGATAGTCCAAATAAGAGACAACAAAGTAACCCATAAAATCGCCTTCAGTTTGTAGCAGTGAGGAAATACATCAAAAACTTAAAGATAAGTGAAGTGAGCAAATATTTTGGTATCACAACTAAATTTCACTAAATTCACAGACCATATAATTATGCTGTGATATTCACTGAGCTTAGCTTAGCATGAGGAACGGGTCTGGTTAGTCAATCAATGGAAACTTTCACGTGATCAATATCTTTTTGGAGCATGCTGTGTTGGGTGTCATCAATTTAAAAATTTGAAAAAGGATCGATCAATGGATAAAGTACTCCTCGCATCTTTTTTCACTAAAAAGTTTTTTTCCAAACAAGCCCAAACGTTAAGGGTCAAAGATTAAAGGATTAATTCAGGAAAAACTCATATAATAAATTGTCCCCCCACCCACTAAAACCTTTTTTTCGCAGGAAATTTTCATTCAAAAAAATTTTTTTTTCTAGACAATACTGGAGTAAAGGTTTAGCTCTCTAGCTCCATCGATGAAGCCTGTAGGCGTGATACATGCATAGATAGCATTACATATTCCAGAAATTCCAGATTCCTACGACTCAGCCAGCCAAAACACAGCGCGCTTGAAAAATGAAGAAACCTATGTTGACAGTTTTAGTGAAAGTTTTTGCGGAGGGTTTTCTAATAAGAGGAAGATTCTGTCAGGGTTAAAACATTTTTTGTTGATCGATAACAACGGTGATAATTATTAACCAATCTAGCCACCCAGAAGTCACCAAACATGTAACATACGTGATATACGTGATTTTTTTTTCTGATTCGATCATTTGGAGAATTGTCATCCAAATTGTTACCAAAAGCTTTTAGAATTTGATATCCCCGACTCAAAGAACATAAGACATCAATTTCTAAAATAAAATAGGAAATACGGACATGTCAGACCCGAATCTAAGTGGAGAACAGTTTGCATTACCGTGTTTGAGATGAGGTCGAAATGATATAAGATTTGGAACTTTGAGCAACTGTAGCCAAGAATAATGAGAGGGATTCTGTCCTTTTTTTTGTTTGCATGTCCCAGTCTTCCTGATCATGTTGCTTTGGATACAAACTTGTAGAATTGGCATCAGAACTCCAATAACCATTTCCTAAAATGTTCTTGAAAAACTGCTTTTTCATGTTATATAGTATAATTTATCGATACCAGCTATATTCTCCAAAATCTAGATGTTTTTTTTTACTTTTATTGTCTGCAATGGCGAGTTGATTTTGGAGTGAGAAAAGTATACACATCATATGAACGAGTACATGCGTTATAACAATCATATTTATACTATCCAGAGCCTTGAACATTTGCAATGGAGTAATAAACATCATTCTTCTTCCTAAAATCATTCACATCTATTGATAGCATGGCATATTCCGGTAATTTATTCTTTAGTCCCACAATTCAATTGCTAAAAAAATAATTTTGTGATAATTAATCTAATTTTATTTATGTCAACCATATATGTGTGGCCTCTCAGTCCCCTTGTACCCTCTTCTATTAAAGATACATCAGGGTCCCCGGATTCTAAACCAGGCATAATTCTAATGTACCAATAGGTAAGATAAATTGCTGTAGAGTGAGGAAATTGAACAAAGCGTCATACATTAATCTTAGAGACAGGTGTTCAAGCCAAACCCATCTATGTTCCAGTTCACTTTGGGGTTACTTTTTCTGTAGGGAATGCGTTAAGGGCCTCCGGGCGTATAAAATATGCGGACTCATTTGTGATAATTGAATGACAATATTTAAACATTTATTCTTAAATTATTTGAATATTACTCCCGATACTTTGTCTATTTTCTGGATGTCTTCACAAAACAAATGAAGAAAGGAAACAAGTAGACAACAGTGTACACGTAGAGTTTGAATTACAGCAAGGCAAAATGATGTGTTCTTTTTACACGCCTGTTTGCTTTCGGTCTATATCGAGTAGTAATTGGAATATGTGGGGAGAAAGTTGAATATGATGAAGAAATTTGAAACTCATATCAAAATAGACGGAAATCATCTCTGTTGCGTAGGATGCTGCGAACAGAGTTGTCTGTCATGTGCATGGTCACAACATTGTCCCCCTTTCTGTTAGTTTACCTGCATATTTTGTAATAAAAACCACTATCTTTCCGTACTCATTGCATTATTAGGGGGAGGGCAGTAGAATGTTAAATGAAAATGTATTGATGAATAACACTCTACTAAGATACGTTGGAAATCAGAAACAAAGGGATATTCAGTGATCAGGATTTAATGCAAGTGACACTGGCAAGCTGAATAGGGTTGCAATATGCAAAATACAATTAGTGATTAGAAATTAGTGCATAGGTTTATGGCAAATAATGGAAATCATATACATTATATGTTATATATATTCACACATATATACACAAATATACACGCAAACATTTATATATATACACACATATATATATGTACGAAGGTACATATACACATATACATATACATATACCACTAAATACATATAGACAAATGAAAATATATGCACATTTATACATATATACATGAACACATGTATATGCATATGCACATACATGCATATTTATACACATATACCTGCATATACAGATATGCATGTGCACGTATATACACCTACGCATGTGCACATGCATACACATTTACACGCACACAAAATATATAAATGACTCGTAACTGGGCTTTGGCAAAAAATCTGACGATTCTCAAAATAGAAAAATGTGTTTAAAGTAAATTACTAACATAAATAAAAATATAAGTAAATTACATACGCCACGATCCAGGAATAGATTTAAAAATAGAAATAAGAAATACGTTCAATTAAGAGCGATCAGATTAAAGATGGTTTGCCTGACAGGTAATCAAATTGCTGGATACTTTTGGACTATATACATGCAGTCGAAATAGAAGAAGTCGATATATATATATATATATATATATATATATATATATATATATATATATATATATATATATATGTTCATATTTGAAACCTAATTTTAAACAGAACAACGAAAATTGAGGTCAAATCTTTCAAAACTCTTGAGACAGGGGAAAAAATAAATTTCCACTCTTTGACAAAGGCAGATCTTTCGCAATGAATTGAAATAAAAGCGAATAAAAAAAATGCAAACACAATATTGAATTATAGACGGAGTGAAAATGTCAGAATGTGTTCCGTAAGAAACAAAATAATGGTCAAAACGCTGACACATCATTTATAATAATGTGAATTTTCAAGTGTTTTTTTTTTCTTTTGTTAGCTGAGAATAAAGCAAAGAAATATAACAATTTAATGAAGTATTCTGGCGAAACAAATGATTGAGGAAACTTGTTCAGAAATAATATTAGTAAATCAGGAGTGTATCAACCCAGAGTATGGTGATAAAAAAAAACAATAATGTTTGTATTGGATCGCCGTTGCCTGTACGTTGACTAGAATTTAATACGTAGAAAAAAAACTACATGAAGTCATTTTAAAGAATGACATCTTATGTAAAATTATCCTGAATCATCTAAAAAAAAATACCAGTGCAAGATCCGGGCATGGTGGGTTCAAAATTACCATAACGACCGAGGAAATCACTTCCTAGAAAAAACAAAAAAGTATGAAAAGACAGTGTTCAGCGGTGTACCCATGGAAATGTTCAAGGTGACTTAGAGTATCTGGAAACACATGCTCTCTCTCTCTCTCTCTCTATCTATCTCTCTCTCTCTCTCTCTCTCTCTCTCTCTCAAAGAATGAAGAATCTGCAGTCACTATGGCTGGTTGCTCGGGTGGGCCTACGGTGAATCGATGAGTACTACAATGATAGTAATAATAGAAAATGTATTGGCTCATAGTATTTGGGTGGAAGAGTCATAATAAACTGGAATAGAACTAGTAATAATGATCAACGTTTTATGCTTTGCTTTTGAGCTGTTTCTGCGGGCAGCCGTGTGGCCTTGCAAATAATGTTGCATCTTATATCGAAGGACGCAGTATAAAAGGAAATGCCATTAATTCTGGTGCCAATTCCCTGGTCTCAACGTCTTCCCTGTTTTAGGTGACACCTCAAGGTAATTTTGCAAACAGTAAAGACATTTGCAGCGAACCATGAGAATGAACAGAGGTAATATTATATAAGACAAGATTCACCATGATATACACCTGATGAATGAATGTCAATTTTTTGTGGCTAACACACTCTTCAGCGAACGGTGATGAGTTTGATGTTACGCAATAATTTCAAGAGCAAAACTATGTTGCTAGTTGCCAAAAAAAGTATCAAACATAAACTATTGATTTGGTAAATATCCTTGTAAATATCTTTCTTCTTACATAATGATAGCTCTATTTAGTTCAATGAATATTGAGCACTATAATGAGATATTATTAACAACGAATGAAAATGGTTTTCAATTTTCTTTGTATTCTAACAAATTGTAAACAAACATCATTAACTATTTCTATATACTAGCTGAGATACCTGCATTTACTAGGGAAAAATCTGTTAACATGATAACATTTGGAAGATAATAGGATTTTATAGAGGTTACATAACAATGCTAATTAGACATACTTAACTCTATTTTGAACATGGAAGATTAATTTTTCTGAAAACTGAAAATTCATTTGATCATCTTTGGCGTTAGTAGCTTGTTCGTCCAAATGAATAACGATACTAAAATTGTGCTCATCTTTTATAATGATTGGATTTGGATCAGCTTCAGATTCGGGTTATTGCGTTTGCCCTGAGAAAAACATGTTTTATTGTTGGTTGAGGGCTAGATTCTGGAAAAAAAGTCAACGAAACTGGTCTTAGCATTGATAGAAGAAATTTACATCCACGGTCACCTATGATGAATGGATAGTAAAAGTGCAGTGTAGCATTATAGCAACGTTGTAAATAGAATCCTTTCCTATAAAATCATCAGAGAAATTGAAAGCACTGGAAACTGAATGGAGAGAGTAAAATTTTCTCTGATTGGATTTATTACATTTCTAAACACTGGCATATTATTGCTTTCACTGATTTTTCCAGCACTAAAATTACTTTTTATTATGTGAGCACAAATACAAACACCCCTTAAATTGACAGTTTATTTTTGATGAAATTCGACCTTAATATGTGTTGTAGGTGAACTGCTATCTGCTTATTTCGGATCTCCCTTTGTTTTTGCTCTGTGATACTCTGTGATACACCAAGAAAGTCCACATTGTACCTACGATGTAAATTGAGACCCTTTTTATGAAAACTTGAAATATTTCCTTTCTCAAACCTGCCAAATTTTCTTGTTATAGCGTTAAAAATTGAAAGTATTTGGAAATTAAAGAAAAAAAAATTTAGTACTTTATGTATCATAGACACACCTAAAATTACATAAGCACATGGAGAGGAAAAAAAACAAAACTTTCTTTATCTTGGCTCGATCCACCCAATCATTTTAACCAGGCTTCACCGACTCAGTTACTGAGAGATCATGAATTTCAAACTGTAACTTACAGCCCAGAAACCTTTGTGCACTCACTTCTTTTCAGAGAGCACAAATGCAGATCCCATAGGAAGTGCCAAACCTTTTTTTACCAAAATTCAACCTTGAAATTTGTGCTGCAGGCAAACTGTGATTTGCTGATTTCAGATATGCTTTTTTCCAAGGTTTTTCAATAACATTGGATGCCTTAATATGTGATTACGTTCAACTAATTGATGAAAAAAAGTCCCTAATGATGCTGATTCAAATTATACGTATATTTTGATTTCATAAGCCTAATTTAAAAAGTTTTCGAGGAAATTCTAGATTGAAAAAAAAGCAGAGAAAAAAATATTTTCAACTGAATTGTTTTGAGAGCGCAAACCCAGGCCCAATAAAAATCAAGGACGTATTCATGCGATTTTAACCTTTAAATGTATGCTGTAGGCTAATAGTGAGCTTTTGATTTCGAGTATGCCTTAAGAAAGGGCACAGTTTAGCATAAGATTTACTTTGTGATTAGGACCCCCCTCTAAACACTGAATAAATAATTCTGACGAATTTCCGTGATGTCCAAAAGTCAAATAGTTTTAAAAAATATGAAATTGAAAAGATTAAAAACGCAGGTTTTCCTTTTAGGGTTCGAATTGGGTTGGGCAATTCTATTTCGGAGGTTCTTACATCTCGAATATTGAACCGCAATAACTAAGGAGCTGAAAAATCACTGCTCAAGATGAAATTTTAAAAATTTCTCCTGCACATCAAATAAATGAGTTGAATAACCATTCTGGATTATGCCGGTTGAAAACGGACATGATAATAAAAGAAATAATAATTTGATTCCATAGATCCAACTTTAATATTTTTTTCCGAAAATCATAGATGATGGAAAAAATACAAAGAGAAAATATTTTCAATTAGACTTGTTTTCTGAGAGCACGAACGCAGACCCCAAAGAAATCGACAATTCTGTGTTATGAAATTGGACTTATATAGCACACGCTAAATGTAATTATCGATTTACTGATTTCAGACATGTCTTTGCTTCGGTTAAGTAATGCATACTTTTCTACATCTAGGACTAGAAACACACACACACACACACACACACACACACATATATATATATATATATGTATATATATATATATATATATATATATATAATCAAATAATTGTGTTATCCACAAACAGCTGTTTTGTTGTATTACAACTCTTCAGTGTGGCTATAGACTATCCATTATCCCATCCTGTACCACAAGGTAAGATTGAAACCTTTGTTTCAGACCCAGATGCTTGCATTTTCTCACTGCCCTACGCAGAACTGGACGGTCAGTAAAGTTGAGTTTTTAAGCGATATGTTCACTCACGCATAATTCCCCATCCACCAGAGTGCTCCATTCCTAAGTTGCAAGAGCATTGTATAAGCTTATAATGGACGAGTTACCTCACTTAAAGAGTACTAAATCACAGAGTAAATAGGAAAGAAAATAGAAAACTTATAATGATCTATTCACTTTTGTAACAATGATTTTCTTCAAAATGAAACAAGCCCCTGCGTATCCGTATAATACATTTTTATTAATTTCTATGGTTTTTCAATTTAGCTCCATCAGTGAAACAGCCTCTTGGTAGATTTGGTTGCAAGTCCAAATCACAATGGGGGAAATTGATTTTACGTATTGGTTTACTCTCTTCATTTTTAGCCGGGGTTGTTGTTGCGGACTTTGTACTGGAATTTGACAATAATATACGACGTAAAGAAAGATAAGAGATAAAAGAAGATGTCAAATCTTGAATGTCGATGTCCCAGAAGACTCAAGAGTGAAACTGAAGCACAGTAAAGGCTACATTCATGTCCATGATGATAATTGGTGCAGTTGGAACCCTGCCAAGAATAAGAGAATATACGAAATGATGAATTTGAAATCCTAGGAAGAATTGATATTGTCCAGACCGGAGTATGGTGCTGTGGGTTTACTTGGATATGTTGGAGTTTTAGGAATTTTTTTATCATCACTCAATCTCTACCGATAACAATGTCGTCGTAGTTATTATCATGATAATTAGTATTTGCATTTTTCCACCAGCTGTCACGTGGTCACTGCTAGAGACTGAGAGCAAGTCTTCTCAAATCTGCAGTCTCCTTCTTCGCTTTCTTACAGCATTGCAGTAGATTACAGTTTTCCATCAGTTGCCCGGTGGTTATCGCTGAAGACTATGACGCCTAGTCTTCTACGGTCCCCTGTCCTCTTCTTATATCGTCCTTACTATCACAGCAGCCATGTGGTTTTTATCGTCTCAAAATCCTTAGCTGTTAGGTCCTTGCTACTATCTGGGGGTCGTAAGCATTATATTTCTTTACCCTCTTCAGTATTTGTGCAGCCCCCTGTATTGGTAAGGTCTGTATTGTCTCAATCCTTCCTCTCATCTCTGGTTGCAGCAGTCATGTTTTCAGTGTCTTTGGTATGAATCCGAGTATTCGGGCAGACCTCAGTAGTGCTGTGGTGTGTATCAGCATAATCATATTTCCTATCTCCCAATTTTGTCTCCAATGCATTTGGTCCTGATCCTTGTGTGACTACTATTATTGGTACTACCCCAGCCATCATGATTCACACTTTTAGCTACCTTTGCTGCTGCTGCAGCTGCTGCTGCAGCTGCTGCTATTATTATCCTTATTATTATTATTATTATTATTATTATTATTATTATTATTATTATTATTATTATTATCATTATTATTCACACTGGGCAGACTGGTGGTCACAGCTGAGTGAAAGCAAATCTTTTCAGGTCTTCGTTTTTCCTCTCAACGCCATATATATTCCACAGCAATGCTATGGTCTACAGTTTCATACCGGTTGCTCGGTGGTTATCGCTGAAGGCTGGATTACAGTAGGTCCCCTCAGGTGTTCTGCACCCTCTAATCTTGCCTTCATCTATCACAGCAATGCTGTGGTTCTTACCCCCATCACTATTTTTGTCATGTTTCTTTTCTTTCCCACCTTCCTCAATTTGGCCACTGCTAACAGTTGGGGTCGTATATCTCATATTTCTATCACTTTCCCCAGTATCTGTTCAGTCCCTAGCAGTGCTGTTGTCTGCACAGTCCCACTCATTTTTATCCCTAATTCCTACAATTTAGCTTTCAGTGTCTTTGGTACCGTTAATACAACTGGCACTATCCTGACTTTCATGTTCCACACCTTCTTTAGTTCTCTTGCTAGGTTCGGATAATTTTCCTGCTTTTCACCTGCTTTCCTATTTACCCTGCAGGTAAGTTCATATCTATTATTTGGCTGGTTCTCCCCTTCTTGCCCACGGTTACGAGGTCTAGTTTTTTCGCTTGGATGGGGTGGTGGGTTTGGATGTCGAAATCCCAAAGTAATTTTTGGTTTCCATTCTCCAGGGCTGTTTCCGGTTTGTGCTAGTACTGCTTTTCCGTATGGTTAAATCCCATCCGTTTACTCAGTTACCAGTGTATCACTGTTGTTACTCTAACGTGTCAGTGTTTATACTCCTTCTGGGTTAGTTGACTACATTCATTAGTTATGTGATTTTAGCTCTCATCTCTCTCCCCACAAAGGTGGCACTTGCTCTTGTACATACTTTTCTAAACCTGCTTTGTTCCTTCCGACACAGTCTTCTATGTTAATGAGTCCTCAGCTACCTTCTTTTCTCTTCATGTACAGCCTATCCGTGTCATCTCTGGGATGTAAGGCTTTATTTCGAGCCCTCACCTATTCTCTGCAAATAGTTTCATGTCGACATAATGTGGTTGACTTTCCCTTTTGCTTTGGAGAAGCTTCCGAGTATCCAGCTGTGTGAAGTCGTGTTGTATGCTTTTTTATAGTCAATCCATCCCATCGCAATATTCTTCCTTTTTCTTACTATTTTTAAGATCATAAGGTCGATTTAGAGCAAGTCATGTGTCCCCTTGGTTCCTCTCCAGCATCTTTTCAGTTCTTCTGGTAATAGTGATATTCTTTCTATGTATATATACGAATTTATATATATATATATATATATATATATATATATATATATATATATATATATATATATGTATATATATATATATATATATATATATATATATATATATATTCCCGCTATTTGTCCAGTCAGGATATTCCACATGAGTGGTTAGCACGTGAATGATCTATAATTGCTTGCCCATTCCCCTTTTTCAGGGTCCCTTTGGATGAGGTTGATTCCGCCCCTAATCATCCATTCTGAGACCTTGCCTTCATTCTCAACTTTGATGAGCTTGTCGTGTAGTTTGATGAGTTTTAGCTGGTGACCTCGACAGTTTATCGAATGACAGCAAGTCTCAGTAATACTGAAGAATCTTCTTGGTATCCTGACTAACTTCAGTAGTGCCATCATCTGGATCGTCTAAGTTCTTCCCCTGATTCTCAGTTCCTCCCTTCTTCTCTCCAAGTGATTCGGGATCCTTCATAAGGATCTGGTCATAATTGACCCTACCGTCACTTTCATATTCAACAACTTTCAGCTCCCTGAAAAGGTCAAGATATATAGCGTTTTGCTATCTTTCAGCTTAACGTATTCCATTGTTCTGACAGAGCACAGGATGAATCTGAAAATTGGTGAATTGTTAGATAAGTATCTAGACATTGCAACGGGCTTGAGGAAATTGGGAAAAATGAAGGTGATGGTAGAACCAAGAACCTTGAAAATATCTGAACGACAAAGGGATCACCGGAAGGACAAAGACCATGTAGGAGACTTACCTATCGAAGTTGGTCAGAATACTGAAAAGATTTGTGGGTTAATTTGGAGACTTGCTGTCATTTGATCTCCAGTTAAAGCCATCAGTCGCTGCTTGTTCGAGGACTCAAATAATAATGATAATAATGATAATAATAATAATAATAATGATAATAATAATAATAATATCTTGCACGGCGTTTGTTGCAATGAACATTCATGTCTTTATATTTGAGATGATTCATTCTTTTCGCCTCGTTCTTATAAAGCAATGACGAGAAATGAAATAAATACGCTTCTCATGGGCATCGACATTTGTGCTGTCGACGGAATGCTAATGAATCAACCAACATTGAGAACCCTCCCTAATCCTTCCCCACCACCGTTCTCTACTCATTGCCCTCCCTAAGCCCTAGACTCATCATTAACCAAACACCCCCCTCCCTTGACCCAACAACAACATTGATCATGTCAGCTTCCACGAGTTGACAGGCGATGAATCTCTGTCTACACAGTCAGATTGTAATTTCGGAGGTGATATCGATCTATGTCAATCAATACATATTGGATTGCCAGAAAAGTAGAAGAAAAAGGCGGGAAAGATTTATTTGAAACCGTAGAGCAAAACTGTCACTGAAACTGTCAACACAGGTTTTTTTTTTCCAGTTTTCAACTCAGTCTGGCTGACAGGCAGCTGGCCATGTATGTATGTATCGTGTGTACAGGTCGCAACAATGGATGTACAAAAGCTGAAAATGATGTATGCTTTGAAAATAGACTGATTTTTTTTTCAATTTTTTCTCAAATTGTTTAATTTTTTTTAGTTGTGGTTTCAATTCACGGAGTAAGTATATACAACGTTGGTTTCTTATGTGCGTCCGGTGGCATTCACAATTGTTTTTTTTTTTTGGTTTTTTTGTTTTTAATTTTGACTTCTTTAGTGAACACTATACAACAAAAGGTGAGAGAAGTGATTTATTGATCGATGACCCCTTTTTTTCAATTTTTCCAGTTGATCACCCTCAACATTAATTGCTGCCAAAAAAAGTTGGTCATGTGGCGGTTTCTTTCCACCCATTTAAGTACCTAGGAAGCTTATCGCTACATAACTTCTGTGATCTAGTGGGGACCGTAGCTTTCAGCATGACTTGATCGTAATCCCTCAGTTGGATGAACTTGGGAATAAACTCAAAATTGTCCACGTGGAAATCAGTTTAGATTCAAGATTTTGAAAAAAGATGCTGTGAGAAAAGCAATTTCTTGAACAATGAATTACTTTCAAATAAAACAAAATCGATGAAATACAGGAAATGCTCATGATCGACATTATAAACATCAATCAAAATACAATGGAAGAAATCTCTGACTGAGTGTGTGCGTGTATGCACTGCAATTACCCCAAAACTGGCCATTGTACGATTAAGTTGCACATAAGAAATTTGATGGAAATGAATTTTTTTTAAAATACAAATCATAGATCTTTCATCGAGGATTTCAAATCTAAATTTTGTTATATCTAAATTGGCCACACTCAAGAGAGAGCTCCAAAAATACTTTGCAATTGGTGGAGTGCTCAACACACCGTTGAGTCTAACCCTTCCAAACATACATTTTTCGACTGGGTACAGCCCAAGTCTTACGTACAGAAATCTTCAATTTTCGATGGACACTTTACGTAAGATTATGACATCATTTTAAAAACTGTCAGCCAAAACTGTCACGAAATCTGTCCACATAGGTTTCCCTCAGTATTTAAGTGGTCTTGCTGGCTGGCAATATATATTTAACACGCACCAGCGGATGTAGCAAGTTACATATTTAAACATTCACTTATTATGTCTAGAATAAAACTTTTTTTTTAACGTTTTCAATGATTTGGTCAATTTGCAATGTATATTTATACTAAATTGATCCCTCAGTTTGTGTTCGCCTGTTTCCTTTTTACAATAAGACTTTCTAACTGATCACTGCCCCCTAAAGTGTGACAAGTAACTGATTCATTAATTACCTCATTCCTCAATTTTTTTCAAATTATCACCCCCAACATGGCATGCTTACAAAATACATTGATTCCATGATGGTTTCTATTGAGTGACTAACGTGACTAGTTTGTAAATGCTATTTAAGTTGATCAATGTTTATCCATATCCACCGTCAACACCAAAAATGAACAACTCATAAATTCAACTTGATGATGGTCTAAAAAGCATAAGAATAGTGATGCTGGCAATTCTGATATGCCGAAGAGAAATTGTAAAGTGCTTCCTTTAAGTGGAAACGCAAAGATTCTTGACACCAAAAGTTGTCAAATATATGTAAAAATATTTTCCTCCACGGACTTCTTACAAGGGACTCATTGACCACTAGTGGCCCACAGAGCAGACTTGAAGAACCATTTACTTATAGACAAGAACGAATTTTCTATCAGTCACATAATTTTTATTACAGTACATTGCTGTAATTGTCAAATCACCATGGACCCACAACTGACCCTACCGACAACCCAACTAAGTGGCTGACAGATACTTTTCCATTTGCTCATCAGTGTGAGTCTCCGGGGACCCTTGGTCACATTTTTGGAGTTAGAACCTTGAAAATGAGTACACCGATAGAGACCCTTTCATTATTTTTTATTTTTATAAGACAGTATTTTTGAATATCTATGGTCATTTTTTTTTACCAACAATGCCTACATGGTGAGCTGGTATCTTTTTTTTTAGATAATTGCATATAAAGTATCCTTCTTATAAAAATGATCTTGAATGAGTTTCAGATGATTAGTCTTGGTACATTCGAGGGTTACGGCGATTCATGAATGCAATGTACGGATATTTTGGTTTACTATTATTCATTCTTATTTTTTTTTATTGTACCTGATTGATAAACTCAACCAAATTATAGGAACGTATATCAGTCAAAGCATATTATCAATTGGTTCCATTACCAACTTCGTTTCAATGCATCTACTGGGAGTCTAAAACATATTATCCATGGATAAGGGAGACAACTGTATCTGGTTCAATCGATTTAGTTGTGATACGGCGTAACTTTGGGTCAATCAAACTTTTGACGAGGTTATATGAGGTGATACAAAATACATTCAGTTTATAACTCATCAATTTTATGAAAAACAAAGAAAAATAAATTTCCCAAGGTTTCTGAATTAGATGCTTTCCGGTCGATCGCTCTCTCCCCAACACATTAAACAACCTAAATAGGAAGGAAGAAAGATAGGCAATGCCAATAGAGGGGTGACTAGAAACGAACTGCAATGATGTGTGTGTGTGTGTGTATTTATCAACATTTATAAAAGCATATAGACACACCAGCAAACAATTGCCACACACACACACATACATACACAGAAAAATTAAAAATAGAAATTATACCAACTGATTTCCCTGACCAACGAACTGAAAATCATGCAATGCACATGAGATTATCATACTTAACCTCACATGACATCTCAGTATATTAGTGACAAGATAGCACAGTGTATTAGAGAGAACATTGGAGTCGGACATATAGAAGAACCTATTGAAAAAAACTATAATAGCCATGGGCTGGTCTATCAAAATGTCAGACAACGACTGAACAATGACTCAAAACGTAGATACCTGAAGATCACTTGCAGAATCGTGGTTGATAAAAAATATGGTGTGAGGAACAGACAGTATTGGCTTTGCAGCATATGTTATAAACTTTCCCCACGATAAACTGGACCCTTCTAAGTCCAGCAACTAAAGCTGAAAGAATACTTCTTTTGCTGTTGATGATGATGTTGATGACTGGTTTACCCAATCAAATAAAATGTTCAGTCCATCATCCCAGGGAGATTAGCCAATATGACAACATTTAGGAGCCAGGGTGGAATGAGGGGGGTGAAAATCTGTCATAATTCATTAAGCGTGGGGAGGAGGTAGAAAAGTAGGGCTAAAGGAACAATTCAGTAATAAAAGAACGAGTCTTTAAAGAAAGGTTTCTAGATTTCCTTTTGATAAGCACATGGGAAGTGAAAAAGTACAGTCTTGACTGGAAGAAAAACATTTTTTGATTTTCGGAGAAATCTGTTTTAGCGGTACAGAATTTCAAAACTGCTGAAATTAATAGATAATCGTGTTTATAAAACAATTAGTTTAGCCAAGTTTTCCCTTTGCATTGTTTTTGCTACCTCTCTCTCGATGGGAGAATTTTGACAGATCTGTACATGTGCAGCCTCACATACATAACAACTATCAGAGAAGAGAGATTAGACTCTCAAACATCAATTAGCACGGAGATCCTAATAAGAGTAGAGTATGGGATTCGGAATTTTTCTTCAAAACTGAAAAGCGTGGGTGGAGCGGTAATTAGGTGCCCAAAAGTACGGAAGGTCGGTGGATGCAGCGTCCGAAATGGTTTGATCCAAACAATAAAGCCTAAGGAACTGGTTCGTGTAAATAAATCTAATACAATAACAAAACCACGTCTCTGAAATCCAGACAGAAAGAAAGGAACCTGTGGAAGTCTAAATATTGTGATTAATACCATGAAAAGAAACAATGTACGATAGTCAAAAGACTTCCCTTCAGACAAAATAAATTTTTTGCAATTCGAAAAGAACCATCAATCTTCGAAGAGTCAGTTCTTTTTTTGACACTTGAACCAAACCCACTACTATTGAATAGTTGATCGATTTTCGTTTATTACTATTTTGACTGGAAAAAAAACCCGGATATGTTACAGCTTCTGATGTTAGAAACCGTCAACCAAAACTGTCACCGAAACTGTCAACATAGGTTTCTTCATCTTTCAAATTAGTCTGGCTGGTTTGTTGTTCATGCATGTTTGCATGTATGAAAAACACATGTTGGGCATTGGTACCGAAGAAATTGTTTTCTTTCTTTCAAGACACAATCAACCAAAACTGTCAACAAAGGTTTCTTCAGTTTTGAAGTTGGTCTAGATGGATGACTGGTGATATATGTATTTCACGTACAGGCCGCACCAATGAAGCTAGAGGGCTGAAAATTCGAGAATCCTCTCATTATTTTGACCAGAATTTTGTTTTATCTTTTTTAGAAATTTCCCGAAATATGGGTTTTGGTTGTGTCTGTGGGTCGGTTTGCAATGTAAGTTCAAGGTAGTTAGAATGCATAGTTCGTGTTCAGTTATATTCGACCTTTTCTTTTTTTAGAATTTGACTCTTGTGATCACTGCATAAGAAAAAGTGATTAGCTTATCGATCATCCCTAATTTCCAATTTTTCAATTGATCATCCCAAACAGGTCATGCTGCGAAAAGACTCTGGTTACAAGATTGTTTCAATCAAGTTACTGAGGAGGCCTATTATATTCTGTTTTTGTTTTCTCTTCAGTGTTGATTATTTTATAAATTTATGGCGTTGTATTTCGCTTGACAACGTTCGTTAATTTGCCACAAATCACAATTACTTTGGCATTTCTTTCCGCTACATTATTCATACGCAAGCGGAATGAATTTGAAAGAAAAAAAAAGCAACAACAACACACAAACCTGATGGAGAAAAAGAATGAAAAGATTCGAAAGCAAAAGATCATAGAAGAACATTTGAAGAGTCGTTTAGGTCATATATTAGCTCTATTGCTGTATAGTTGATTGAGAAGGAAATTTTTTGTTGCCTTCGCATTAGCTAATCAACACGTTAAAAAGCTAATAAAAACTAATGACCAGCGAGATTTGGTCAAAGACCACTTTCTTCATGCAAGGCAGAAAAAAATGGGAAATTCGTTAATGCGGTTATCCCCTGCTTTGTGAATGTTCGTTTTACGCAACTTGGTTCTTGTTTACAAAAGGAGCAGGTGGTCAGAACTCTGAATTGTGTTTGAGGGCATCTGCGCTTTGGTAGAAACCATAAACCAAAACTGTCATCAAAACCGTTCATGAAGATTAGTTCAGTTCCTTACTTTGTCCGTCTGGCTATGTATGTTTATATGAAGAGTTGTCGGTATTGCACATCCAAGCCAAATCGATGGAGCTACATGACTGAAATTTTCAACATTTACTTTTCATAATGACCCAAAAAAAAGACCTACATTTCATTTCGAAATTGCCATTAAATAGTGTTTTAGAAGGTTTTTAATTTACAATGTACGTTCATATTAAATTGGTCTCTATTTCGTGCCCACTTGTTTTTTCCTGAAAATTCAAATTTTTCAGTAATCCAAAACTGCCGAAAAAAGTAACTTACCCCTTGATCACCCTTTAATACATTTTTTGATTGATCACTCCAAACACAGCATGCTGCTAGAAGACGTTAGGCCTGTGACAGATTACAATGAGTTACTAACCAAAACTGTTTTGATCTATTCCGTGCATCTCTGTCCTGGGGAGCTTGCGATGTTTTTACGTTCAGTGTGCATTTTGAAAACATTGGAGAAAGATATTTTCAAGGGTTTCAAACGCTTAAACATTCTTCCCAAATAAATAAATCGGAATTGCTTTTTTGCATTTTCCCATTTCGATTTGCAAAATGATTCTTGAGAACACCTTTCTTTCGGATAGGCGAGGGAAAAGATTGTGGTTGAATTAGGTAGCTGAGAGTGAAATATATTATAGATAAATGTAGGCAGGAACATTGTCATTCCTCTAAGTTAGTTGTATCAGTATACCTGGAAAATCAGCATCTAAATATTTAGAAAGTTCAATCATTTAGATTTAGACACCCAACACTAGAGCCATTGGGAATTATGCAAATACCTCAGCAACAAGCAAACCCTGATATTTACCTTACTAATCTTACTGACGCACAATTCAAATTTTACTAAATACAGACAGGAAGATTGTATTGCACCAGTTCTTCAAGTTGAGTGAGGCTGCCTGTCTTGAAAATCAGCATATTGTAGCCAAGCTTTTCATAGAACATCAACCACAATGGCGGGATGTAAATTAGTCTTCTGTATTACTAGCTCAGTAAGACACAATGACAAGTACAAAATGTGCAACCACTTTGGCCACAAGACAAAACTTGAAAGGTTTTTTTTTCAACAACACAATGCGGAATATAGTAAGTGGAGGAATTGTGCTGAGCCAATATTTCAAGTAACATGATCTTGTCTGCCATGAAAATCAGCTTTCAAACCCTTTGTTTTTCCTGGGCTTGGTCACTAACTACAATGACGGAGCAGACTTATTGATTTAGCCAGTCTGAGTTAACAGGAACTGTATGTAGGTAGATTGAATGGTATCAACACTTCAAATCTTGAGTGTCTGTTTGGTGACCTTGAAATCAGTATTCGAGATCCTTTTTCTTTCTTTCTTTATCTAAGTTGAAACACCGATAACAGCGAACAGATGAATGGGTCTGATTACTCACTCAATAGAAAGTGATATGCTACCAGTGTCTTTGAGCAACATGCCGTATCGGGAATGATCAATTAAAAATCTTGAAAGAGAGGTGATCAAAATATAAGTTACCCCTCTGGATGTTTTAGGCAGTGATCACTCAAAAAGTCTGAGTTTTTAGAAAGAGAAAAAAAATCAGCAGACACAAACCAAGGGATTTTTAATACTTACCTACTTAGCAAGTTGTACCCCCCCCCCCACTAAAGACTACCCTGGAAGAGTTTGAATAAACGGTTTTTTTTCAGACATGAAGAGTGGACGTTAAATTTTTCAACCTTATAGCTGTATTGTTAGGGCTCGTACGCACGATACATACTTGGTGAACCAGCTTAAAAACTGAGAAAAACCTACTTTTTATGTTTTGGAGACAGTTTTAGTTGTCGGTTTCTAATAAAGAAAGAAAGAAAGAAAAACATGTTGGACAGTGAAAATTACCATGCTCGTATGAGTGTAACCGGAAGTTCAGAAAGGTGAAGTAGTGTCAAGCCTCTCTGATAACAGGGCGTAGTCTTTGACATGGCTTCGAGAGGCTAATGCTTGAATGAATAATCCCGAGACATTTAAAGACGATATAACAACAAGAACAGAACAAGAGGGAGAAAGAAATGGGGGGAAAAAAGATCAAATGATTCTTACTGCGTAATGATAAAAGGGACTTAAAACATGATATTTGCGTGTCGACCTCTGACAAAGGCGGATGGCTGGCTTACACTGCCAGTTGATTTGCAAAAAAAAATCGTAAGAGAAAAGACGAAGAAAATATATTCATAGTGTTATAGTTCACTTGCAAGTGACTTACTTTGAGGTATCAGAAAAAAGGGTACCTTTCTCTGAATTTTCGAAATGAGGTATTATCATCTCTATTATTGTTCGTAGAGTACAACGGCCGAAACATTGGATGGAAAACAACCAAAATGAGGATAGTCCAAACATTAATAGAGATAAAGGGGTGCCTTGTTGTAGAATTATACGTGTGTGATTACTAAATGATAAACATCCGTGGAAAAACAGATTCGTGTACTGATGAACGCATAGTGTTGAAGAGAGAGAGAGAGAGAGGAAGAAAGAGAGAGAGGAAGAAAGAGAGAGAGGAAGAAAGAGAGAGAGGGAGAGGGGGGTATGATCTTTGAGCAAGAGGCAACACTTCTTCTTTGCATATATATGTCTCTAAGGAGGTCAAATTAGTCTAGACGTATTCCATATTTTAATTCAGAATTCCATTTTACGATTCCCTGGAAAGCTGTTGTCGAAAATAAAATTCAATAATTTTGAAGAATATGGCAACAAACTTCTTAGTCCTCTTCTCAATGGTCTCATGTGAGGTGTTCAATTTGATAATCCTTACAAGTTGTTGGGAAATTCAGTTCCAAAAACTGTGTCTTCATTAAAACTTTGATATGATTACATATACTCTGGTTTCCGAACAGACACTCACACTTGCCAATCTCTATAAGCTTCAGTGTACTCACTACTTCTCTCTTTATTCAAGTTCATGCAGACCTCTCTGTTCCGTGATGTTTAGCAAGTCATTATAACGGACACTTACTTCTGTCAATGAATTTGGAAAGAGGCACATTGTTTGTCAGTCTTTTCAGTCGTCTGTCCACGCAATATTTCCGAAAATACAGAAACAATTTCCAAAAGACTGAGCATTGAAAGATATGTTTCCGTTTTTTTTTTTCAGAATGAATTTATGTATACACTCATCACAGATAACTCGATATCTCAAAATGTTTTCAATGAATTTCTATATTACAATAGAATTAGTGTGATTACATATATATACAGTCCGTAGCATGAGACACTTATTGAGTTATTAAGATTGTATACGTATTTTTCCATTATTATGCAATGCATTAGTTATAAACAAGGGTGTGTGTATATATATATATATATATATATATATATATATATATATATATATATATATATATATATGTACATATATATATATGTATATATATATGTGTGTGTGTGTGTGTGTGTGTGTGTGTGTGTTTAGAAAGCCTTGACGCTTTACGGCCATTATTACTGGACAACTTTTTCGAAAGATTTTTTACACATTCGTATTAAGAAGATAGAAATAAAAAGAAAAGCACTAGTCGGGATCCAATAAGTGGAAGATGCATTTGAGAAATAAAAAAATCGTTGGAGATAATTCTATATATAATAATTTAGAGATTTAGTGAGAAAAGTTGGGTTCATAGTTGCATCTGTAACCCTTATACAAAATATCCAGTTTATTGAATACAAAAAATATCCTACGAGTGTATCTTTTCTCTACATCTTATCACTCACTTGACCGAAGTATTCTGGTAATATCCTCATGCTGTTGTTGCATTGAAATAGGGAATGTCTCCTTTTATTTTCGACACATTTAAACGTTTCATTTCAAAGCCCTTCTCCGTTGAATAGGCGTATCAAATTTGGTTTCCTGCATTGAGTCTTAATACTTTTATAGGGACACAAACACAGCACTAATTTTTTGGATAATATAAATCGTATATTTAAATTTGTATGTATAATATATATATATATATATATATATATATATATATATATATATATATATATATATATATATATATATATATATATATATATATATATCAAACGTATAAAGTACACGCACATATGTATCATAAACGATTTGTCATACATCTATATTTTAATTGTATATCAAATGTGAAATACGTTATATGTCTATATCTGGAATATATATGTATATATTGTATCTTATATATTATATATGACATATATATATTGTATAATATTTATCGTATATAAATTTGATATATATATATATCATATATATTATATATGATGTATAAAATATGAATATATCGTAAATATATGTATTATAATTATATATATATATGAATATCATATAATATATATATATATATATGTGTTTATATATATATTATATTTTATTTCATATATATGTCTATGAAAGATATATGCTATGCATTATATATGTTATATGCATATGTATATTAAATATGGTATTAATGTATATTATTTATGAACAATATATATAATATGTTGCATGTACTATATATGTAACGTATAGATATATATCATATACATTATATGTATATATTATACACATCATAATACATATCTATATCACATGCTGTATTATATATACATAAGTTTACTGTACATATCATATTACATTATACGTATATATGTATATATATCATGATCATATCATTTATGTATCATATCTTTTGGCTGAGTACTCTTAGGTATGGCACTCATTTGCCATAGGCAATTCTACTCTGGAATAGTGCGCTCTTGTTGATGGGGAATTATGCATAAGTAAATACCCACTTAATTTAGTCTTACTGCATGTCTATTATCGTGTCGGGCAGAGATAGATCATTTGCCTTTGAGTCAAGTGTGAAGTTTTTGGACCCCACCTAACGGAAGTGAAAAGTCGTTATCCAACCAAACTGCTTTCAAAAAGTGTTCTGCTTCTGTGTGTGTGTGTGTGTGTGTGTGTGTGTGTGTGTGCGTGTGTGTGTGTGTGTGTGGAGAGAGAGAGAGAGAGAAGAACACTACTTCTCGATTCCATGAAAGAACCTGCATCAATTTCTTCTGCAAAAGACTGCTGGCTCCCGTCAAAATGCATCGAAACATTCACACGGAATAATCAAATGAAAATTGAGACGCAGAACTTTCTCTTGAATTTTTTTTTTCAACTAACAATAGTCATTTTCATCAACATTCTATCGAATGACTTCACATTCACAATACAAAAATATATATTATATATAAGTATCCTATATTGCATATATATATATATATATATATATATATACATATTATATTTTGCATATTATGTATATATAATATCTTTATATGTATATCTTGTGTCATATGTATGAATTTTATATCATACATATATACTATACGTATAGACATATGTATACATATACCTATCATATATATATATATATATATATATATATATATATATATGTGTATATATTTAAATTATACATATATATTTTTATACGCATGGTGTAAATAAATTACATACTCTATACCATGTATTATATTTGTATGCATAACTTATACATATATTATATATCAGAGGAATTATAAACAAATGATGGTTAGATAAATATCATATGTATTCTATATTTTATAATATGGATATCATCATATATATGATACTTATTAATCATATATATCATGGTATATAGTTATACATCATATCATATACATATACATATATATGTATATCTTTTATACATACTATGATTTATCACATCAGCTCTTTAGTGTCCGTTTTGGGACATAGACCCCAAGATCCCTCATACATCTCCATCGTTGGCATTGCAGAGCCAGTTCTTCCTGGATTTATCTTGCATGTCAAGCCATTTTATTCTCTGTCAGCCATAAACTCGATTATGGTACCTGAGGATCCGTATCGTGAGTGGTGATGTTCATCAGTTGCCGGACATACTTGTTGCATGACCAAAGTATTGCCATTTGTTTTCCCTCGAATAAGTTGTGCAATATCGTGGCCCTTCCATATGAGTTTGTGCATGAGAATGTGTGCATATCTATGTTTCTCAGGTAGCATGTCAGTTTCTTGATTGGGTTCCAAATTCCGATTTCAATAAGCAACAATCATCGTTTTAGCACTAACGGGGCTTCATGTTATCTTTAAGGCTGGGCTTACTCCACCAAATGCTTGCGATCTTGATGTGATCCTTTACTTGATTTCTTCTTCTTTTGAGGATTCCATGACGATTCACTGTCCTTGGTGGATATAATTGGCTACTTTACAAAAAAACACTAGATAAGCTGACCACGGAAACAAGCTGGCTAAAGAAAATTCTACTCAACTTTTTGACCATCTGCGCACAGCTAACTTAAAAAAGTTTTCAACCCCGTCAAAGTACAAAAATCATTGGTGCAGTGGTATAACAAGGTGTGAAGGTGCTGAATATGTCAGTGTGTTGCAACATATCTACGGACCCTGCAATTCAAACTAAATAAAGTCTCGGAGCCCTTTTTAACCACGAAAAAAGGATGAGACAAGGTGATATCAGCTCAACCCAACTCTTCACAACCTGCCTTGAGGTGTTTTTTTCGAAATATAGAATAGGAACACAAATGAATCAGAATTGTGATACATATATATATGTTATATGTATTACCATAATTATCATGATGTTTATATGATGAGTATAATATGTACTTATTATACAAGATATATATATATAGTCTATATATACATCATATATGTATATACTATTTATATATGATATATATATATGAATATATGCATATATATATATATATATATATATATATATATATATATATATATAATTTTAACTATAGAAAGTGAGATAGGCACGTTTATTGATCTGTAAATATTTTCATTGATGGTCCAGAAATGTTCCTGGTGGTATTCAGTAGTGTGTATTGTGTGTGCGTGTTTGTGTACTTTTAACGGTTTGATGTGGAACATGGGTCCAACCAGGAGCTTTGATTTTTTGGTAAAAAATGGAATCCCATCTGCTAAAGGCATCATGTTCTGTAAGGCAAAGTTCAGTCTGTGATGAAGTTTGTCATTTAGCAGCAGTAGCGGATCTTTGAGAGGACATAGGGTGTCAGGGTAGGAGAAAAGTGCTTTGGTGTTTGATTGAGTGGGCAGGTTAGGGATAGTATAAATGGAGGGGTGTCGAGGCTAAGGAATAACATAGGGTTTAAACTTACAGGTCATCGAAAATATGTTGGCACTGATTTGTACAAGTGAGATGACTAACCAAGGTAGTAGTTATTATGGGTCCGAGTGACTTCGAAGTTGCCAGTAATTGATGTATCTGGGGAGTAGATTTCGATGGGAGGTTATCGTTAGTAGGAGGTTTATGATTTAGAGATCTGTGTGATTAGGTTTGTCAAGTTTGGTGTTAAGTCCATTAGGGAGAGAGTTTTGAGTTTGTTCATCCACATATCTTCATGTCTTTCTAAAATTTTAGGGAATATTTTTTCTTTTTTTTTCAATTATAATAAAGCTAATGTCTGTGGCAAAATTGTAGCTGGGTGTGCAAAAATTTAGTTCTACGGGAAAAGGACTGGGATTGTTTTGTGATCTAATTCTGTGTCTGTATGTTATATATATATATATATATATATATATATATATATATATATATATATATATATATATATATATAATTTTTATGCCTATCGACAGTTTTAGTCGATTCAACTTTTTTTGTCCAGATAGGTTCGCCTTGAATGCTCTCGAGAATCATACATCATCATCATCAGTCTTTTAAAATCGGTCGTTGGATATAAAACTCACCTCAATACAATGGGAGTAGTGGAGCCAATACTTTGTGAGCTTGTCTAGTTTGTCACCCCATCTTGTATTCCGCTGGCTTCGGTTGTGCAGGTGATCTCTCAGGATCTATACTGTGAGTTGCGATGTCCAACGGTTGTCTGTCATTCTTTCAATATGACCAGCCCGTAGCCATTTGATTTTTTTCTAATGGATTTCATGATGTCTCAGACACCTGTTTTCTCCTTGAAGCTCTATCTACAAACACCATAAATGTTACCATTTCTCCTTCTCCCACGTGCAAAAGATTCTCGTCAACAACACAAGAATACTCTACAAATGAAACAAAAATAGGAAACTCCAAATACCGAGTGCTGTATACATAAATAAATACACAGTCTGCCATAAAAGAATTATCCTATAAATCTGGGGAAGGCATTTGGAAGTGTCTCACGATATCTCACGATAACATGTGGCAACAACAACAAAATACTAAAATACACCAAAACCCAATTACTCACATTGAAAGACCTTGAGGGAGCACTAGAAGTGAACTTATTTGAACTCTGGACAATGCAGTTAAACAACTCATACGCAAATACATGAAAATGACCTAGAAGGTAAAACGAGTGAAATTGTCGATTGAATTCAACAAAAAATGTTCAAAGGGAAATCCCCTGTTTAACAACGCACACACACATACACACACATATATGTATTATTATAATTATCATATGATTATCTATTGATGCATTAATCTCTTCAAATCACGTCAAAGACAACATGTTGTTATCAGAAAGGATTGACACTACTCCACTCTTCTGAACTTCAAGTAACACTCATTCGAGCAAGGTATTATCCCGTCCAAAATACTTTTTCTCTTTGTCAAAAAACCAAAAGCCAAAACTTTCAAAATGAGTTTCCTCCAGTTTTTAATCTGGTCTATCTGGCTAGCTTTGTGCTCATCACATGTACAGGATACACTAATAGAGCTACAGGGCTAAAGATTATAACAGTCTTTATTATGTCAAAAGAGTGTTGCAGAGGTCTGTTTGCAATATAGGTTTATGTTAATTTTGTTCCTAGTTTTTATTTGCTTGTTTATGGAAAATTCAGACTTTTTAGCGATTACTGCTAAAAAAGTGGAAAGAGTAAATTATTTACGGATGATCCCCTTCGAATTGATCACCCCCATTACAGCCCATTCCAAAGGACGTTGGTTTCTTTTTCGTGACTAACAAGATTCGTTACCTTCTGCTTTCTATTTACACTATACTTATGCTACATACTTCTGCTCCTATTTAAAGTCTTCTGAGTTTTTTTCTTGATTTCATTCTCTCTTTGTCTCTCTCAGCATAATTCTAAACGTATAGGCGTCAAACAATCCTGGCCCACCATTACAACTTAACTTCGCTGACCACCGCCACATGATACTGGTCTTGGACTCGACAAAAAGAAGCATTGTAAATGATGTACGATAAACATGTTGAAGACAAAGACACGCTGATAAAAATAAGTCACTGCATATACCTAGGACAGAGATTCTCTATGATATCCTAAAAAGAAAAAGGAATCAAGCGAGAAATCAATCGAGGCGGGCAATCTCAACCTTTAAGAACTTGGAAAATCCCATCAGTCCGAGAAAAATGGATATACAACCAGTGCATCCACTGGCAGACACCTATTGAGCTGAAACCAGGAAAATAACCCAAAGATCGATCTTCAAACTGAGAACTACCCTACGTGCACAGGAGAGAATCATGTTCAACTTGGATAGACCACACGGCAGCATAGTATATTAGAGAATCGACGGGAGTCAAATATATTGAAACCAGTTGATAACCCAAACGACAACAGGTTGGTCTTGTTGCAAGAATGTAAGGTAACCATTTGACATCACGGCCCACAACAATCTGAGGAGATCGTATTCGAAATTGTAACCAACAGAAAATAAGATGGTGTGACAAACTAGAAAAATAAGCCAATTTATGCGACACAAAGCTTTTGATTGAGAGGTCAATAGAATTTTGTGGACGGTCTATCGCTTATGACGCAACGTCGCAAATATCATTAACACTGAGTTATTTTAGTGCGAGCCTATCGCATAGGATGCTTAGTATACAATCAATGCATAATGTTAGTTCTGAGATTTAGGTGCGGCACATGGACACTTATGACAAACAATAACAAGCGGCAACAAACTCAGAAGAGCACAGGGTGGATGGAAAAGTACAAATTTGGACTAATCCTCACTTATAGAAAAATCAACATGGATCCGGGGGCGGACCAGGGTAAAGACTTCTGTATAAGCAATCAAGCAACAAAAATGGACACAGGCATGACACAAGACGAAGAGACAACAAATGCAACAAAAACTAACCGATCAATTCTCCTCAGACAGTACACGCAGTTTGGAAATACAAGATACAAGATGAAGAGACGAGATAGAGAGATTAGCACAATCACACTCACCATGAAAGGAGATGGGATTACTTTTCCTAAAGCAAGTAGACTTGCAACAGCTGATGATGATGATGGTGATGATGACAAATATCTAGAGAAAGGCACAATCCAAATCATTTATTGCTAGCAAGTCATTCTCAAGACCATCACTGTAGTGTGTTAATTCTTAGATCGGTGTCCAACGTGTGCGACGTTTGTGCTGCAGTTAAGTAAGCTTACAAATATGTTGAGTACACTTCACTGTTACGTCGTGGTTATCAATCAAGTGCCCTGTACAATTTATTACTTCTGTCATGAATCCGACTTTCACTTAATGCTGATCACTTGTTACTTTGTAGCATGCGAAGCTATATTTTAAAATATTGAGTAGCGGTTAGCACACGAGTCTCTTTGAGTTATAATACCGTTTTGAGCTCGCTTTCAAATGTATGCAACAAACCCCTTGTATCCTGATGCCGTAATTAATTGTTGTCCAGCTCAGGTCGAAGTTTTCACCGTATCATTAAGAACAAAAAGTCTTCATCTATTTTCACTGTAAACTTTTCAATGTTTGGGTAGCACGTTACGTTTAACGGAACCTATGTGTCAGATTAACCTTGCCCCACAGTGACCTGAAATCACCCCTAAACGATTGCTTAGCAACTCTAATACCAACTGAGCTAAAATGGTAAGTCTTACATATCTACGAATGTATTCATTTGACATGCAATACAAAAGTTGCAGTAATCTCAGTCGTAATAAAAATAGGAATGAAGTTTTACCCGAGTGCAGCCCTGCTTATTTTATTGTTGATTTCAATTCTTTTAACCAATATCTTTTTGGTTGTGTCCACACATCTCAGTAAGGTGCTTTCCAGTCGATTGACAATAGTCAATTTACCCCACAGAAATAGAATGGAAGGAAAAGGGTCAATAATATTAAATATATGCAATTATTAGGAACCCAACTGTTATGATGTCATGATAGACAATGCTTGATCAGCATTTAAAAAAAGCAATAAAAATGGCCATTTACGAATTGTATTGGATATAGCATTGCAATATCTTCTACGAATGAAAGTTGATTGTCTCAAAGGAAGACTGCTAGCACTTCTTCTTCCTCCTCCTGCTACTTCTACAATGGATGCTGGACGTATCATTGAACTCATGGTTCTTATTTGTATAAATTCTGTCTCTAATGGTTGTCTATATGACATTGTATTCCAGCGGAGTTTTGACTCATTTTTAGTTTGTTTTTTTTTTCTCTTTTTTCAATTATTTCTTACTTTGATTACGTCTTTCTATCGGCTTCGTTTTTTTCTTCTTATTCTCTCGTCTTTTCCGTTTTGATCGGCCAGATACTCATGTGTTGTTTCTTCCTCTCTTTTTTTTATTTTGATGAGATCTCTCTACATTTTCTTTTTTTTCTTTTTCTTATTACTACTACAACAACTGCAACTACTACTATTATTATTACTATTATTATTTTTATTATTATTGTTGTTATTATTATTATTATTATTATTATTATTATTATTATTATTATTATTATTATTATTATTATTATCTTCTTTTTCTCTTTATTTTCCTCTTCTCTTCTTACTACTCCCCCTCATCCTTAATCTTTTTCTTCTTATTCTTTTTTCTTGCAGCCCATCTTCTTCTTGATATTCTCCTTTTTCTTCTCATAATTCTTGTATCTTCCTTCTCTTCTCCTGGTTGCGACCCCGTCGTATTTTCTTCCCATTCTCGTTCGTTTTGTTCTTTCTTCACCTCCCTCCCCCTTTTTTTCTCATTTTTCTTTCACTTATCCTTGCTCTTTTCCTTTTTTCTCTCTATCAATTGTCATTCACCTTCATAGTTTATCATCTGCTAACTTATCTTCTATTGGCCTCTTGAGTCAGCATTCTGTTGCTATCGCGTTGCGTTAACAGAACTGCACATCAAATGTCCTTTCCTGTCTTCTCGGCTTTCAATCTTTTCACTGCTTATCACAAATCCTGTCTTTGTGATTTGCCGCTGTCGTAATCTGCAGCCATTCTCCAGATTTGCCCTTCCGCACCGAGTGCACTACAGTCAAGCGCCATTTTACAAATCAAAATATGTCTGCGACAAAAGTTGAATCTTTTTTCTTTGACTTGGATCTGATTTATACACTTATTTTTTCATCAACCATTTTTGCCCATAGAAAGATATATTATGGTTTTTAAAAGGCTGAGTGAAGTGTAAGCATATCTGTGTTTAGTGACAGCATTCATTCGATAAGTTCACATGATATAAACCTTTTTTGTCTACATGATCAATTGGTAGGTCTCTCCATCATAAACTCACAAATATGATTTTTATGATATCTTTGAAATAGCGAAATGGATATATATATTTATTAAAGTGAGCAAGAAGCAATGGCGACTGTTTTTTTGTTCACCAGACCTCTAAGAAAATGTAGAAGTGTCCATTTACTTTCATTTATTCATTCATTTTATTAATCAGTGCTACCTACAACACTGGTTTAATTACTATTGCTGAGTTTAGGTCAATTATTTCTTTTGACATTTATATCTCTCTAACTTCGTTTTACTTTATTTTATTTTATTTTTTGCAGCCGTACGTGTAACTAAGACGGAGGAAAAAGGTAAGGGAAGAGACCATGAAAAGAAGAAAATTTTGAACGATGTTTTTAACGCAATTAAACACAGAATGTTTGGTAAATCGTAAAATATGGACAGCAAATGTCCCTTGTAAGAGAAAAAATATTAAATTGTAAACCCCATCCAACAAGCAACGCCAAGATGGAAATCAATAATTTTCCACACGAAGAATTGTCGATTCATTGAGTGAAAAATATAGCTAAAAGCTTTGGACAATTGTTGCTGGTTGGTCTTCCATTTGCAATGTAGCTGCTCCAGAGAGCACAGGCTAAGAAGGATAAGAGGCCTGATCCAAGGTCCTGTTCATGGCTTTTATTGAAATCTGCATTGCTCACTACACAACGTGAGGATAAAGATCTTAGATTTGCAATAGAAAAGAAAAGCCCAATGAATAAAAAAAATTAATAGAAAGTCAAGAATTAAGAAAATACTTCACTATTCGAAGAATATGGCATCGAACAATACTAGTGTAATGTGAACAAAGATCGTGATCATTTGGCATCCCGAGCAGTATTGGATATAATTACATCACTAGATTTAGATTGCTGGCCGTTGACCTCATAACCTAGTCAACAGGACTGGTACTACGCAAAACGAATCTCCATAAGGATAAGGAGTGCGAGTTTCACTGAATGCTTTTGTTTTATTTCGATCAGGTCTACTAGCTATAAGTCGTAGGGTGACGATCTGGGAAATGTATTAATTATCCATAGAAAATTGAGATGAAAAATATTCTAGTAAAAAAATATTATTATCATTACTATTATCATCACTATTACTATCATCATTATTATTATTATTATTATTAGTAATAGTAGTAGTAGTAGTAGTAGTAGTCCAGTGTTTTACTGTTATAATTCAAGATCATCTTCTTTCATCCCGAACTCGAGATCAACTAGAGCCTGGGAGTTGAAGATGTCTCCTGATTATATCTGATGTCTCCAAAAGTAGTGTCTTTTGTAATCGGTTCCATATCAACGTCCTTGATTCAAGAGATGATTTTCTAGCTTTGTTACTACTGCTTCCGATCCTCCAATAACCATTGGTGCAATTTTCATCGGTTTTCCCATATCTTTACGGTTCTTTCATCAGGTTTGGGCATTTTCCACTTTTTACTTTCCCCAGTTTGATATGACCTGATTGTCTTCTTTATGAGTAATGATAGTCCTTGGTGATTTAGTTGTAATGTTAGTAATAAGGTCAGAGCAATAGAGTTGCCTGGACTTTCGTTCTGTAACGGAGTTTCTCATTAATGCTCTGTTAAAACCTGCTACTTTGCATGAGATCCGATAAACTGTGGCTGCTACTGAGTTATGTCACTCAGGGGTACACAGTTCGAGCCAAATTTGGTCAGACAAATAATACGTGTTCTATGGTTACCTGACATCCATTACTCTTCACTTGTCTGGCTCTATTGTTTCAAGAATATGATGTGTATACCGATTGGAATTCAATGTCTGATCCTGTAACTGTAGGAATCTATGTTATCAATCGTGATATCAAGCGGCTGTCTGACACATCTATATTATACTGTGATACCTGGTGATGTATGTTTCCATTTGATGTTGAATATGTTTCTCTCCTGTGTACACAACATAGTTCTCAGTTTGAGGGTCAATTTTCCGGTTAGGTTCCAAAATTAAACTCCATAAGTGACTATGGGAAGAAAGCATTGGTTCTACATATTTGTTTTAGGACTAATTTGATTTCCAATCTAATTCAATAAAATGGATATATTTACAATGTCACATTATGCAATATATAGCAAACAATCAGTAAAGGTTCATTTTTGTTGAAATAGATAAAAAAAAAGTTGAAAAAAATAAATCGTATCGGAACTGAAAAAAGAAAGACACTTGTAGGCAGAATATATGATTTTTAAACGGACCACACTTTCAGTTCCTGCAGTCAGTATGGAGAATAAATAAGTGGAAATAGAATTAAAGACCATGTCGTATATAAATGAGATTTATTCAGTGTATTTTTCTATTTTACTAGTTCATTTTAAATTCCTCAGAAAAAGTGATGGAGATACAAGACGCTGTTTGTAATATAAAGTCCATGTCAGTTTTTTAAAAGAGTCACTATGGAGATTATGTTGGCTCGAAAGATACAAAGTAATACATGCTTGGCTGCCACAGGGTCACATCCCACTTCAACTATTATTCAAACCGATAAATTGATAAATTTGTAGATATTTGAGATTTGTTACTTTGGCTTAATCGGTTTGATAAGATTGGTCAATTTAGCTCAGTCGGTAAGAGAGCTACCTATCAATGAAAATATTGTACTTTCAAATCACTTTACGGAGATCACTCTTCTACGTATCATTTTCTTTAACGTGACAAAGAGCAAAATATATACACCCCTAAATTTGGTTATTTTTGGTATCGCTGTTATGGAAGTAGAACAGAGTCAACTCTTGACTTGGACCGGAGTTTGATAACATACCTCTTTTCAAGCATCTTGATAGTGCCAAAAAATGTATGGTCGAGTATTTGATATTTCAGATTTAACAAACTGATCCAGCAGTAGAGGAGCCGGATTTACAATAGCAATCTATCCCTCGAGGTTAGGATGATGGCCTCCGTTCTATCAAATTAATATTTATTTTATGCGTGGAATCAGAGGTCTTATGAGTCCCATTCTTGTCTTGTATGCTCTCCTGCACTCTAAATAGATGATGTCAGTTGGAAGATCAGTCTCCAGTTGTTAATGCCTCGCTGGCTCCTTTCTTCATTCTCTGTCTTTGGCGTCAGTTTCCCAATTGTTGAAGTCGATGTCACATCAGTTTATGCTGGACCTTCAACACGCCCCTTCATCTTCTGGTCGACTCTCTCACGTTTGCCCTTCAAGTTAAGGGTAGAAAATCTGCTTGGGCTCTAAGCGTTCGTCTCCCCTTCGAACAACATGGTGACTCGATCTAGTCGATGTTTGATAATAAGGGTTTCAGTGCTCATTGCCCTCTCCCCACTCAGAACGTTGGGTTTTTGTTCCTGTCTTCTTACTGGGTGTTAAAATGTTTTGGGGACACCGTTCGTGGAACATTATGGAATGTGTTCAATGACGTCAAAATGGTCCAATATAATACATACCAAAGTAGATATATTTTGATAGCAGCACATAACATTTTTGATAGCACCAAATCATAGTTCGTACGGAATCAGATTCTGTGATTCACTTGATAATTCTTTATCCTCTAAGTTAAATGAGTAATTACTGTAAAATCAATTAACGGACTGATCAGCTTAGACACTTATAAATGTTTTCAGTGCACAGGTAAGAAACACCTCAGTTCCATCTCTTAGATAATTTGTGAACTTACTCTTTATTTTTTATCACGATTACTCATCTAATACCTTCAATCGAAGCACATTTAATTGCATTACCTTCACAGAATACTTATGGTTGCTGCGATAGCATTAACGATGAACCTGATACAGCACAGGAAATCTGAGTGTGTAATTTATTTATTGAGCACTATGCTGGCAATTATCTTCGTGTTCGTTCGTCCTAATAATTAAACTCTTCGGGTATTCCAATGTAATTTCCCTAGATTGTCACCTGTGAGTGAAAATTCATTTAAATTGCGAAGAAAACATGATTCAATTTTCATAAATCTCATGCAATGTAAAAATGGGGCACTAAAATCATTGTATATATATATATATATATATATATATATATATACATTTACATACTTATCTGTATATATGTATATATATATATATATATATGTGTGTGTATGCA